>OU015499.1:60804122-61404122 GCA_907164885.2 Dolomedes plantarius
TCGTATATGCATGACTATTAATACAATGTGAATACACATTTCAAAACTTGCAGTTCTGATTTGAAGCAAGTCGTGTTTTAACCAATTTTAGGGGAATTTCTCCCCAAATTTGGCAACCGTTGAAAATTATTTTTTTAGAGATGATAAAAAAATGGTGTATTTTCATGGGACATGCGCGAAAAATTTGGCCAAATCTGAAAAATCGTCATATGAAACGTAAAATCAACTTGGTGTACGGAATTCTACGAATATTCTTTAAAAATGACGCAATAATGATTACATTCGAGTGTTTATTACTTTTAGCAAATAGCTCCCCCAAACTAACCAGCTTTGAGATTTCACTTTCGGAGAGAGGGTAAACGGATGATATATTTTCATCGAGCATTCACTAAAACCTATTGTAAGGGTAAAAAATTGCTGCATGGAATAACCTAATTTTTTCATAAAAAATTCTAATTTTTAACATAAAAAATAGCGAGAAAAGACTGACTATGCTATAGACAAATGAATTTATCCGACACGAAGCCGTTAATGAGCGTGAAACGTATTTGAATGTTAGAATAGACTCATGCGATGAAAGTATAACTATATCCAATACGAGGTCATTAATAAGTGTGAAACGTATTTAAACGCGAGAATAGACTCAAATGCGATGAATGTGCAACTGCAACCAATACGAGGCCATTAATCAGTGTGAAACGTATTTAAATGTAAGAATAGACTCATGCGACGAATGTAGTATAACTATATCCAATAAGAGGTCATTAATGAGTGTGAAACGTCTTTAAACGAGGGAATAGACTCATGCGATGAATGTGCAACTGCAACCAATACGAGGCCATTAATCAGTGTGAAACGTATTTAAATGTAAGAATAGACTCATGCGACGAATGTAGTATAACTATATCCAATACGAAGTCATTAATTAGTGTGAAACGTATTTAAATGTGAGAATAGACTCATGCGATGAATGTATAACTATATCCAATACGAGGTCATTAATGAGTGTAAAACGTTTTAACCTCTTCTTTATCGCTTTCGTCAAAATTACAGGGTGAGGTTTCGCCTTCTATTTCTCGTGCCCGTGATATTTCCGGGCAGGAGTGTTTAAAAGTAACGCACCAAAAAGATGAAAACAATCAATTTCATTTACCCTGAAAAATGTTTATCTCTTATTTTACATACCAGATGGTAGCACGAAACTATTTATAATGTAATTGGGGATGGGTTTTTTTTTAAACTAGATGTGGCAAATCAAAAAATAAATGGAATCTTCCGGAAAAAATAGGCTATTTTATTACAGTTTTCTTGAAAATTGTGCGATCGTTAAGGGGTTAAATGTGAGAATAGACTCAAATGCGGTGAATGTGTAATTGCAACCAATACGAGGCCATTAAACAGTGTAAAACGTATTTGAATGTGAGAATAGACTCATGCGATGAATGTATAACTATCCAATACGAGGTCATTAATGAGTATGAAACTTATTTAAACGTGAGAATAGACTCAAATGCGATGAATGTGTAACTGCAACTAATACGAGGCCATTTATCAATGCGAAACGTATTTAAATGCGAGAGCAAATAACAATGCGACAGACGTATGATTTTTTGCCAGTACAGCAGTTGTAGGTATGGGTCAACAGCAAAAGAAATCATGTCTGTAGAACCATGTATGGATTCTTTCTCGCACATTAAAGTAGCTCGCCTCTTCTATGTCCCAAACGTACGTGGGACGAACACGATACACAGTTTTAAGCCCAGACGGTACACGTCCTTTATCTCGAAACATGCGAAATGGTGAAAATCCCGCAGGTTCTTGAAGTTTCACACACATGCAGAGATTTAAAGATAGCCATCTCACCCACAAAAATAACAACCCAAGACCCACACACATGGAGGTTTTCCTCGGCGATAAACCGCCCCGAAAACAAAAGGGGGGTACCGGTGGCGGGGGGGTGGGGGCAGTCGCTATCTGGCGTACGAGTGGAAGACAAAAGGCATTTTCATTTCCCTAAACATTTTGCGAAAAGGGGGGTTTTCTGACTTATCGCCGGCCATCTTATCAGCACGGGGCGTCTCAATTGTTTACACTGCGAATATTGTGTCAGAGGAACAAAAGGGGAACACACCGGAGTGTGTGTGCCGTGTGTTATCTTTTTGCAGGGCCCCGGCATTGTTAGCGAGAGCCGGAGCCGTGTGGAGGCGGAATGGGCTGTCGGTGATGGGGCCCCGAAACATGTGCGTTGGATCGCGGCCAGGAATTTTGTGTTATTGTGAGAATCGGGAGGCATCAGACAAGCGCCTTCCGGAGGGAGAAGTCGGAATTATTGCGCTTTTTTGTGCATCTCCTTTTGTGGTCCGCTTCATTTTTACCTGTGGACTGGATCATTTATTTACGTTATGCGTCTTCACTTGTATGCATACGGTCGGACACCGTTACTCGCGGGAGTTCCGTGTTATTCGAACTGTACGTGTTGTGCATGGACTACGATTGTGGATCCTACTCCGATCACGTATTGATAAAGACATCCATGCCAGTTCAGAATATGTTGACAATACGTAAAGACTGTATCATGCGTAAAGACAATACGTAAAAACTAAGTTATTTTGAAATTTAAATACTTCCAATAGTGTCTTTGAATAAAGAAAAAATACATTTATAAACTCTTCAAATAATTGTTTCAAACGAATGCAATATATATATATATATATATATATATATATATATATATATATATATATATATATATATATATATATATATATATATATATATATATATATGTATATATATATATATATATATATATATATATATGTATATATATATATATACATACATATATATATATATATATATATATATATATATATATGTATGTATATATATATATACATATATATATATATATGTATATATATATATACATATATATATATATATATATATATATATATATATATATATATATACATGTATATATATATATACATATATACATATATAAATACATATATATATATATATACATATATATATATATATACATATATATATATATATATATATATATATATATATATATATACATATATATATATATATATATATATATTTATATTTATATATATATATATATATATATATATATATATATATATATGTATATATATGTATATATATATATATATATATATATATATGTATATATATATGTATATATATATATATGTATTTATATATGTATTGTAAGGACTTTGCCTAAAACTAAGACTGACAGCCTTTAATATTTACAAAATGCTTTATTTGCATCCCGATTAAATATAGGCTTTATACAATAATTACAAAAAAAATAAGCACTATCTGAGGCTATTTCGCGGGGTTCAGGAGATCATGAGAGGGATACAGCAGGCTCTCCGTCTCTGGCACACGTCCGACGATGGAGGTTGTTCACAACTGTAAAAAAAAGGTCATCTGCCCCCATTTACATCAAGGTGGCGAATATATACCCTCACAAACGCCTGTGGGTGGTTGAAGCGGCTCTCTTGATTTCCTTTCTGTAAACCGTCTTCAAACTATTCCGCGTCTTCCGCTAAAGGCTAAACGTTTTTCCTCCGGACAGGCTTTGTCTGCATGGAGGGAGGATTCTTTACAGAAGACGGCTGCCTAATTGTCCGATGGCGACGCGGCGTCTGCCACAACTCGGTGACAAAACGACTGTCACCGATGAATACGGTAGGGGAATAATGGCCGTCTTGCCGCCAGGCCTTCTCAGAAATCCCGGGTGTGAAAAGAGACACCAAGTCATTACAGACTAAATTCCTCCCCTCCCCAGATGTTTTTCTGCAGAGAGTTTCACCTGCAAAAAACAGAACAAAAACATGGTCCTTCTCAGGACAATTTCAATTATAAAAACTTTTCCCGAAGGCAAATGCACACCCAATTGACATTACGAGTAGACCGTTAATTTTGATCAAACTCTGGCTTTACCTTCATGAAAGAAAAATTTTTAACTGTACTTCAAAGTATTATTTTTAAAAGCACAACAAAAGGAATTTATACCTAAAATTTACGCACTTTAAAATCTCTAATAAGAGAACATGCCGTAGCAAAGAAATTATAAAAATCACACAATAATATAACAAGTCATGGCAAAAAATTTAAATAGAACAGTATACTAATACTTGTCAATCAAAAAAAATTAAATTCATAGAACACTAGTACATACACATGACACTACATAAAAAACATTATAACTAGTAAATCACTCAACTGGGATCCCATAATTTACCTTAATTGTGATCACATGACACAAATAAATACTCAAATCGATATTAAACACAGTTACAATGAAACAACTTTACACAAATAAAATTAAATACAAATCCAAAATGGATACTTAAACTTCATACAGAACATATCATCACGGTTACTAATACACATGAAAATTTTAAATTTCTTACTTATCTTTTAATACATTTAACACTTATCGTCATAAAACAATTTAATACTCGGTTTTCCGTAAATTCTGGATCAGGGAACTTAATTCGTTCACGATTACCTGTGATCCAATCTTTTCCATTTAAGTGGACAGTCATCAGTGACCTAAATTTAAATATTCATTTTATCCTACTATAGGATTCACAATCGATTTAGGGTCTAATTTTTCAGTACTGACTGACATAAAATTATAACAAAATAGCTCATTGGCTCATTCCTTATCAAAAAACTCACAAACTTCACATTCCTGTAATCACTTGGATTCTTTGACAACACTTACATTTATCTGTTGTCGTAACAACTCTTCAGACAAAACTTATCGATTTCACAATAAATCATTCAATTGCGGTATTCAAACACCGTACGGAGTGCATTTTGACTCCAATTACTACCTTCTTAGGTATACACAAAAACATACACATCTGCATTTAAAAGTTAGCCCATACCTTTCTGAGGCATTCTACTGGCTTATGCAACAAACAAAACAGAACATAAAATGTTACAATTGAACATTAATTAAAACCTATCTGAGGCATTCCAACACGACATACATAAAACCGTCATATGGCGTTTGCCACTACAAAAACCGTTATATTATGATAACGTCAAAGGAATTTCACCTGAATTTTCCTTTAAAGCAAAACTCAACTTCTATGGTCGAGTCGCTCAAATTTACAAACAATTACATGTTACACTTCATAAAAAAAACATTACTCAAACGAATACACATTAATTTCTGATCGCATTTTTACACTGAAACTACAATTAATCAACATACTTATAATATACATTTAAACTTTTAGGACTAAACTTCGGCTTAGCCTGGTGTTCGGCGGGAATTAACATGGTTAAGACGTTTCTTATAATTCTTAACATTAGGGCATTTCCCATTTTGACATTTGTCACAAGCCGACACGTAATCATTTATATCTAAGTGACAATATGGCCAGTAAAAATACTGAGTTAATGATTCTTTCATCTTAGCAACGCCTAAATGAACATTAGTATGTTCGTGGCAGAGTCTTTTTAGTTTCTCTCGATACTTTCGAGGCACAATAAGCAGTTTTCTAGTGGTTCCATCGTTATTTTTTTTCTGGTAAAATAACATCTCGTTTACCACCACGTACTTACTTTCTTCGGGCGTCTTCTTTTTCGCTCTATCAAAAATTACTTTAATTCTTCGTCCTCACTTTGTGCAACTCTAAATTCTTCGGGTGAAGTCTTTAATAAGTCGGGAGTAATTATTTGTTTCTCCTGGAGAGACAAGATAGTCGCGCTCTCTTCAGCAGGGATTTCTTCTACCGCTTCTGCTCCGGGGATCACTTGCTCTATTTTCGTTTTTTCATCTCCCGTGTTTAGTCTTTCTCTATCAAATTTTAGTTTTTCGGCCCGAGTTTGCACAGTATTTTTCACCGGAACTTCTACATTCCTGTTGATCTTCTCAAGCAAGGCTGCCGTTTTATTTCCTAACAAATAGTGTTTCTGCTCGAATTCCGTATTGCTGACAGCTGCTCTAGTTCTGGTGTGGCCCCATTCACATTTTAAATCGACCTCTGCTATAGGTAAGCAAACGGATGAATCTAACACAGGTGCACTGACATAAACGTGCTCTCCTGTGTACATATGGGGTTGTACCAAATTTTTAGAAATCAGATCAATGCTCGCTCCTGTGTCTCTCAGAATAGACGTAGATTTTCCATTAACGACTCCCTGACTGATATATGGAGTCATCACGCCACTCGAGTCTCCTCCACTAGTTTCTGTTGCCGCGATAATTTCCGTCTCTTTAAGTTTAGGACACTGTGGTCTCAGATGGTCATAAGAACCACATTCGTAGCAACGGAGCTGTTTTCTTTTCTCAAAATTTCTTTCCTTGTTTTGTCCACTAGAAGCTTCTTTTTCCACATCTTTTTTTTTTCTTTCCTCTCTTCCTTAAATTTATGATTATTTTTAAATGGCTTATTAATTTTATCTGTGGACTTCTGATCCTTTGGGAATTCTCTTGTTCGGAAATTGTCTTGCAAGCTTTCATACTTATCTAATTTTTCCGCTAATTCCAAAGGAGTATTAATCTGCATCCACTGCTCCAAAAAATGATCTTTTATATCGGCAGGTACCCGTCTCTTCATCTGTTCCGTTATGTGTAGGTCTCTCAGTTTCTTAAATGTAGTGATTTCTAAATCTGCTATCCATTCATCATAATAGCCACTAAGCTCATGGGCATAATTCCTCCATGACTTGTCTGCGAGTTTAGGATGGCGATAAAACAGTTGTTTTAATTTTTCTGTATTCATCCTAAATCTCTGGAGAATCATCTCTTTTACGTAGTCATAATCTTTTGCCTGTTCTGGCGATTCTCTGGCCATCATGTTGGAAATTTCTGGGGTTAGTACCCCTAACAAATATGGCACCCAATCTTGTTTAGGGACTCCCGCCATCTCTGCTCTTCTCTCAAAATTAATTAGATACAGGCCCATTTCGTCCCGTTTCTCGTCAAATTTCTGCATGGTTTTAAGGAGCTGAATGTTCTGAGTTGCGTCTGCATCTCTGTCCCTCCCATTTCGGGCTCTATTGTCTCCATTAATTCCTAATTCCAGTCTCCTTATTTCGAGAGTAAGTTGGTCTTGACGAATTTTGTCTTCTCTTTCTCTCTCTCTCTCTTCTCGTTTCACTTCTTCTTGGCGAAGTCTCTCTTCACGTTCCTTTCTATCTTCAATAATACGCTCTAGTGCGAGTCTAGCGTCTTCTTCGACGTAATTTTCGTTTTCTGTAATGATCTTCTTAATTTCGAAAATCTTAAGCGTATCGTCAGCTAGTCCTCCTAACTCTTCTAAAAGTTCTAAAAGGTCCCCTTTCTTACCCTTATTTAAAAAGGACATTTTTCTAACTTTAGGGTTTCTAATTTAGGGTAACCAATAAAATTTTTCCTCGGCAACTAGCTATACCTTCCGACGGTATGTGTCCTAACCGGAACTAACAAGTTCAAAACTGATCAATTTTATACCGAACTATAATTTTAGCCCTTATGAACACCAAACTAGCACCGCACAATATAAACATTCACAATTTACTCAATACCTATCAAATCAAAATACCGAACTCTTACACAGAATACACATAAACAGAATTCTCAAATTAATCAATGCTCTATATAGATTTCTCACACAGTAATACACAAATACTAAATTACCACTGTTAATATCAAAGCATAAGAAACTTAAATATATCTGTTACTATTAAAAGAAAAAAAATACTAAATAAACACTGCAAAAAAAAATTCACTTTCTTTAAAAATAGAGAAAAACATACAGTATTTGCAATTAACAAAACACAGAAATTGGCTAAACTTATTGCAATTCCTAACAAACAAAAATTGGTTCTTTACTTGAACACTAACTGGTTACTCATTCATATACCATAAAAACACACAGAAATTGGTTTTACTTATCACAATTCCTCAAAACAATAGTTCCTACTTAGAACTTCAAATGGTTAACTCATACACCATTAAAACACAGAAATTGATTTAAATCATCCAAATTTCTAATATAAAATATCAGTTCTTAATACGAACTCTAAATGGCTATTTATACATATACCATCTAAAAAACACAGAAATTGATTTAATTCATCAAAATTTCTAAAATATCAGTTCTTAATACGAACACTAAATGGTTAACTTGTACATATACCATCTAAAAAACTCACAGAAATTGATTTAATTCATCAAAATTTCTAAAATAAAATATCAGTTCTTAATACGAACTCTAAATGGCTAACTTGTACATATACCATTTAAAAAAACACAATAAAATAATTTTTACTTATTGCATTTATACAAAACCATTATTTAGTTTTTAAATCAAAGCCAGAATCTGATAAAAAGAATCGGCCTACCTGTAATCCTTTCGTTCATCACTGATATCCTATGACTCTTCTGACACCAGTTAATAACAGTCTGTAAGGACTTTGCCTAAAACTAAGACTGACAGCCTTTAATATTTACAAAATGCTTTATTTGCATCCCGATTAAATATAGGCTTTATACAATAATTACAAAAAAAATAAGCACTATCTGAGGCTATTTCGCGGGGTTCAGGACATCATGAGAGGGATACAGCAGGCTCTCCGTCTCTGGCACACGTCCGACGATGGAGGTTGTTCACACCTGTAAAAAAAAGGTCATCTGCCCCCATTTACATCAAGGTGGCGAATATATACCCTCACAAACGCCTGTGGGTGGTTGAAGCGGCTCTCTTGATTTCCTTTCTGTAAACCGTCTTCAAACTATTCCGCGTCTTCCGCTAAAGGCTAAACGTTTTTCCTCCGGACAGGCTTTGTCTGCATGGAGGGAGGATTCTTTACAGAAGACGGCTGCCTAATTGTCCGATGGCGACGCGGCGTCTGCCACAACTCGGTGACAAAACGACTGTCACCGATGAATACGGTAGGGGAATAATGGCCGTCTTGCCGCCAGGCCTTCTCAGAAATCCCGGGTGTGAAAAGAGACACCAAGTCATTACAGTATATATGTATATAGATGTATACATACATATATATACAGTCGAACCTCCATATATCGAACTTCCCTATATCGAAATTTTCTATATATCGAACTCTTAGTAAATCTCCATGTTCATTACATAGAAAAACTGTTTCTATATATCGAAAAAATCTCTATATATCGAAATTTTTTTCACGACATATTGGGAGATTTTATTCCACTTTAGAATAAAATCTCCCAATTTTTGACGTTTGAAACAATACTTCGTGGACTTCAATTCGTGGAAAATGTCCCTCATGAAGTTTTTAAAGGACTGAATAAATGCAAGCATTTCTTTGATGAACTTTCCGCAAAACTGGTTGTTCAGCAAGATATTCGTAGTTTTTTTAAAAGAATGTAACTGTGATCACTGTAACCACTGTTTGGATTATTGTTTTTTTAAGGTATATAGTACTCAATAAATCTTTCACATTAATTCATTTTTTAGTTATTAAATTTCATTTAATGTGATTCGCATATAAATTGGAAATGGAGTTTCGTATACGAAAATTAGCTTTAATTTTAATGTTTTAGGAGAATTATGATAAAACTAAGATCAATTCTATATATCGAATTTTTTTCCGGCATTTTGCTACTTCGAATATGGAGGTTCGATATATGGAGGTTAAATATATAAATATATATATATATATATATATATATATATATATATATATATATATATATATATATATATATATATATATATATATATATATATTTATATATTTATATATATACATATATATATATATACATACATACATACATACATATATATATATATATATAGATAGATAGATAGATAGATAGATAGATAGATAGATATAGATATAGATATAGATATAGAAGTGTGTATGTATGTATGTATATATAAAGTGCGAAAATGATGTCATTTTGTCACATCCTCTTTCACTTTTGATGATTCATTCGAGCAACATGACTAACCTCAACGTTGAAGAATGATTTCTGTCTAAGATTGAAATCGCGACAATTTTATCCTCTAGACATATGTCATGTTGCGATAACTAAGCAGCCACTGAGAGTCTGGGTATAAAATTCAAACATCTGCGATCATTATGTAATCATTGAGACTCTGGATACGAAATTAAAATGTTTGCGATAATTAAGCACTCTATAGGAGCCTGGAAATAAATGTCTATCACCTGTGATAATTAAGCAGCCACTGGGAGTCTGAGCATGAATTTCAAATGTGTGTTGTAATTAAGCCCTCTTTGGGAGAATGGGTGTGAATTTTAGATAACTTGCGATAATTGAGCACTTTTTATGAGTCTAGAAATAAATTTTAAACAACTGTGATAATTAAAAAGTGTTCGTGAGTCTGGATATATATACATTTCAAGTATCTGCAATAATTAAGCCTTGTTTGGAATCTGAGTAAGAATTTCAACACCTTCGATAATTGAGCAGTCTTTAGGAGTCTGGGTATAAAATTAAAATATCTTTTAAAAATAAGCAGTCTTTGGTAATCTGGGTACAAATTTCAAATACTTACAATAATTAAACACTCTCTGGGACTCTATGTATAAGTTTCAAACATCTGTGATAATTAACACTTCAGCGGTCGCGGTTGGGTATAGAGTGTAACATTTTCGTAATTTTGTATGGTTTGTTTTTTACAAGTAAGGTTTGAATGTTCTAAGTAGTTTCTATTTATAGCTACACCCCTTCTAATGCAGGTATGATTTTCTGACCCTTCTATTCCTTTCCCCTTCATTGTTAGTCGTGATTTAACCGTGGTAAACCAGCTATTATACTGGTTTACAATACGACAAAAGCAGGAGTTGATGTAGTCGATCAAATGTGCAACTATTACACGTCATCCCAGATATCAAACAGATGAACTCTCGTTTTTTTTAGGGTTTTGGACATAATAGGAATTGATTCGCAAGTTGTACTTAGATCCAATAAACCGGACAGTTTTGAAATAAGGCGATTGTATCTGCATTCCATTCTTTGCCCTTTAACTATAAATATGTCTCAATATTATCAACATTTTATATCTTGTCATAAAAAGCGAAATTATTATTTTCAATTTGAAAAACAAAGTTTATTACAAGAGGAATAATCAAGGTTGAAAGATACGTTGCACTTTGTGCTACACGCGCCTGCTGGTTTTAAAAAAAATTTGCGTACCTGCTGATGGGTTAAGAATGCTGTGTATTTTAAAATATCATTTGAAAAAATTCAAATGATATTTTAAAATTTAAATTATTTAGAGAAAAATCTGGTATAGTGTGTTTTAAACGCTCATAAATTCCTTTGGTGGACGAAATTCTTAAAATGGATTGTCTTGCAAGGTGCAAAAATGTTCAGGCTATCTGAAAATGCTATTTTTATTGGATTATCATCACTTATATTGCTGCAAATAGTAGGCAAATTTTCTCCATAGGTTAACATTAAGGAGAGCGAATCCAATAGGGTTAGTACAATGCAGCCTTACACAGTCTTTGGGAGTATGGGTCTAAATTCAAATTCTAAAACCCAGATATTATGAAATATGCGAAATCAAACACTGAAGTTTGTCGCCAAGGTTATTTTAACCTCAATGCATTGTAATTACCATAAGTTCTTCTAGTTATGACTATAGCATTCCAGTTTCCTCTTAACATGTTCCATATCAGAACAATCCACACATTTGATTTTTAAATTATTATCCTCCCTGCATTTTATACAACTTTAAATGTTCATTCCAACTCCTTTTGAATTGGTCTATGCTTTCGTCTTCTTTTTTTTTAATGTTGTCATAATTACATTGCAGTCAGAGTCATAATCATTCCCCGCTGTTTCAGTATCTCGATTTGTATTCGACCGTCGCCCACTCAGGTAGAGGGTGTAGCTTTATGTCTTTTCGAGAGGCTGTTTGGCCTGGGTCGCAGACCTCTCATAAATTCACTGCACCCTTGACTCTCAGAAACGCTTTAACTTTCCGTCTATGCTACGGATTTTTATACGTATCAAAATTAAAATCATTTATCCCTTGAATCTGAGATATTCAGATAAGAGCTGTTTGACTTGTTAATACAAAAGAATGGATTCTTCTAAGACGTTGCTGTTCAACCACCAATACGAAAGCACAATATAGCATTCTGCCAGTAACTATTGCGTTTGTACCCGGGAAAAAAACGGTACAAAGGCAGCAACTTTAATGCTAATATTTGTTCAAGAGTCAAGCAGATTTCTTCCCTATCTAATTAAAGCAATCATCTTAAAATTAGATGCTTACCTTGATCTGGAATTTGTATTGAGACTCTTAACATTTCTGGACTAATGAAAACGGCGTTCAAATGCATTCCTTCAAATGTTCTTTATTTCGCAGCTCAAAAACAACTTTGATGGTATAGGAATGTACCTCACAATCATCTGCTTTTCAGTTAAACGTGTTAATCTCTACCCCATTAAGCAAAAACCATCACAGAACCAAACCCTTAATGGAGTTTTATTGTTAATTGCTCAACGTCTTTATCGAAAAAATTTACCTTTATAATAAATTACGTATTGTACGTATTGAACGTATTAATTATATTAAAATATTTATTTATTAAATGTAATATTTATGTATTGAATTATTTATTTGTTTCCAAAAGTTATTATTCAGGAATTAAATTAGTATTTATTTATTTTATTTATGAGAATGTGATATATTATTTATTTATATTCTCCTTGTTGAAATGACTCAAAAATGGCCAAATGGCAAAGGCCAACGTCCTAACCACAGAGTTGACCAAACACACCATAGAATTAAGGGAACTATAATAGCTGAAACTGTGATTAGGTAAAAATAATTGAATGACGTATAAACTCGAAGTAGCAAAGCCAAACATCTCTAGAGAACGCAGATGTGAATGAATTAGAGTATCACTCTCATTATGGGCTTTTCAGCATAGCATGGCCGACAGGTAAGCTATTCCAACTATTGCGATCGCTTATCGAGTTAGCTTTTCAAGCCACCGGAAGCTTTGAATTTTAAATCAGTAAATACACTTTGTTCTTTCCAAAGCAAGTTTGATTGACTGAAAAATTTTGACTGGACTTTTGTTTGCCAGTTGTAAAATAATTAGGAAGAAATTCTTCTGAAATTTCGCTGTCTCGGGCACACGCGTCGACTTTGCCATGCTGAGTAGCCCTATAAAGTTGGTGAAACCTAGATCGTGGATGCTGCATGCGCTGAAGATATCTTATTTTGTATTGAATGAAGAAACAATTCACTTTCAAAACATGTAGCGAAGTATACGTGTCTCGTGGTAAGTAATCTATTTATATAAAACAGTTCCGTAACTGACTGACTAACGGACTGACTGACAGTAGTTTACATTTAAATTAATAGTTCTAGGGTTATAAAAATTTATATCACAAGAAAGATCATAAAAATTCCTTCAAAGCGAAATCTTTTTCAAATCTTTACCTCCGTTTTCTGATTATTTTTTTTTTGTGCGTCAGTTTTGGGAATGTTACGCCCACATCAGTGTTAGGGGGCCCCCAATCCCAAATTGTGCCTATAGTCAAGAATTTTCTAAATTAGGCCCTGATAAGTGCTAAATTTGACTCATGGGAAAGGATAGCATCGCATGATAAAAAGTTCTGGATTGAACAGAAAAGAAATCATTATAGAACATTTGAAACTAATATATGTTACTTAAATCCATTAAATTTTTTTTTACTAAAGTCTTAAAAGTCCTTTTAAAGTAGTCTTCTAAACGTGTTCGTCCAACAAAAACGAGCTTTATTCTTGAGCAATTTAACTATACACCCGATTCTCTTTATACACGTTTTTGAAATAACACGGGCCAAGAAAATCAACCGATTATTTTTTTACAGCGTTTTTCTTTCACTTTAACACGGTTTAAAAATCTAAAAAAGAATAAAAAATATTCAGTACAATGTCATCAGAGACTATTCTAGAAAATGTAGATATTTCCACGTTAGTTTTTAGTAATGACGATGAAGGAGTGGTTCCACTATCTGTAAGTACAATTCTAGAAGGCCGCCAACTAGACAATAAACTTGGAAATCATTTTCTTACAAAAGATTTCAATAACGAGCCGTACTGTTCCAACGTGGTTTAAAAACGATTATGTCATATTATGAAGTATCATATAAATAACTAGCTGAATATCCGTGCTTCGCTACGGAGTACATTGAAATTAAATACAACGGACAGAAATGCAATTAATGCCAAAAATATATATATTTAAAAAAATCGTAACGGATATTCTTATAGACAAAATAATGTAGAAGAAAATATTCAAATTAAATACAATGGTCAGTGTATGCAATTAATTTGTATGTTTAATATCCATAAAACATACTAATTTGAATTAAGTTCTTTAAAAACTTCCTTCTCAATTAGTCTAATGGTTAAATTTTATCTTCTACCGTATATTAATAATTTTTTTGTCAATTTATTTTGTTGTTATGCACGTGACGCTAGATTAATTTGAAGTATCACAAAAAGAAAAGAAACCTCGTGATCAGCATTTAATAAATTAAATTCTAAACATTAATCTTTAAAAATTCACCAAAAATCGGAGAATAGAGGTAAAGATTCGAAAAAGATTTATTTTAAAGGAATTTTTATGATCTTTCTCGTGATATAATTTTTATAACCCTCGGATTATTATTTTAAAAACAAACTTTAAAGAATGTTACAAAAACCGCTTAAAAATTCAATTTCAAAAAATCTAAGAAGTATTTTTCAAAAATATTTCTTATTGCACCCCTACATTATCAGAAGAATAACCATACAAAATTTCAGCCCTTTAGGTCCAGCGGTTTGGTCTGTGCGTAATCTGTCAGTCAGTCAGTTACGGAACTGTTTTATACTTATAGACTATCAAAAATGAAATCATCGCGTCTGATTACAGAATTCGTATTAAAACCAGTGAAACAAAAGAAACACAAGATGTTAACTTTTTCAAGGTACACTTGTAGATATATCGCCAATCAATATTTCCAGTAACGAGTGTGATTTTTCACCACCGAAAAACAGCAGAAACGGGCACGTTTATTGTCTAGTAGTGACGCTGAGTGACTGAATTATTATGTTATATGTATGTATGTATTAAGAAAAAGATCAATTCAATTTATTTTTATCTATTTAAGACGGCAGCTCCTTTTTCCTAATAAATATAGATTATTAGGAAATAAGATAATAAGAATTATTGATTTGTTCTTGAATAATCATTCAAGTTCAGTCCATAGAATCCAAATTTCATATAGAAATTAACATTTTCTTATCTATATAAAACAGTTCCGTAACAGACTGACTGGTTGGTTGGTTGGTTGGTTGTTTTGGGTTTTATGGCGCAAGGTCCAGGGAGGACAAGCTGCGCCAAACACATGATGAAACCCGAAAAAACATATATACAAGTAAATAATTATAGACTAAAAGTGCATTAAAAAGATAGTAAACTATTTACAAATGACCGAAAAACTGACTGACTGACTAACAGACAATGCAAAGACCAAACCGCTGGACATAAAGAGCTGAAAATTTGCATGGCGATTTTTCTTATAGTGTAGACGGGCGTAGTTGTTTGCCGTCTAAACCTCACTACCGCACATTCATTTCTGAAAGGCATTTGAAAATAAAAGTCCACATCTCTAAAAATTTTGTTTTATTTTTAGAGCTGTAGAAGGCATTTATAAAGTGTTGTAATAGGGGGGAAAACGACTAAATTTACGAACTATGAATCACAAATGATATTAAGTATTTCAAACAGGTACGAAACTTGTACCTGTTTGAAACAACTTGTATCTATTTTACACAATGAAAGATGCAAGTATGTACAAAACAGTGATGCTATGAGACATGAATAAAATATAAATACTTAATAAATAGCTCAATCATATACTCTTTATTATTATTATTATTGCATAAAATTGGTGTTATTATTACATAAATTACCACTCTCTTCCTTTGTGATTACGCTCGGTTGTTCTATTCTTTGTTTGTTGGGCATGTTGCAGCCTTTAGCAATCATCTCAAATTGTTCTTTCCGCACACGTAGTTTTCGCACTAAATTAGGGGGTCTTTTGCTGCTTACCGATAGTGTCATATTTGAAATATGGTCTGCGAAATTAGGATTGTCATTTGTTGTTTGATGCATATCTGCAGCTTAACAATTCAACTATACTCTGGGCTTCAGTCTCCTTTAATATCAGTTACTTAGATTTTTTTCCATGCAGTTCCCCTTGTGCCACTGTTCACACGTGTAAGGTCATGTCGGCCATATAAATTGAGCATTTACATTTCAAATATAGCTCGGGGGTCCCTCTAGCGTAAGTCTTGTAATACCTATTGTTTATATGCAAGAAGCGTACCTAAACTATGAAATACGTAATAGAGAATGGAGGGTATTTCATATATTATACACATTATATATACATACAGCAAAAATTCTCCATGACGGCCAGTACTGGTTCCGAAAAAAGTGGTCGTTTTGGGGGGTGGCCGTCAAAAAGAGGCTTCTTCCATAACATAGGCTTTGGGGAGTTTTGAATCGGTCTTGAACAAAAAACGGCCGTTTAGGGGGTCTGCCGACTAGAGAAGTTTCCCTATAATATATATGTGTATATATATATATATATATATGTGTGTGTGTGTGTGTATATATATATATATATATATATATATATATATATATATATATATATACAGAGAGAGAGAGAGAGAGAGAGAGAGATAAAAAGATAAATATAATGTGTTCTAGGCACTTCTTCAATGTCTTTATGTGTATTATCATTTTTATGTACAGACACATTTTATTGGAAAAATAATTAAGAAATGCATGTAAATACTAGCTGAATACCCGTACTTCGCTACGGAGTACATTCAAATTCAATACAACTCTCAATGTATGCAATTGATGTAAAAAAAAAATATATATTTATGAAAAAATCGTAACGGATATTTTTGTAGACAAAATAATGTAGAAGAAAATATTCAAAATAAATTCAACGGTCAATGTATGCAATTAATTTGTAAGTTCAATATCCATACAACATAATAATTTGAATTAAATTCTTTAAAAACTTCCATCTCAATTAGTCTAGTGGTTAATGATTTTTAATGATTATTTCAATGATATTTTAATGATTTTTTGTCTATTTATTTCGTTGTTATGCACGTGACGCAAAATTAATTTAAAGTATCACAAAAAGAAGAGAAACCACGTTATCAGTATTTAATAAAATAAATTCTAAAAATTAATCTTTAAAAATTCACCAAAATTCAATCAAAGATTAAATTCTAAAAAATTAATCTTTAAAAATTCACCAAAAATCAGAAAATGAAGGTAATGATTCGAAAAAGATATCATTTTAAATAAATTTTTATGCTCTTTCTCGTGATATAAATTTTATAATCCTCAGATTATTATTGTAAAAGCAAACCTTAAAAAAGTTACAAAAACAGCATAAAAATTTTTAAAAATCGAAGAAGAATTTTCCAAAAATCTTTCTTAGTGTACCCCTACACTTTAAGAAGAATCGCCATGCAAAATTTCAACTCTTTATGTCTAGCGGTTTGGTCTGTGCGTTATCTGTCAGTCAGTGAGTTACGGAACTGTTTTATATATATAGATAAATCAAATTTTGTATTCCTGACCCCTTAATCAAGAAGCTTCGTAGTTCATTAAACGGCCCTCAGATGGCCATGTTAACAGAATTTATTTTATTGACATACTAAGTTGTTTTTAAAGTAACAACTCTTAGGCATCTTGGCCATAGAATTATCAAAGAACTAATTGTATAAACTATGGTTCAAAACGATCTACGCATGTCCTGTTTCTCACCATATTGTTGCACGAGTATACAGTGAATAGAAATTGATATCTCTCCTGTAAAGTGGATTTTTTTAAAATTTCCTGCGGCAAGAGAGAGGGACAATAACGTCCAACCAAGAATCAAAATGACACAGGAAAAAACGGATCGAGAAACGTTGTCAAAGCCTCTGTCCCATCATTAGTACCTCTCTTCCTCACAGGCTAAACCTAGTGCCATGGACCGTAAAATATGTGCTTTGTACATTTCCTCGTCCATGGCACAAAGTGGACAGTTTTGGTTGGCAATAATACCATCAGCAACATAAACGACTCGCAGGAAATCGTGACCAGTCGCATGTTTGTCTAAGGCCGTCTGCACACGGAGCAAACCCGTCGGATGGGTTTGTAACCAGTTGCGCCGTGTGCGTGGCTCCATTCAATTACATAGGTTACGACTCATCACGGACTGGTTTGTGATTTGAGTCAGTTATCAATTTCTTTTGAGTTGTTCCGTGTGCAGACGGCCTAAAGCTCACGACAGCTTAGAAGGTGTTGGGGGGGGGGGGGGGGGAGTCTGTCTGGTATATTCATTTGAGCGAGATCTGTCCAACCCTTGTAGAGTCGCGACTCCTCAACTCTTGTTTCCATTTCGTGTCCATAGATCTATGGTTAAAGAGTCTTACTGAATGAAATGGTGTTTTCTTTTTATTTGCTGCAATACTTCGGTACCTCGGGAGAAGTAGTAGGGGAAGTCCTATAGGATGGGTTAATATTCGTTTGCTGTATCGGACTTAAAAGAGCGGCATATCTTTTTCTGACTACATATCATCTGACTTGAATGTCATTTTGCAACCAGGAAGTCTTTTTATCTTTATTTAAACGTATTATGACAAATTAGAACTGATATATCTCCGTTATTATCTAAACGCCAGGAACTATATGAATATATTAACTCTCAATAAATAAATAAATAAATAAATAAAAACCGAAATAAAATTTAGATCGATTTTTACATTCATTATTTTCGCTTAAGGCTGCTATTTACTAACCCCATTGGATTCGCTCACCTCAATGTTAACCTATGGAGAAAATTTGTCCACGGATTGCCGAGTTGGATTCAAAGATTTTTTTTTTAAATTGCACTCCGTCATAGAGAAAGAAATTTTACATTTGTGTATATTTTTCGTTTTTTTAAAAAAAGTATAGTGTCAAAATTCTTGAAGAGCCCTCGAACCACTCTGAAGTTATGTCTTCTATAACGTCAAAAACCCCACTTTGCAAGAACTTTATGGCCACTTATCCTACGCCCAGGTCAACAGTTCGCGGTTCTAACAAGCGCGGTATCTAGCAGTAAAGTCCCCGATAAACTTAAGTGGACACGTGAACTCCACGAATCTAAAGTCGCCCAATTAAAAATTAAGTAGTTTAGGCCCTCTGGCGACAATATCGCAAAACACCCATTTAATATTGCATGAACAGAAGACTTTTCTCTCTCTTCGTTTCTAACTCTTGTTGCTGTCGGACCTACTGTCCACAGTCCGGTGGTTACAACGCTTTTCCCTTAACTCTGGCATGTAAACACTGCTGTTAACACGTCCCGTCCTGGCATGGACGCCGGACAAGTCATGTGGCCATTGCAGCTAATACCTTCACGATGCTTCATAATTGAATAAAGGTGATTTCCTGGATATCGTCGGAAATGTGTGTTCCTCTTCTATGGCTCCGCGTGTGTTAATATCCTAGATATCATCAGTGTTTTTTTGGATGAACACTCCGCCCGACTGCATCTCCCATAAGTTCTACGCGTCAATCCCCTTGTGCTAAATTTTCCAAATGTGATTATTATTACATATATGTATATATATATGTGAAAATTTTGACGCATTTTGGTTCTTTTCTGTTTAACTGTTTACTGCTTGCCCAAACGATACAGCCTAGTTTTGGCACGCTGCCAAAATTAATACTCACGACGACGGACGGTTTTAGCGTCTGAAATTTTGCTTTCCGGAGGACTGTTATGGAGGAACGTAATCTTACGCTACTACGAATCTGATCCGGATTATCCAGAGATCCGGATCGACGAGTTCCGGATAAACGATGTTTTACTATATTTTAGTAACCGCTAATATGTTTCACTTTTAGTATAAATCTTCCCACTTCCGGGGATCTTGTGCAGATCCTGTATACTCCTGTAGTTCACAAACTTATTTTTCCATTGTATCCCTTGATTATGACTAAATATGTGAACCTCTCACTTGCCAAATCGGTTAAGTCCTCAAAACAAAAATTGGAGAAAAGTGATAGAATAATATACATAGTATTTTAAAATTTCTCTTCAAATATAAATTCAAATAAACATTGTAGAATGTATTATTGCACGTGAAGCTTTTATCTGACGACATATAAAATCTATAAAATAGAATACCCGTGGAGAAATCGTTATTATTATAACTATTTTCGGGACCAAGGGACTTAATCGATTTGACGAGTGAAAAGGTAATAACATCCAATTAAGTCTTCAAATTATTTTTTACTAGAGAAAAAATGAAATAATTGTTTAACAATTCACAAGTACTTACTTCTGCAGCAGTTAGATTGTAACTGTTTCATTTATTTTACTTTTTTGTGATGAAACAACAATGAACGATTGACCGTTATCATGAAGTACTTAGTGCAACGATACTTAGTGCTTGAATTGCATTAGTGCAACGATTTACATTAGAGTATGGACTTAACTTGATTGGCTTCTGAAAAAAGTGACTTATTATTCGATAACCCAAAATTTTTTGTCACTTAGTGGTGTTAATCCTTATTATTTGGGAAATTTATGAACTTATCAAACTGTATGGAAATAAATTACGAAAAATTATGAAAAATGGAAATAAATTATGGAAAAATAATTTATGAAAATAAATGAAAAGAAATAAATAATTATGAAAATAATAATAAATAAATAAATAAAAATAAGTATTAAAATTTAATAATAATAATAATAATAATTATGATGATGGTAATAATAATAATAATAATAATAATAATAATATTAATAATAATAATAATAATAATAATAATAATGAAAATTAATTATGGAAATAAATTTATGGAAATAAATTATGAAAAATTAGGAAATTATTTCCAGAAATTATGAAAATTTATGAATTTATGAATTTATTATGGATTAAAAAGTTTGGAGTCATCAAGTGTTTTGACACTAAAATGTCTAAAATTAATAAAAATTAGATTTAACCATTTTAGTTTGTGATTAGCTCTTATAGTACGTGTATGTCACTTCTCTAGTTGTTTAGTCTCCTATTCCGTGCCCTGAAAAAAACTCCTGCGTGTGCTTCTACTTAGAAGTCAAGGCTGCTTCGAAGTTTAAAACGTCCTGATGAAGATTATTTGGAGAAGATAATAGGAAATTGATAATTATATGCTTCAGACTGCATCTTGTCATTGTCCATCAGTTTAAGAATTTTAAACTGGCTGGTTACCACATCCATAAATCATCCCATACATAGTAGCTAGTTATTCTCACTTCATTAACTATTCATGAAGGCCGCTTCCTGGCGACAAGTCGCGCTCTGGTCTACTTCCCTAACCCACCAAAGCTTGCCACATGATTCTTTTGCAAATGAGCACCTGACAAACCATGATTGACAACCTTTATCAACAAACACTTACAGGCCATCTTATCGGGTCCGCATCGGATAAACAAAGTCCACGAACAATATTCCCATACATTTCAAAAACCTTTTTGAATAATGAAAAAAAAAAGAAGTCTTTGAGATCGACAGCGTGACAGGTACGCTAATTTCTCGGGAGCTTGTTAACAAGACCGGCCGGGGTCACTCCTTGGGACAATGGGACGTTCCGACGCAGGACCCTCCAGTTTGGCACAGCGTTTTCGCACTTCTGCGACTCCATTATCTCATTAAGAACTGTTATTTAGTCCCCCCCTGCCCATTGTGTTGGAGATTTCTTGATTGCAACTTTTTGGCTCTGCATAGATGATTATGCCCACCCCGTCACGCCTCGGTGGCGCCTAAATGTTTGGGTGAATCGCAGGGGGGTATTGTCCGAGGGGTGGAGATTCGTGGGAGATGACCAGTAGCCGTGGTCGTCCCCTTCTATCATTCCACGTGATAGCAATCTGTGTGGGCTATCAAAATCTCGTTTACAGTGATATAAGGGGAAGATTGATATTGACTAGGTGTGATTTTCTTCTCAGTATGCGAAGTTTGTAGGGTGAACCTTCCACCCCTGATTCTTTTCATCTGTTGCATGAATTGTTTTATTTAGCATATCCAATAAATCCCATGAAAGTCATTTGGACAATATCTGGCCATCATAAACGGCCATTTTGTGCAATAATGAGCAGAATATTGATCAGAGAGATGATGTCTATATTGAACAAAGTATCAAAATCGCCCTGTAAGGAATATTCGATTTCGACCTTCAGTTCACCGCTAATTGAGAATGCTTCCTGTCTGTTGTATTTACAGTGCTGGCCATTAAAATTGCAACACCGGGGAGGAAAGCAAGTAACAAAACTTTACTTATTGTATACATCAAACATGATTAAGGGGGCTCACAACCTTTGAAACTTCAAAAAATCAATTTTTGGTTTTTGCTATATTCTGATTTCTGGGACATTTCTGAACAATATGCAAAAAACCGCATAAAAAAATTTGCATTATTTCTCAAGTTATGAGAGTTTATGTAAAGCTCACTCTGTTGCCATAGCCATGTTATTCCAACTTTAACTTCAGTTTTCTCAAATATGTAAATTTTTGGATTGCGCGCACTGTTACTCCCAAACTATGTGTGCTAGACACACAAAATTTTTATCAGATTTGTATTATAAGCTTCTTTACACACTAAAACAAGAAAAGTTTAAAAAAAATTGTAAAAAAATTTTTTACACTTGAAAATGTTTTAAAAAATTGCTGTAATTTATGTAAATTTTTCAATTTAAACTATATTTTTTGTATATTTTTTGGTTTTACATTAAACTTGAGTGTATTATTAATTTAATTTGACCAAAATATAGTTTCTGTATGCATATTTCTTAATTTTATGATGCGCGAAACATCCAATGATTTTTTTCCTTTTTAGTAATGTGTACATTTAAAAATAAAATCTAAAAATTATTTATGGCTTTAGAAGTTCTATTTTTGTATAAAATATAACTAAAGACTTGTAATTTTGATATAAAACAAAAAAATTATATATATATATATATATATATATATATATTAATATTATTGGAGTTTGAGTAGCTCGATTTTGATCATGTTTAGGGTCATTTCCCAGTAGTCAAAGGTTGTGAGCCCCCTTAAATTTGTAGACAATTTGGGGTCCGAATTTAGTACACACAGCTGCCGCCTCTGGCAGCGAAAGTGGGTCTAACCCTGTTAGGCATTGAGTCGCACTGGGCTTGGATGACAGATACGGGTAAGTCATTCCATGCCGCTTCAAGTCTATGCCCCACTTCATCAATCGTAGTGACTGGAGAGCGGTAGCGGCCCAGTCTCTCAGCAACCCATGACCAGATGTTTTCAATGGGAGAGAGATCTAAAGAACGTGCTGGCAATGCCAACGGTCAAAGACCCTATATAAGGGGAAGATTGATATTAATACCAATATAAAGATCACTGTAGACGAGCATAATAATTGATATCTCAAATTGATTCGAAAAGACTGATTCTAAGCAATAAAGCTATAAAATAGGGCATGAAAATCTTACACTAACTGAAGCCAGTGCCGAACAAAATAACTGATTATTCACGGCTAGTTTAGATTGATTCTAGAAGGTTGATCTTAAAAAATAGAGCTAAAATAGTGCATTAAAATGTGACACAAACTGAAGTCAATGACGAGCAAATGAATTGATTTTGCGATGTAAAGGGGTACGAGATGCAAATTAAATTCCAATTTTTATTTACAAGCATTCTGTAATAAGTATTTTATCCTGATATGTGTTTTAATGTAAAGATCACTGTACAAATACAAAATACTTGAGCAATTTGAAGTTTCATTATAAAGTTATTAATAATTTAAAACGGATGTTTTTTATACGTATATTCAAAATCAATAGATCAAATTGTCTTTTTTCCCCCTCTTTTGTGTTCAGGGCAGTTTGCCTTCCGGATTCATAAAATTTTTATTTATAAAACTTCATAACACTTTCAGAGCCTGAAAACCTTTTTTGGGGTTATGCATGCATCGGAGAATATACTTTCAGAATTTTTACTCGAATTCTTAAAAATCTTGACTATAAATCATATCCTGAAGACAGTTTAATGAAAACGGAGCAAAGAAACGCTGTGCAAAATTCCATGGAAATAGCCTGCAAGGAATTTTATATTTTTCCTTTTAAAAATGGTAAATCGTGGAAAATTTCATCCCAGGATAAACATAGGGACAATCTGCCTTTTTAATCACTTGTGGTTCGTATTATTGAATTCTGAAAGTTCTGTAGTACGTTACATGCAAAGGAAATTAAAAATATGCTTTTGTTTTTCGTATTTTGTGGCACTGACTTTTATTTTGTGGCACTGACTTATGTGGCACTGACTTATATTATATTCTCTCTTTTTAAAAGGAAGGCTCAAGATGCGAAAAAAAATATAACTTAGTTGAAAGAAAGTTAAGGGTGTCCAGGACACGTTTAAAATTTTTTTTATTTATTGAATTAAAATTTTGAATTTTTTGGTGATAGTTAACCATATAATTTGTAAACAAAATCACATCATAAAACTTCTCACAACGTTTTCAAAAAATTTTTAAATTTAAAATTTTTAAAAATGTGGGGTAATTTAAAATCGTTATAACTCAAAATATTATTTGCCGAATTTCAAAATTTTTTAATTTAATTAAACAAAAATATATAAGTTTTAATTTTGGTTCATACTTTTTTAAATATTAATTTTTTTTTAATTAAAAATATTTAGAGTAAAAATTTTAAAAAATGATGCAACTTATTTTTAAAAAATTATATTTTCAAAAGAAAATATTTTTTCCAAGTTTGCTGATTTAAAATGAAAGTAAAATAATTGAAAAAGGCATGTTCCAAGTTTCAACCATTTATCTTTAACGGTTCTTGACTTATAACAATTTAAAGACGCGAAATGTTGAAAATACTCATCATGCAGAAAAACGCATTTAAAGGTTTAAACAAATATTGGCTGCTATTAGAATGTTGTAAAACAAAAAATTAATATCTCCTGTTCTAATTAAGATAGAAACATGATTTAAACGTCATTTTAAGCCGAAAAGAACAGCAATTTTTTTAAAACAATAAAACTTTTTTCGAAAATTTGAAATTTTTTTTAAATTGTTCGAATTTTCGAAAAAAAATTTATTGCATTAAAAATTTTTGTGTTCTTTTGCGCTTAAAATGACATTTAAATCCTGATTCTATCTTAATTAGAACAGGAAATTTATATTTTTATTTATTTATTTTTTTTTTTTGCAACGTTCTAATAGAAGCCAATCGCTGTTTAAACCTGTAAGTGCGTTTTTCTGCATGATGGGTTTTTTCACCATTTCTCCTCTTTAAATTGTTATAAGTCAAGAACCGTTAAAGATAAATGGTTCAAACTTGGAACATGTCTTTACAACTATTTTACTTTAATTTTGATTCAGCAAATTTGAAAAAAATGTTTACTTTTGAAAATATGATTTTTTAAAAATAAGTTGCATCATTTTTTCGTCAATTTTAATCTAAATATTTTTAATTTTCTTAAAAATTAATATTTTAAAAAATGGTGAATCAAAATTAAAACTTAGATATTTCTGTTTAATTAAATGAAAAAATTTTGAAATTCGACAAATAATATTTCGAATTATGAGGATTTTAAATTACCCCACTTTTATTAAAAATTTTGAATTTTAAAATTTTTTAAAAACTTTTTGAGAAGTTTTATGATGCGATTTTGTTTACAAATTATATGGTTAACCATCACAAAAAAATTCAAAATTTTAACTAAATAAATAAAAATTTTTTCAAAATGTGTCCTGGACCCCCTTAAGGAAAAGAAATGCGACTCTTCAATTGAAATATTAAAGTCTCACTTGCACAAAAATGACCCAAGTTGAAGACAATGGTGGATAAATGACTGCGACTGCATTTAAAAAATAAAAGCCGAGTCACGAAAAAAAAAAGGCCTCAGTAGAAAGAAAACGTGAGAATAAGCTAATCTCTTTTGCTTTGTTAGTAACAGGTGAAAAAAATGGCATTCATTAAAATTGTTAAAAATATTCGATCTTTGCCTGAAGACAAGGGATCTGTGCTGCCAAATGGCAAGTAAAAAAACCAAAGATCTGAAAGAAACCATTATAACATACAAGCCTTTCAATATGTTGAAAGATTTGCAAATGACTTAACCTCACAAAGTCATTCGCAATTGCTATATATTCATGCAAATACCTTTTGGTTTATAAGAAACACGTGAGGCATCGTATAACAGAGAGCATACTTTCATGGTCTAACTGTAAAATATAAATGACATTTATAAAAACTGTTAAAATTATTCTATTAATCTTAGCCTGAAGACAGGGGATCGGTTTGCAAAATAGCTGGGGAAAAGGCAAAAGTCTAAAAGAGACCATTATAATATATAAACCTTTAACAATGTTAAAATTCTTGCAAATGACTTAACCTCCCAAAGTCCTTCGCAAATGCTATACATTCATGCAAATATCTTTTGCTTTATAAGAAACAGGTTAGATCTGTGTCGTATAAGACTATATCCTTTCATGGTCCAACTATAAAATATAAATGACATTTATAAAAACTGTTAAAATTATTCTATTAACCTTAGCCTGAAGACAGGGGATCGGTTTGCAAAATGACGGGGAAAAAGGCAAAGGTCTAAAAGAGACCTTTATAATATTTAAGCCTTTAACAATGTTAAAGGATTTGCGAATGACTTAACCTCACAAAGTCATGTTGTATATCCTTGAAACTTTACGTCATAACTTAATCGCAGAGCTCTTTCTCGCACGTGACAAAGGCGAACACAATTTTCCAGAACTTCTGATTAATCTCACCAACTGTCCTGCTTGATTTACTGCATGATGTATACTTTCCTGAAGTCGCGATATCTACGCTCTGTCTTTTCGAACCATTGACAGCAACCATGAATTAGCAGCCTCGTTAACAGGCACCCTATCTTGCCATCGCCAGGCCCTATTGTCATCGCCAACAGCTGCTGGAGATCAGCTACGGCAGGCTATAAATCCCTGATGTACAGCAGCTTCTAACTGGAGGAGAGGCTTCAAAGTTTGTTTTCTGATATCTTGAGAAAGCTCATAAAGAACAGATGTGTATGGTAACTGTGCCTATAACAGGCAACAGGATTATATGATTCATGACAGATAAGATGATACGAACATGTTCCTGCTTATCTGTGTTATAATAAATTAAAAAAGAAAGACTCGCCACTGATGTACAGGTACGTGAGTTTATATTTGCCTGTGATTGTATTCACATACATGTAGTAATATATATCCGAGCTAACACAGAGATATGTATTTACTCAGTTGTTATAATACACGTGCACAAATCATTTTCTAAAGCAATTATTATTCACAAATCTACTTGGCGATAAAGAATGTTACACAAAAGTGAACAAACTCTTTCATAGATAAGCTCCGATTTAGGTGCTAAAATCCCAACAAAACGCGTACTTAACATCTCTTTAAGTTTCAGTTTTTCTCAATTTTTGATACCATCGTCGAAAGTTACGAGTCCGATATGATTTTTTAGCTACTTTAAGTGTAATTTACAGTACAATTGTAAGTGTGACATACCAACTTAAAATATAAAATTTAATTTTTCGAAAATATCAACATCTGCCATAACGCCACAAATTTAAATTTTAAAATATTGTTTGCATTAAAAAAAACGAAAAATGCCCGAAGGTGTAAAATTTCTTTCTCTTTTACGGAGTACTGTAAAAAAAAAAAAAAAAAAAAAAAACTATCAATCCAAGTCGCCAATCCCTGGACACATTTTCTCCTTAGGTTAACACTGCGGTGACCGAATCCAATAAGGTTAGTACACATAATCGCCTTAAACCAGACTGTAATTTGATAACGCCAAATCACTTTGCTTTAAAAGGGGAGTGGTCACTTTTACGTACCTTTAAAAGTATCATTTTTAGACCTATGTTCAATTGTATGTACTACTCATGATTTTTGCTTGATTTACATGAAATTTTTTAAGTAACTGCCTATAATACTGTTTATTATATATGCAATATTTAAAGGTAATTAAAAAAATTATTATTTTTTGCATAAAAAGTGAATAATTTTTTTTAAATCGGGCATTTTGCAGTCAACTACTGTGCGCATTCTGTCAAAATAAATTATTAAGGTACAGTAATAATTGTTTACTATATATGATTATAATACTTCAGGCAACAATATCCACCAACAATTATTCTAAAATATATTAAAACATTTTAGTACGTGCTATTTTTAATTAGAAATTTCCAAAATTACTGAGTAAAAGCTTATAAAAAAATTCTCTAAAAAAATTAAAATGTGTTAAGGTTAAAAAATATTGGTGTATTTTGTTGCCTAAAGTATTGTAATCACATCTAGTAAACAATTATTACTGTACCTTAATAATTTATTTTGACAGAATGCGCACAGTAGTTGACTGCAAAATGCTCAATTTAAAAAAAAATTCACTTTTTATGCATAAAAAATAACTTAATTTTTTAATTACCTTGAAATATTGCATATATAATAAACAGTATTATAGGCAGTTACTAAAAATATTTCATGTAAATCAAGTAAAATTCATGAGAAGTACATAGAATCGAACATAGGTCTAAAAATGATACTTTTAAAGGTACGTAAAAGTGACCACTCCCAAGATAATTTCATTCCGAGGATGATTAGGTATTAATAACTGTTTGACAATGTCAGAGCATTTCGCACCGTGCAATAAGCGTTTTCCATCGCTTTTTTCCCGACCTATTTTCCACGGTTGGCGAAAATCCTGCAATTTCAATGGCAGCGCGATTTCACCCCCTCTCTCTCTCATTCAACGAATCCTTCACTGTGATGCCATCGCGATTACCGAAGAAGAAGAAAAAAATTCTTTCGATTCCAGAAAACGAATTATTGAACGATATTTGTTCACCCTTCCGAAAAAATAAATAAATAAATAAATAAAAACAAAAAAAAATGGCAGCAGAAATCACGCGGCTTAGAAGAAAAGAATCCTCCCGAATAAAAATATATGATCTAAAAAATCCAAACTTAATTTCCCCCTCGCAATACTTCATCCTATTCTAAACTGCCTGCTATAATAAAAATACAAAGAAAAAAATAAAGTCAGTCTCAGTTCGTACACTGAGTGTATTCTCAGGTCTGTTTATCACCGAGTATTAAAGTAGTGGCTTGTCTCTGTTATCGGTTTCTGTATCTGTTTCTCTGTGAGTTCAAAAGCGTGTCGAACAGATTGTGGAGATTACAGCGAATGGAATATTTCTGTTATCTTTGTCCCATGCATTCTAGAATAGCGTAGGATATATCGTATCGATACATATAAATTTTTATTTGTTCTGTGCAGTTCGTTCTAAATGGAATTCATCCCAATGTGTTGATAAGGAGAGGGAGGGGAGGAATGTTTTCTGGTTTTATTTTGTTGACAGTGGAGGCTAGAACTCGTTTCTTATATCTGGAAATTTGATTGAAAATTTCTTATGTAAAGAGGCATGTTCAGGCTCTAGCTGATTTTTTTTTGTTGCGGACGGGCCTAAGTCTAGGGGCATGCAAAATTTCACCGTGCAAAAATGGCTTCATCGTGACGTATATTCATCGGCAATACTGCTCATTGGTAGATTTTACAAATATACGTCCCGATGTTCATTGAAATTAATGCTCCTCGGTAGATTTTACAAATATACTTCATGATGGCGTTTATTCATTGATAATAGTGCTCATCGACAAATTTTACAAATATACGTCCTGACGACGTATATTATTAGACCATAATGCTCATCGATTGATTTTACAAATATAAGTCACGATGACGTCTATTCATCGACAATAATGCTCCTCGGTAGATTTTACAAATATACGTTATGATGATGTATATTCATTGACAATAATGCTCATCGATAGATTTTACAAATATACGTCCGGATGACGTCTATTCATCGACAATAATGCTCATCGGTAGATTTTACAAATATACGTTATGATGATGTATATTCATTGACAATAATGCTCATCGATAGATTTTACAAATATACGTCCCGATGACTTCTATTCATCGACAATAATTCTCAATGGTAGATTTTACAAATATACGTCACGATGTTCATTGACAATAATGCTCATCCGCAGATTTTACAAATATACATCATGATGACGTATATTCATTGACAATAATGCTCATCGATAGAGTTTACAAATATACGTCCCGATGACGTCTATTCATAGACAATAAAGCTCAATGGTAGATCTCACAAATAATACGTCACGATGTTCATTAACAATAATTCTCATCGGTAGTTTTACAAATATACGTCATGATGCCGTATATTCATTGACAATAAAGCTCAATGGTAGATTTCACAAATATTACGTCACGATGTTCATTGACAATAATTCTCATCGGTAGTTTTACAAATATACGTCATGATGCCGTATATTCATTGACAATAATGCTCATCCATTGATTTTGAAAATATACGTCCCCATGACGTCTATTCATCGACAATAATGTTCAGTGGTAGATTCTACAAATATATGTCACAATGTTCATTGACAATAATGCTCATCGGTAGATTTTACAAATTACGTCACGATGACGTATATTCATCGACAATAATGCTCAATGGTAGATTTTACAAATATACGTCATAATGTTCATTGACAATAATGCTCATCTGTAGATTTTACAAATATACAAAATGATGACGTATATTCATTGACAATAATGCTCATCGATAGAGTTTACAAATATACGTCCCGATAACGTCTATTCATCAGCAATAAAGCTCAATGGTAGATTTTACAAATAATACGTCACGATGTTCATTGACAATAATTCTCATCGGAAATTTTACAAATATTCGTCATGATGCCGTATATTCATTGACAATAATTCTCATCCATTGATTTTGCAAATATACGTCCCGATGGCGTCTATTCATCGACAACAATGCTCATTGGTAGATTTTACAAATATACGTCACGGTGTTCATTAACAATGATCCTCATCGGTAGATTTTACAAATATGCGTCATGAGGATGTATATTCATTGACAATAATGCTCATTGGTAGATTTTACAAATATACGGATAACGTCATTTTTGGATATTCATTTTGGATAACGTCATACAGGATAACGTCATTTTTGAAAAGCAAAATATTCGTATGCCCCGAGACTTAGGCCCTAGAATTTGAAAAACTGGTTTGGAATAAATCCCTAGATTCCAAACCAGGTACACGTAGGCTTCGTGCTAAAGTGTGCGGTCCCGGTTTTTTATAGCACCACAAGGGTAGAAGTCCGGTTGAGCCAGGTGCCACCTCAATTGTCACCAAGCACCACCAGGGGTGACATCTTGGGTATCGTACCTTCTCCCACCCTATCTGACCTGATAGAGAGACTTTCCGGACTACGGATTTAATGTGCTCATATCCGGCAGAGACACAGAGTTATTTTATGGTTCGTGTCGGCATTCGATCTAAGGAACCTCTGCACCGAAATCCATCGCGTTACCACAAGGCTACTTCGAGCCCGCATATTTCATTCTCTGCAGATTTTTACAGTCTAACTATTTTTATATTTGGAGGTGCAAAATTTCTTAATTAAGGTCATGAATTTACTAACGCATTTTAGTCTGAATGGTTATATATCTTACTATATTTTTTTAAAAAACTCCATGATTTTCGCATAAAAAACTGGAAATATATATTTTTTGAACATAATTATTTAGTTCACGCTTCTATGAAATATTTTCTCATGATATTAATAATTTCCACTGCTTGTTACCTGAAATCCAAGTTCGACAAGTATTCCCGAAATGAAATACCTCCAACTTTATTCCAAAGGGAAGAGAAGCAGTATGGATCACAGCAGTACACACTCATGTACTCGATAAAAATCATTAAAAAAATTACACTCGATCACTTATAAAAGCGCGAACCGCTTGTAAACACAAATTTGTAATCAAAAACAGAAATTTAACACCTGATAAGATATCCGGTGTATCTGGCACATCCCAACACACTACATGCTGTGGGCTATTTCTGGCTATTTGGTTAAGTACAAAAGGCATCAACCACTCAGTCCCACAGCATTGGAAGTTGTCGTCGAAATTTAATAACAATTTTCTGATTTAAACTTTCCGTTATCAACGGTTTAAATTTACTGACATTATCACATAAAAATCAAATATAATTATTCAACCTAGGAACATAACAAAATAATTTTTTATAAATTAAATCACTGTTTAGAAATGCCTCGCACTTGGATAAGCTAGTTTAAAAGCGCTCAAAATTGTCCTGACTAAGGGCCTGTTCACATAGGAGTCCGGTAGCGGAGCGTTAAAGTATTGAAATGTATTTAACCAATGACAAACCTCCAAACGATTAGCAACGAAATTTTTAACGCCTATGATTGGTTTATTTTCGTCTGAACTGCTCCACTACCGGACTCCTGTGTGAACAGGCCCTAACTTAACTTCGGGTTAGGACGTTTCGGGTTTAGGACGTGTATTAGGTGGTAGTCACATAACAAACTTTTGAAACTCCAAGTGATGCACTACATTCATATGGTAATAAAAGTTATTTATCTATCGCCGTTTGCTTCCTATTGTCATTTCAAACTCCTTTGTCATTGGAAACGCCCTGCATGTTTGGAGTGATTCAGCTTCCCACTCACGATGACTTGATGATTAGCAAGTTCCATTCATTTCGCGTAACGGTCTTCATGATTTCTTGATCATTCAGTACATACCGTTATATAGTTCCCAGAGTAAAGCATTTTGCATTCATATCAGCGTTACTTTAATGTGTCTTTTAAGTTCAGGCAATTTCCTCATTAGTAAGTCCTGTACATTATGCTGAGAGGTCTTCCTGATTTCTTCATCATTCGGCACGTACAGTTATATCGTTCCCCGAGTAAAACATTTTGAAGTGATATCAACATTACTTTACCGTGTCTTTGAAGTTCTGGCAATTTCCTCATTAGTAAGTCCCATACATTTTGCTTAGTGGTCTTCATGATTTCTTCATCATTCGGCACATAGCGTTATATCGTTCCCCGAGTGAAACATTTTGAAATCATATCAACATTACTTTACTGTATCTCTGAAGTTCAGGCAATATTTTCTTCTTTAGTAAGTCCCATTCATTTTACTTAGTGGTCTTTGTGATTTCTTGATCATTCGGAACATACTGTTATATAGTTTCCCAAGTAAAACATTCTGTAATCATAACAAGGTTACTATGTCTTTGAAATTCAGGAAATAATTTACTCATTAGTAAGTCCCATCCCTTTTGCGTAGTGGTCTTCATGATTTCTTGATCATTCGGCGCATACTGTTATATAGTTCCCCAAGCAAAATATTTTGTGATCATATCAACGTTACTTTACTGTGTCCGAAATTCAGGCAGTAATTTCATTATTTAGTAAGTTCCATTCATTTTGCGTAATGCTCTTAATAATTCCTTGATCCCTCGGGGGCATATCGTTTTATAGTTTACAGAGTAAAACATTTTGAAAGCTGTGTTTTTGAAGTTCAGCACATAATTTCCTCATCAGCAAGTCCCACCCATTTTGCCCAGCGGTTTTCACGATTCCTCTGTACAGTTCACTGAGTAAAGCATACCGTTGTACAGTTCACTGAGTGAAGCATTGTGTAATCGTATCGGAGTAGTCCCTTCACTGTGTTTTTGAAGTTGAACTTATAATTTCCACATCAGCAAGTCCCATCCATTTTGCTTAGCGGTTTTCACGATTCTTCAGTCCATCAGCGCGTACCGTTATATAGTTCACTGAGTAAAGCATTTTGCAATCGTATCAGAGTCCCTTTACTGTGTTTTTTAAAATCAGACTATAATTTCCTCATCAGCAAGTCCCATCCATTTTGCTTAGCGGTTTTCAAGAGTCCTTGATCCTTCAGCACATACCGTTATATAGTTCACTGAGTAAAGCATTGTACAATCGTATCGGAGTAGTCCCTTTACTGTGTTTTTGAAGTTCAACTTATAATTTCCACATCAGCAAGTCCCATCCATTTTGCTTAGCGATTTTCACGGTTCCTCGGTCCATCAGCGCATGCCGTTGTATAGTTAGTTCACTGAGTAAAACTATTTGCAATCGCATTGGCATTACTTTACTGTATTTTGAAGTTCAGCAAATAATTTTCTCATTAGCAAGTCTCATCCATTTTGCTTAGCGGTTTTCACGATTCCTCGGTCCATCAGCGCATACCGTTGTATAGTTCACCGAGTAAAACATTTTGCTTTCGTATCGGGGTTACTTTACTGTGTCTTTGAAGTCTAGCCAATAATAAAATGAAAAAAAAACCCTAAACTTTTATGAAAAAAGTATAAAACAACAAGTTTTCTTTGCCCCACAATTTTATTTCATAAAACTGATAAGGATGAAAATTATAACTTTTATATGCGGGCGACGGAATAGTATAAGTTTACTTTTGCAATGCTTATCTGCCGGCAACGGCAAATTCCGTTTTTGCTTCTGTGCGTTTACTGGTTGCCGTCTGTGTGTTTTCTGGGAGTCAGGACCATTTCTTGCCCTTATAGCTAGTTTATCTAAGTGTGATGCATTAGTAAACAGTTATTTACTTTATTTAAATCCTCCTGTTTTGTTTTCAGCTTAAATTAAAGTTGTTTTTATGTGATGATGCCAATAAATTGAAATTGCTGATAACTGTGAGTTTAAGGTATCTGCCTACATTCAAAGAACCTTTTATTTTTTCAAAAAATATACACTACTGATTAAATACATATAGTTTTAGTTCAAATGTTATATAAAATCACGAAAAAAAATATAGTTTGGTAAAAGTTTCATAACATTTTAAAATATTGAGAATTTCTTATGAATTTTTAGTAAATAAATTGCTGAATTAAATTAAAATTGCTGATAATTGTGAGTTTGAGGTATCTGCCTACGTTCAAAGCACTTTTTTTTTGTCAAAAAATATACACTACTGATTAAATACATACAGTTTTAGTTCAAATGTGATATAAAAAATATTTGTGATATAAAATCTTGAAAAATAATTTAGTTTTGGTAAAAATTTTATAACTTTTAAAATACTGAGAATTTTCTATAAATTTTTAGTATAATTTAGAGCTTACGTCAGGGACCCTACATTCAATTCAACTCAATATATTTTAATTTCTTTTATACTATATACTACTGTAACACTTAACTGTGTTCTAAAGTAAAAGTTTTACAATATTTACAAAAATCACTGAAATATACCAAAAAAAGTGAAAAAATGCTGATTTTTTAAAAAATTTTCTGTTTAAAAACTGATTAAATTAACTCATACAGCTTAGCTTTTAGGCCAAAATATAGTTGGTAATACTAAACACAACATCGCAAAATGTGATTGAAATAGATTGAAAACTTTTTAAATTTTTAGCTTTCTCGTTCACAAAACTATAGCTTTAGGTTTATTAAATGGGCCACAAATTCTCATCTAATTATCATACGAATAAAAGTAAAGCAGTTTTAGAATCCTAAAAGAAATAGAGGTCTTAATAGAGCAATACATTTTTTTTTCCGAAATTTTGCACCAAATGAGCCCTTTCAACGAAGGCAGATGTAATATCTTAAATGACCTCAAATGAAATCGCTTCATGAAATTCCGACTGTAACTTCGAATATTATATGACTTTTAATGATGTCTAGTTCCCGTAGGTTAAGATGAGCGAAATACTTTATTTATAAAGTGTTTAAAATCTTTTAAAGATGGTATCAAAAGCTTTCTAAATAAATGTTTTGTTTTCAAGATAAAAGATTGGGGCAATACGTTTGTGCAGTTGACTTAAAAACTCGTTGAGTAAAAATTGATGACGTCACAAAACTTTTGTGACTCCTTCGTTTGTACTAAAGAGGTACACAATTTTTCAGAGTCATGTTTTGGCTGAAAAATAAGGTGAAATTAATTTTTTAATTTTTAAAAAGAATCTTTAAACTTTTCGGCGATAATAAGGCATTACATACAAATTCCTAACAATGTACTAACCCTATTGGATTCGATCACCTCAGAGTTAACCTATGGAGAAAATACGTCCAAAGATTGCCGAATTGGATTTAAAAAAATATAATAATAATTTGTACTCCGTAATAGAGGAAGAAATTTTACACCTGAGGGCATGTTTCGTTTTTTTTAAATGCAAATAATATTTTTAATTTTAAATTATTCGGGTGGAAATATCTGGTATAGTGTGTTTTAAACGCTCCTCAATTCCTTTGGTGGACGAAATTTATAAAATGAATCCCGTTGCAAGGTGTAGAAAAGTTCAGGCTATCTGAAAATACCATTTTTATTGGATTATCAGCATCTATGTAGCTGTAAATGGTAGGAAAATTTTCTCCATAGGTTAACACTGATGTGAGCGAATCCAATAGAGTTAGTACACGGCAGCCTTATTTCAAAGAGAAAATTATTGTTATCAGTTATGCATAGTTCATAAGGAGAAAAAAATATGATACAATATTATGATACAAAATATAAAAATTATGTTTTTCTATATTATGAGGAAATTATTTACCAAGGATTGTCGACTCTTTCAAATTTTCTCCAAAGCAGGGAAAAATATATTTACGTATATTGGCCAAATTATGTCGTTTCTCCCTGCAGCAAGCTGCTACAGCAGCAGTAAAATTACACATCTAGTAAATAATTGATAAACAAAGCTAATTAGTGTTTTCATTGTTACATAGACAATGGCTAAGGCTTCAGGTAATCACATTCGTTTTTATAACTGCGTTTATTCACCAAGAAAATATTTTTTCCTGAGATACATATACATACATATATATATTTATATATATATATATATATATATATATATATATATATATATATATATATATATATATATATATATGTATGTGTGTGTGTGTGTGTGTGTACAGTGCCGTAACTAGCCATTCCTGTGGCCTGGACAAGAATTTGCGTTTGGGCACCATAATTAATTAAGTTTCGAGAAATAATAAAACAAATACATCATTTTGGGCCCCCCTTCCAGTTTGGTCCTGGGCGGATACCTCTGGGATACCTCTGTTGCCCTTCCCTAGTTACGGCACAGTATATATATATATATATATATATATATATAAATATATATATATATATATATATATATATGTATGTATGTATGTATGTATGTATATATATATATATATATATATATATATATATATATATATATATATATATATATATATATATATATATATATATATAAATTACTTTCAATGTAAGAGGTACCCAAGTGTTGTCCAATGGTTTAGAAAACATTTCTAAACCATTGGATAGACTTGCGTACTTCTAACATTAAAAAAAATATTTTTTTAAAGAGACATAAGCAAACAAAGTCATTTTTTTAAAAAATGACGTAGTCACTTAATGTACCAAGCCATATACATACATATATATATATATATATATATATATATATATATATATATAAATAAGTGAATTATATTAGTCGTGATGTCTAAAAAGTATATTACACGCAATATAAGTTTAGTTGTGTAGAAACTTATAAACAAATTGTAGTTGAATATTCAGTATTATATGCATGTAAATTATGCAATCGTGATTACTGAAAGAGGTATGACTTGAATTTTATTTACTTTTATTTGTAGAAGAGAATTTATTTTATAAAATATTACATGTTCAAGGGATAAAAACATAATCAAGATATCTGAGAGAAGTAGGCTCAATTTTTCTCCTACAATTATTTTAAATTATCATGCTTTAAACTATTTTTTGTGATCAATAGCAACTGATCAATAGCGTCTGTTAAAAAGGGAAAAAAAATCCTCTATCACCTTTAACACCCTTTGTTGATGCGTCAAACTAATTCTTGTTTGAGCAGCAACGAGTGCCGAATCAGCTGCTCTAAAACTTCTTACCGAAAAAAAATAAAGAAAATTAACGCTCCAACTTCCTATCACTTCTCACTAGATGGCGCTGTCTTCCTTAATATTCATCCGTATCTCGCCAGTGCGATGCTATCTCCATACACAATGGCGCCAAGCACAGAAAAGCGAGATTGCCTTGCGATACGGTATCGCCGGGCGCGATCGAGATAAAATAGTAATACCATACGAAAGACGGGGAGGGGGGGAGGGGGGAGGACTATAATAAAACCAAATAATAATAATAATAAAAAAAAAAAAAAAATGAAAAACATTTTTCCTTATCGCTTGGCAGTCGGGCGGGCGTTCCTTTTTTCATTATCAGAAGCTGGTATCTCATTTTTGTGTCGCCAATTATGGAAGGAAAGACGAAGGGAGTTTTTATTTAGGCCCTTTATCTGGGCTTTTTCTTCTCTTGTGTGTATGGATGGATGTTGGCTTTTGAAAGCTTTATCCTTAATCTCAATATCTCAGTGTAGGCCTCCACAAAAAAATGATTGTTTGAAGAAGTAGATGGATATTCGGTTGCTACACAGACTGTGGGGGTATTAAATTCGACTGCAATTAAAATGTATGGATTGTGATAGGGGGAAACACAGCGTGATCTTTATATAAAAGCCGCCGGTCTGCATGCTCTTCTTAGGGCGAATATGAAATTGTTTCTCAGACGAGGTAAAAGAGGATGTCTGTCAGGTTTTTTGTATTAAGCCATTCGTTTTCGCCTTGAAGAAAAAGCGTTTGATTTATATTCGAAAGCTCCTATGTGGGGGTGGAGGGAAAAATTGATCATGTTTCTTCGCTATGTTGGCGAATTTTTTTTTATTTTCTTCGTGTATCTAGTTTCACGGTAAAGTTGTAGTTGTGTTTCTATACGATAGCGTGATACAAAAGTAAATGTTTGAATAGAAAATTAGGCGTGGGTGGTAAGTCATGTGAAACGGAGCTTTTACATGCGAAGTAACCATCAAACTAAAGCGTGCGTTAAAAATTACTTGAAACATAGATGGCTGCGATTCAAGCCTTGTTGCCCATGCATCGATTAATAAAAAGATGTCGTGTAGTAAAATACATTTACAACTCGTATTTGCACGTAAACTTAAAATGTGAATTTCACATTTTTCAGTTAAATACTATATTTTTTAATGCGTTAGGAAAACCTTTAATTTTTTTTTTTAAATATCAGTTTTGTAGCGATAGACTTCAGCAATTTAATGACCTGCAAAATATTATCATGAAAAAATTTAAAATTTTAAAAATGTCGTATTCCTTATTTAAACGTCTACCTCACCGCGAAATTAAAAATTTGATTGTTATAATCCGTTATTGAAAAAAATATTCAGGTAGTCTCTTCTAACGAAACTACCGCGGGTTATTAACGTAAGATTACTTATCGTTGCTTACCTCTAATGTATTTACTACATATGTATATATGTGTTATGTATGTATGTATCTATATGTATGTACGTATATATATATATATATATATATATATATATATATATATATATATATATATATATATATATATATATATATATATATATATATATATATATGGTCAAAATTTTCACGCATTTTGGTACTTTTCTGTTTAACTGTTTACTTCTTGTCCAAGCGATAGAGACTGGGTTTGGCGCGCTGCCAAAATTATAACTCGCGAAGTACGGACGGACGGTTTTAGCGTCTGAAATTTTGCTTTCTGGAGTTACCGTTAGGAAGGAATGTAATCCTACGTTAAAGTAGCTAATGGAAAGTTCCCCAATATTTTAAACATAGGTATTTAGGATCTGCACTGTGAACTGATCCACCTAAATATTTAGCCTCGAAAAAAAATTATACTCTCGTTTGTTGATTAATGCATTTGTGATACATTCATGTTCTTCTAACAAGCTTAATTATTTATTGTCCTTGAAACTTAACTTTTTTTTTTCACGATCTTACTAAACCCTCTAAGCGTTTGAGACGCATTTTTCCGACACGTACTTTCAACTCGAAAAGCTTTTGTGACAGGGTATTCGATCCCGTGATTTGGCATTCAAAAGTACAGAATACTACAAACTAGCCATACCCTGTTAACTGGTTCAACTGTCAGTCAATCAGCAAGTTATCTAAGGAGCAAAAAAGATTAATTTACGTTTACAGAATACTCAAAACTAGCTATGTCCTGTTAACTGGTTCACCTGTCAGTGAATCAGCAAGTTATCTAAGGAACAAAACAGATTAATTTATGTTTACAGAATACTCAAAACTAGCTATGCCCTGTTAACTGGTTAAACTGTCAGTGGATCAGCGAATTATCTAAGGAACAAAACAGATTAATTTATGCTTACAGAATACTCAGAACTAGCTACAAATAAATTTTCTTTATTACTTTGAAGAGAAATAATGTTTTTCTAAAGATAACAATCTAACAAAAATAGAGGAAACCTATCTATTAATACAACTGTCGTTAGAAATTGTTTTTCTGATTTAAAGTAAACACAGAACCAAACGGCGTGCATTTTAAAACAATGTTTCCTTCCGCAGTGATTCGTACCGCGGAAAACCACAAAACAATTAGCGTTACTCTCCCCGTTTGAAGGAAACGTTACTGGTCGTGCGTTTGTTTTTCATTGTTCTATTTTGTGACATGTGATGTGTAGCGGAAAATAGCGGCCACAGGTGGATGACTCGCTGCCAGCATTCAGGCTTGATGTTATCTGGGAATTGCACCTATTAATAAAGATCCACGAGATTAAAAATTCCAATCATGACGATAAGAATGAGGTTTTCTCCGAATGGAAATGACACAGAGGAAGTTGTGGGAACGGCGATATTGTCTGCGTGTGGGGTCGGGCAGAAAAAACAAAAAACAAAAGCAAAATGAGGACTCTGGAAAAGTAAGTCCTGTATGGAACATAAAGGAGAGCAATTAAAGAAATCGGTTGTGAATTGCAGGGCCGCCCAGAGAGGGGGGGGGGGCAACTGGGGCACTTTGCCCCAGGCCCCCAACTGCCGGAGGGGCCCCAAAAAAATTTTTTTAAATTTATTTATTAGATTTCCTCCGAAAGAAAATTCTGAAACTTGTACCGTACTTCAAAATTTGAAATAATCTCCTGAAAAAAGGGGCCCCCCCAAAAAAATAAAAAAAATTATTCGATTAATCAGCTTTCTTGGGACCCCCAACAGAAGTTTTCCCTAGGCCTCATAAAGTCTCTGGGCGGCCCTGGTGAATTGTTCTATTAAGTCATGGAGCGAGTTACTAAGGTGTGCGCTTGCTACATAATTGTGGTCTGTATCATTTAAAATGAAATGCTATGGAGCATTATTTATACGGCGTCCGTGGTTCACCAGCATTACTTTCTAGGGGAGGTTTGCCAGATAATGAAAGGGAAGATTGACATCTGTGAAGGTGTGTGTGTGTGGGGGGGGGGGGGGTTAATTTTTTTTCCTACTTATTTTTAAAGATGGGAATTTATGTACACACTTATTTTTTGCCAAAGTATGTCTTTCGATAAAATGCCCAATGCTTTATTTGATATTTGATATCAAATAACCTAAATATCAAATAAAGAAAGAATGAGCAAGGAACAACGATTTAAGTTTGTGATTTCATGCATGCATTTATGTGATTTAATGTCATTTTTACTAATTTCATGCTAAAAAAAAAATCTAGTTATTATTATCATTATTTTATTTTTTTTTGCTGTATATGTAGTTCTTTTCCTTCCTCTGGGTTAATATCAGATTTAGTTTCACCTCATCTATATATTTAAGTTGCTAAGCCGACTCTTTGGGAAGTCCGTGAGAGAAAACTACTGCATCAATTTACTTCATTTTGGTCTAAAATGAAAGATTGTAATCTGTAGATTTGTCAAATTTGGTTTTTGTACCAGCAATTTCTTCTAATTAGTGATAATTTACAATTTAATATTGATTTCTGCGCATGCTCAGCATGATCAGTGGCATGTTGAAATCTGGCTTTAGAAACTCACTGTTTCTGCGTATGCTCAGTTACATGTTTTAATGATAAACACGTCTCTCTCTGCCTTTATATTTTTATGATAATTATGTTTGTGAAATATAAGATTAAACCTGATGGAAATTGTTTTATTTCGCGCTGTTTAATAAGCGATAATTTACGATTAAAAAAAATTGCTTTCTGCGCATGCTCGGTGACATTTTTAAATCTGGCTTTAGATACTCATTAAGCACGAGGCCGCTTAAACACATTAATTTGTTTCTGCGCATTATTATTATTGTCAACATTTGGCAATGATGTGCTGAGAATAATTTGTGTATTAGTGCACTTGTTTACTATCTAGCCGTCATGTTTTGACGGGTACCAACTAGTTTGTTTTTAATTCCCTCGCGCTTTCATTCTATGATAGGCAATATCTGGAAATAGTCCACAAAAGCATTAGTAAAAGACTTTGTCCTTTGAATCTAGCTGCTACATAAATTTAAAGTTTATGATATTCTGATTTAATAATTTCAATATTTCACAAAAGCTTTAGTAAAAGACTTAGTCCTTTGAATATAGCTGGTACGTAAATTTAAAGTTTATAATATTCTGATTTAATAATTTAAATATTCCACAAAAGCATTAGTAAAACACTTAGTCCTTTGAATCTAGCTGCTACGTAATTTTAAAGTTTATTATATTCTGATTTAATAATTCCTCTTCAAGCTAGGAAAAAATTAGAGCCACATTTATAAAGGAAAAAGAGTGTATAACTCACAGTAAAAAATTCATATTTCTGAATAAGTGGTTTCCATAACTACTGATGATTGAAAATAGGGATATGTTTATCGAGTCTCTTGGCTTTTCAAAGGTACCCGACTCCTTAAAAATTTAGAGAATGCCAGATCCCTAGAGAGGTCAGGTTCAAATTATTTCACTGTTCTTCCAAAAAAAAAAGAAGCCAAGGACAATTATATAAGGTATTATACAATATACTAAATCTCATGTATTTTATAAACCTTAAATTGTTCACCTTTTGAACATAAACATCTTTATAACAGCCATTAGGCAAATAAAATTATCAAAGAGACATAAAATTCACTTTATTTGCTTCTAGATTGTTTGATGAAGGCTAAGTCAGACCAAATGTCTCAGAAAAAACAAATTATGTGTGTCTTGCGCCAGCCCTTATGAATTCAAATTGCGTCCAGTTGCGCGCTCCAATCTCTTCCATCTTATCTGCTCTGCTTCGTTTTATGTGATTGGTCAAATTAATAATTCCTCTCAGGTAGACCAGCGTCTGGTAACGATTGAACGAGATCAAGGAAGTGCAAGGGGCAAATAAGTAAAGACGGCGTTATGACTGGAAAAACAGAAAGTCTCTCCAGAGTTCAGCTGAACGAACCTGATTTATAACAAGTCTTTTAAGCAAGGAATCTGTGTGATATCAGAGGCTAATTAATGCCGAAGAGTAATGAACTCTTTTTATAGTTAAGGTACCTGCCTACTTTCGGAACACTTTTTTTCAAAAAATATGCAGTACTGATTAAGTACATACATTTGTAGTTCAAATGTGATATAAAATCATGAAAACATATATAATTTTGGTAAAAATTTAGTAAACTTTTAAAATATAAGGCATTTTTTATAAATTTTTAGTTCGGTTTAGGGTTTACGCTAGAGACCCTACACTCAATTAAATTCAAAATATTTTAATTTCCTTTATACTATATACTAGTGACACACTTATCTGAGTTCTGAGCAAAAGTTTTATAGTATTTCCCCAAATTACAGAAATATACAAAAAAAAAAGTTTTAAAAAAAGTGATTAAAAATAATTATCTTTTTATAAGTGCAGTTTCCTATAGACAGTGGCGGCTCCAGTCTTGAGTTGTTTTTTTTTGGGGGGAGGGGGGGCAACGTCGGCTCTTAGGGTTATATATATATATATATATATATATATATATATATATATATATATATATATATATGCTAATATATATATATATAAGAAATAAACAACCTCTAATTTTAAATTTAAACTCATTTAGTATTAGGTCTACGATTATATAATTTTAGGCTATGAAAAAAAATAAAAAATACGCCGTGCTTTTTTTGAGGGGGGGCAGTACCTACTGCCCCCTGCCCTCACCCTGGAGCCGCCGTTTCCTGTAGATTGATTAAATTAACACATATAACTTAGCTTTTAGGTCAAAACTTTGTTAGTAATATGTAAAACACTATTGGAAAATTTCAACGAAATAGATTGAAAACTTTGTTTAATTATTAGCTTCCTCTTTTACAAAAGTAACTGAAAAATGAGCTTTCTAGAAATTGCATTTAAAGATGCTACTTTTGGTCTTTTAATATAGCTTTCGGTTTATTAAATTGGCCCGGTTCTCATCCAATGATCGTACGAATAAAGGTAAATTAGATTTAGAATCCTAAAAGATTGGCCTTTGAAATAGAGCAATAAAAATTAGTTTCGAAATTTTGCACCAAAACAGCCATTTCAACTTAGACAGATATCTTAATTGTACCATACAACAGTCATTGTACGCACTCATGATTGTCAGTTAGGCTCATCAACGCAGGAATGTCCTAAACTCACGTTGCAAGATCGGACATAAAATGACTCTAATACGGGTTATGGACCCCTCTCAGAGTCACACAGCTCTCACAGCGCGATGTCATACTAGAATCGAGGCAGTTTCATGAGTTCCTGTGGCAGTCTTTCCCACTCCTGCAGCAAGGCAGTTTTCAGCTCCTGGATGGTTCTCGAAAGGGAATAACGAGCTGCAGTTGTCCTCCCAAGAGAGTCCAAGGCATGTTCAATGGGGTTTAGGTCTGGATATCTGGCCAATCCATCCGGTGAATATTCTCACTTTCAAGATAATCGTCGACCCATAAGTGAACGAGCGTTGTCGTCCACAAAAATGAACAGAGGGCCAATTGCGTCCTTGAAAAGTCGAACATAGTGCCGTAATATCTCATCCTTATACCTCTCACCAGTCAGGGACCCTCTGTCAAACACATGGAGAGGTGTGTGGCCGTTTAGCATGGTCCAGAGAACATCAGCCTTGGACCATCAGTGGGGGGTCTTCACAGACGAGTCGCTATTTAGCCTGGACACTGATTCTCGACGTACCTTTAATCTGGAGAGAACATGGGACACTATACCTTTCCTCCAACATCCGAGATATAGGGACCGCTATGGCAGCGCAGGTGTCATGGTGTGGGCAGGTATCGTGTTATATATATACACACATATTTACAGTGATACTTCTTTAGTCGACCACCTCTATTCGGTGACCACCTGTCAAACGGCCACTTTTTGTCGAAACCATTACTGGCAGCCTTAGAGAAGATTCCCTGTATATATATATATATATATATATATAGTGGAACCTCGATATGATCAAATTCCTTGAAAAGGCGAAATTTTTCCATTCCTCTTATATATATATATATATATATATATATATATATATATATATATATATATATATATACAGTGGAACATCGATATAATCGAATTACTTGAAAAATTGTTTTTTCCATTCCTCTTGAAGCTACCTAACACTCGCATGTTATTTTTACATCTACATATCAAAGGACAGGTCAGGAATCTTTACTTCGAATCTTTAGTTTGCTTGCCTCTGCACCGCACCTCTATATATCGAAGTTTTTATCGGAAAACCTCTATATATCGAAATCAGTACTTCGATAAATTGAACCTCGGCTTTTTCTAAATCCTCGATAATTCGAAGTTTTCTCTTTTCCCTTGAGATTCGATATATCGAGGTTCCACTGTGTATATATATATATACAGTGGAATCTGAACGAGTGGAGTCACCGACTGAACTGAACGACAAATGCGGGAAAACGATAGATGCGGGAACATAACAAAGCAATATGATTGTCGGGACAGGGTGAAATGAACGACATATACGGGAAAACGATGATTCGGGGAACGATCGATTGAGATTCCACTGTATATATATATATATATTTGTGTGTGTGTGGACGTGTGCTCACATCGTCGTGGAATTTGCAGAAGGAATAATTATTACATTGGTGACGAAAAATATATTTATTTAACACACGAAAAATGGCGAAATAAAAATTGAACAAAGCAAGCAACGTGTTGACGTGACAATGGAAAACAGGAAAACGTCATGACATCATCAACTATTGCACCAAAAAAATTTTGCATAGCGTGACACACATTAGTATTAAGAGGCGCCAAAACATATCTCATTGATTGACTTTTACGGTTTACACATTTGATACGAGAGAGGATAGTATGTTAAATGCAAAGCCAGCACGTTAAAACTGATTAAAAGGATTGTTTTTTCAGATCTGTGAAGTATAAGGCATAAGTAATGCATTAAGATTGTTTGATTCCTTTTAATTTGAGTTAGTCTCACTTAAGACACATTTCGAATCTGCTTTATCTGTTCCCACTTCCTTTTTACAGAGGGGTTAAAAAATATCTTAGCGCATGATCCATCAGCCTGTCCAGCTGTCCCCACGCAGATGCTAGGGAAAAGTAAATAAATAAAAGGATAAAAGGAAATATCATGAAAATCAGACTAGAATATTCCACCTTAGCACACTACCTCTTTGTACCGATAAGAAGCATAACATGATCTTTCATACGCAAATCTCTGTTTGCAATCGACGACCACACGGGGGCGCTGCAACGGAAACAATGGGGGATAAAACCGGAAGTCACGAGGGTGATTGCGAGGGCGGGGTCACGTGGTAGAGGTCGTGTCTGCACCTAGGGATTCTCAGCCGCTCCCAGCAGCTTGATATATTAATCTGGAAGAGATTGGGTTTCAGCCTTTTTTTATTGCTAAGTGCTCTGAAACCGTAACGGTTGGTTTTGTGACGTAAAGAGGTTAAATCTTTAGTATTGTTTATTGATATCTCTATGGGCAAGCTTTGCAGAATGTGCGATGATATCGGCGAAGTTGATAAACGTGATAAGTTGGCTTGAATTAATAAGGCCTTGTCGTAATGCTCATTGTTATTCAATAGCGTGAGAAATACTTTAGAATATCATTCCTAGATAATACCATCCTTGTGATAACCAAGTTATGGCATACATTGTTAGGCAACCAAGAGTGATACTTGTAGATTTCTCTTCACTGTAATCCGCTGAGGAATTCTTTACACTTTTGACGGGTCAACATACAGTTCACGAAAAAAGTTTACCGCTGGACATTTAAAAGCACAAATTTGTAGACCATAAATTTAGGCCGTTCCCAAATCCATGCAACTGAGATAAGGTACTCGCAGGGTTGACGGATCTTCTAAAGCTTGTTTTAAATTATATATATATATATATATATACCAGAAGTTAACCCGTCATTTTGACGTCATAATACTAATGATGACGTCATAATGGAAAAAGTATATGAAAGTTAAAAAATATCCCGAATTATCTAATAATATTGCATTTAATCCACACCTTGTAAAAGCAAACCCTTTCATTATATTTTATTTATTTAGTTTTTCATGCGATTGGAGTAGCAGACTGCCATCCAGTTTTTTACAGCTCACTACGCGATATGATTACTTGAGCTACTTGATTCATTCACATTCAAGTTTGCTTACTTTCAGAATTCATCGCAAAAGTAAACAGATTTTTAAAAACTGTTAAATATACAGCTAAAAGCATCCAATTTTTTTTAGTTCTGAATGTTTTATAGAAAAATAGGCTGAACAAACATGATTTGATGGAGAAGATATTAGTGTTTAGGTAAGAAAAAATTCTGATCCATATCGTAAATTGAAATTAAGCCTAACCGGCTGTTTGTTTACTGAGGGCTTCAATTGAAAGATGAGTACAGCCCGGAAGTGTTATACAGAGACAACGGCTATTATATATATAATTAATATCACACTAGAAAGACGGGAATTTTTTTTTTACTTAAAAGTCTGAATGCCGTCATTTTGACGGTTAAAAATAAAATCAAGAATTTGAAATATTTAATGTTTTTTTAAAGGTTAAATACTTTAAATTTTGAACTATTTCATGCCAATATATAATAAACTAGTATATATTTAGATATATTTTTATGCAGGTATGCCGAGTTGACAACCTGGTATGGTTTATCCTTAAAAATACATGCATGGTTTGTGTAGTCCTTATTTTTTAACACCAAAATATCCGAAGAGCCAATATTTCTGTTATTTGCAAAATGGGGAAGAGACAAAAAGTAGATAACATTTTTCCGGTATTATTTTAAAGATTTCTGCCTGTTTTTTATATTTCCGCCAAATTGACGGCTTTCAGTCTTAGTAGATATACAACACATTTTCTCCTCCTCTTTACTATCGAATATAATTTTTCAAATGTGTGTGCATATTTCGCGTAAAATTAGAAAATGTCCTAATATTTCAGAAGCCTGAGAGCATAAATACAGACAGACATAACGCTCAATAGTATGTCCGAAACCGTCAAAATGACGGCAGCCGTCTTTCTAGTGTTAACATAAACAGTCATTCTGTTTCCAAGGCATAGAGTTTTATGCTGTTTCAGTTATCATTCGCTTCTTGTTTCGAAAAATCAAAAAAATATTGAATAATTTTGCATACTTACTTGCGATGTCTCCTTTTCGCTTATCTATTACTTAGCGATAGCAGGGAAATACGTCACAACTTCTTTACAGTATCAGTGATTGCAAAATTACTATTCATTTCTGTATCAGTGATTGCAAAATTATCATTCTTGATAACTGTCATAGTTTTTATTTATTTATTTATTTTTCGGAAGGGTGGGGGATGCTTTGAGTAGACGTCATTTTCTTTCACTTGTTCCTTTAGAGGTTTTCTGTTACTTATATGAAGAAGGTGGAGGAAGTTTAATGTTTATATCCAATGATTTACAATAGTTCTGTATCAGCGATCTATATGGTAATTGGCGTTCTTGCAAGTAGAAGTATGGTAGATGATTTGGGGCTAGGAAATACAGTGGCTCAGAGAGAACAGGCGAGGGATTGGGGGGTTAAACTTACCCCCAAAAGACCCCGAACTGTTTCCATACACTTAAGTACAGAATTAAAGGTGTCGTTATTTACAAATTTTTGGTATCCATGAATTTGATTGGAAACAAAGTAAAACAAATATTTTAAAAATTAAAACGACTTTTATTGGCTCTAAAACAAAATTTATCCAATAATAGCTGAATACCCGTGCTTCTCTACGGAGTATCGAATTAAATACAACGGTCAATGTATGCAATTAATGCCAATATATATATATATATATATATATATATATATATATATATATATATATATATATATATATATATATATATATATATATATATATATATATATATATATATATATATAACAACTTTTATACAACTTTTATAACAACTTTTATTCAAAATAATGTAGAAGAAAACATTCAAGTTAAATCTTATAGAACATACTAAAGAATATTGTACAGTTAATATAGTACAGTTTGAGGAACATTTCTTTTGCAGTATTTTAATATATTTTTGGGTAATGTCCAGTCGTCTGCCGCATTAACAAGAATAAAAAGAAACTTTTTTTTGTCTATTTCGTTGTCATGCTCGTGACGCAAAATTAGCTTAAAGTACCACAAAAAGAAAAGAAACCACGTGATCGGCATTTAATAAATTAAATTCTAAAAATTAATCTTTAAAAATTCACCAAAAATCAGAAAATGAAAGTAAAAATTCGAAAAAGATTTCCTTTTAAAGGCATTTTTATGATCTTTCTCATGATATAAATTTTATAACCCTCAGATTATTATTTTAAATGCAAACTATGAAAGTTACAAAAACAGTTTAAAAATTTAATTTTAAAAAATCTAAGTAGAATTTTTCAAAACTCTTTCTTAATGCACCCGTACGTTATAAGACGAATCGCTATGCAAAATTTCAGTCCTTTAGGTCCAGCGGTTTGGTCTGTGCCAGTCAATCAGTCAGTCAGTTACGGAATTGTTTTATATATAGAGAGAATGCGTAATCAAAAGTACTTGATGACCACAATAGTTGGCTACCTTTTGCAGCTTCTGTCCCTCAGGATCAGATAAGATATGTTTTTTTCTTTCCTCAGATTGTTACAAAAATCAGAAAATTTAAAAAATTAATATGTATAGGTATTATTACCCTTAAAAACTTTTTTGAAGTACTTAAAATGAACACGTAGAATTTATTTTCTATGGTAAAAATTATTCTTTTCAGTTGTGTAATCTTTCTTTCTTAACGATTACCAAACTGTTGTGCGTAACCTCTCCTCCAGCGACATGATTAAGCTATTCTTGAACTCTTAAAAGTGTCTCTAGATCGTGGATTAAGTGCGTTTCTTCCTTTGCTTTTCTTGCATCCAATCATTTAGCCTATTTCACTTAAGCCTACACTGCGAATAGTCAGAAATTTCCGAGTGCGAAGGTGTAGCCCAGATGACGCATCTCTCCACAACCAACTTGATGTCCTGATATGTTATGGGTTTAAATTCCAGCAAAGGCATAGATGTTCCTGTGCTTGTTTCCTCACAGGGAGTGACGTTGGTTCACCTGTCTGGTACTCCCATAATAAAGTAGACAACGGAATTAACAAGGAAGCAGATGGTCTGAGGACAAAAACCTCAGGCATTGGAAAAGAAAAATACCCAATGGTGTAACGTAAAATAAGGGTTTAATGTGATGCAATGTAGCGTAAAATAATACTGAGTTAAAAAATCACTTTCACAGTGCAAATTTATTAAAGCTTGAGAGCGCTATTTAATATGATAGAGGAGCTTTAGCTCGTGTGCCTTATTGGAGAGGTTTAAGTAGCTTTATTAGGAATGAAACTGGAAAATCCTCAAGCTTCATGTTGAGGTTTAAAGGGTTTAAATTACATCCTTCTCAACTGCAGTAGTTGAGCGTTTGGTTTTCCCCCCAGTCACGGGTATATACTTATAAAACGACATCAATCTTGGTAGTGTCTAAAGCAGAAAAAAGAGTATGATTTTTAAATAAAACTAAGGTATTAAAATGTTAAAGAAAGTAAGGAAAATATTTTATAATGCCTGTGCAACAGTTATTCTTACACTATATTTTAAGCAAATATGCCAGAAATAACTTTTGAAATAAAATCAGAAAGTATTCCAAAATAATAATTATTATTTTATTTTTGAGAGTTTTTCTCACAGCTATATTTTTCACCAGGTGTATAAAATACTGGAATTTTACGAATCGTTATCGAAAACTTTGAATCGATCTTGAATTTTTTCAAGAATAAATAGGTTTTATAAGAATTTTATTAAAATACTCACATTACTACGAGCAAAATCAGAAATTACTTCAAATTAATCAAATTTTTCAACCTTTTTTAGAAACTTTTGGAGACAATTTCTTTAAAAGAACTTTTGAAACAAAATCGGAAATTATTTCAAACTAATCAAACTTTTAAATTTTTTTTGAATACTTTTGGAGGCAATTTCTTTAAAAGAACTTTTGAAACAAAATCGGAAATTATTTCGATTTAATAAAACTTTTCAATTTTTTGGAGACTTTTGAAGATAATTTTTCTAAAAAACTTTTGAAATAAATCGGATATTATTTCAAACTAATAAAAATTTCCCGATTTTTTCGGTAGAGTTTTTAAAATTTAGTGAAATAAAAAGTTTACACTTTAGAATGGGTTATTTTCAGATAATCTTTTCCTAACGGAATTTAAGTGTATGGAGTTATGAATTAAAACTCGTCGAGACAACAAAGACGTTTTAGCTGAAATTCTTATATCTTTAATCGTATTGCATCCAGATTATAGTCGGTTTCTAATATGCTGCCTAACTCATGCCATTGGCAGTAATTTAGAAATTCAAGATTTAATAAAATGTGTTATTGTTTAATACACCCCACTATCGGCTACATTATAAAAACTGCATAAAATATATCTTTATAAATACCCCATATATGCTTTTTTTTACCAGTGTCTATTAATTGTTGTTAAAACATTTTATGCTTATAAATTGGAGATTTTTTTAAGTAAATTTAAAGATATTTTGACATAAATACAAAATTTTAAGTTATGCAATTAAAAAATAATAATATATTAAAATAAATAGATTAATATTATCAAAATAAACTACAATAAAATACAAAATAAGTAATTAATGAAACTTAATTTGATATATGTTAAATTAAAGAAAGTGCTATTATTTAAATTTTAAGCAGTTTGATTTCTTTTTATATCGTTCATCAATGTTATGCACTAGTATTTTTTGAAATATTTTCAAACCTGAATAAATTAAATTAAAATCGTTAGTATACATTTAAACAAAACCATAAAACATAAAAAAAAACATAAAAACAAAAATTTTGAAAATTAAATAAAATTTATTGAATGAATATTAGATAAAATAAAGAGAAATTATTTATTTTCATATCATTGCTTACTGTTATGCATATAGTTTAGTATGCATATTATAGAGTTATGTATTTAAAATATTTTCAGACCTAATTATATTAATATTGAATGCATTGACATATATTTAAACAAATAAAAATACTTAAGAAAATATTAAAATTTATTTAATGAATATTAAATAAAACGTAAAGCAGTAAATTTTAACTTTAAGGAGTTTAATCTATTTTTAACAACGTTGATTAACGTTATGCCTATATGTTATTTAGTTATGTATTTAAAATATTTTTAAACTTAAATATATTAAATTTAAAGCCTGCATACATATTTAAATGAATTAAAAGTGTTAATAAATTAATTCAAATTTATTTAATGAATGTAAAATTACATTTAGAGCGATTATTTTTAAGGATTTTTTTTATTCTTATTGTTGAATTTGAATTTTTTTTTTGCTAAATTATCTTGAAAACCTAGAAGAGTCTGTAAAAAAAAATTTACTATGTGAGTATGAACTCTTCATAAGTTAAGTTCTGTGGCTCTCAAGGATATAGTCGTATTGCTGAATTTCTTTTCTTAAGGCTGTTTTGGAATAAATGGCTGTTTTGAAATATTAGGCTGTTTTAGTGCAAAATTTCGAAATTTTTTTTTATTGCTCCATTTCAAAGGCCAATATTTTAGGATTCTTAATCTGCTTTACTTTTATTCATACGATTATTGGATTAGAATTTCTGGCCAATTTAATAAACCGAAAGCGATATTAAAAGACCAGAAGTAGCATATTTAAATGCATTTTCTAGAAAACTCATTTTGCAGTTACTTTTGTAAACAAGAAAACTAATCATTTAAGGAGGTCTAGGACCTAATTCTTCAAATTTTCGGAAAAAGTTTTGTGTTCTTTTCCGCTTAAAATGACGTTTAAGTCATGTTTCTATCTTAATTAGAACAGCAGATATTAATTTTTTTGTCTGCAACATTCCAATAGCAGCCAATCTTTTTAAACCTGTAAATGCGGTTTTCTGTAAATAGTTTTTTTCACCATTTCTCGTCTTTAAATTGTTATAAGTCAAGAACCGTTAAAGATAAATGTTTCTAACTTGAAACACGTCTTTTTCAATTATTTTACTTTAATTTTAATTCAGAAAATTTGAAGAAATATTTACTTTTGAAAGTATGATTTTTTAGCAATAAGTTACATCAATTTTTTTGAAATTTTTTCTCTAAATATTTTTAATTTTTTTAAAAATTAATATTTAAAAAACACTTAATTAAAATTAAGTCTTCTATTTTTCTGTTTAATTAAATGAAAAAATTTTGAAATTCAATAAATAATATTTGCAGTTATAACAATTTTAAATTACCCCACTATTTTAAAAAATGCTAAAATTTTTAAAAAACTTTATGAAAAGTTTTATGATGTGATTTTGTTTATAAATTATATGGTTAAGAATCATAAAAAAATTCAAAATTTTAACTCAATAAATAAAAAAAAATCCAAATGTGTCCTGGATCCCCTTAAAAAAGTTTTCAATATATTTCAATGAAATATTGCAGTAGGGCTTTACATATTAATAACTATGTTTTGACCTAAAAGCTAAGCTATATGTGTTAATTTAATCATTCTACAGGTAGCTGTACTTATAAAAGGATAAATTTTTTTAAATCGGTGTTTTTCACTCTTTTTGGTATATTTCAGTGATTTTCGGAGATATTATATAACTTTTACTTCGGAACACAGGTAAGTGTCCCAATAGTATCTCCCTATATAAAACAGTTCCGTAACTGACTGACTGACTGATTGACCGACAGATAATGTACAGACCAAACCTCTACACCTACAGGGCTGAAATTTTGCATGGCGATTAATCTTATAGTGTAGGGGTGCACTGAGAAAGATTTTTGAAAAATTCTCTTAGATTTTTTAAAATTAAATTTTTAAGCTGTTTTTGTAACATTCTTTCAAGTTTGCATTTAAAATAGTAATTTGAGGGTTATAAAATTTATATCACGTGAAAGATCATAAAAATTCCTTTAAAAGGAAATTTTTTAGAATCTTAACCTCCATTTTCTGATTTTTAATGAATTTTTAAAGATTAATTTTTATAATTTAATTTATTAAATGCTGATCACGTGGCATCTTTTCTTTTTGTGATACTTTAAACTAATTTTGCGTCACAGGCATAACAACGAAATAAATTGACAAAAAGAATACTTTTTTTCTTTATAATGCGGCAGACGATTGGACATTATCCAAAAAAAGTATTAAAATACAATAAAAGAAATGTTCCTCAAACTGTACTATATTAACTGAACTATATTCTTTAATATGTTCTATTAGATTCAATTTGAATATTTTCTTCTGCATTATTTTGTCTATAAAAATATCCGCGACGATTTTTTTTATAAATATATTTTTTGCTTTTTATGGCATTAATTTCATACATTGACCGTTGTATTTAATTTGAATGTACTCCGTATCGAAGCACGGGTATTCAGCTAGTATAGCATAAAGGAAATTAAAATATATTTAGTTGAAGGGAGTGTAGGGTCTCTAGCATAAGTACTAAATTGTACTGAAAATGTATAAAAAATTCCCTCTATTTTAAAATGCTATAAAATTTTTACCAAAATTATATTTCTTTTCATGATTTTATATCGCATTTGAACTAAAAACACATATTTATTTAATCAGTACTGTATATTTTTGAAATAAAAAGTGCTCCAAAAGTAGGCAAATACCTTAATTCTTAATTTTTCCTATACCAAGTCTCTCCAGCCAACCATAGACCTGATCAATTCCCAAAATCACCTGATCATTTTTACAAAACGAATGCCGGTCTCTGTGCCCAAAGCACCGCTGCCGCCATTTCAGTGCGATAAAATAACGCTTCGACGATTCCGAACTCAAAAGTATCACATTCACGGTTAAATTCAATTTAGATTTCGGGGCTAACTTTTCGGTGTATCGGGTAGGTGCACAGCAGACGCACAGATAGCATCGAATGGGTCCTTTTCGGATAGGAACACAGGGCTCGATCAATTCATCTCCAGTCTGATGACCAGAAATTCCCCCCCTTCCTCCGTTCCAGGGAGCGCAATAACTCATGCTCACCTGCCATCACGCGTTTATCTGATATTTGGAAGCGATCGCTGTGATTCTGTAACGGATGCACAGCTGCGCTTCGGACGCAGCTCAGGGCGTGATAATGGCCGTATTGAATAACGTGGAAGTGACCCTTGTTGCGCACACTGTGAGCAAGATTCACTGCTGATGGGGAATTTTTTCTTTATGTTTGTCTCGAGTGGGGCTCATCTTTAATAATCTTTCAACAAACTAGAGGGTGACTTGAAGCTTGTAACGTATCACTTGAAGAGCAGAATCGGACGTCAAATTTTGTCTTTTATATAAAGGCTGCTTTGTACTAACTATGTTGGATTCGCTCACCTCAATGTCCACTATAGAGAAAATTTGTCCAAGGATTGCCGACTTGGATTGAAAAATATTTTTTTTTAACCATACTCCGCAAAAAAGAAATTTTGCATCTTGGGACATTTTATTTTAAATGCACTAGGGGCTTCACCCCTAGGCTCGCTATGCTCGCTCCTATGTTATGGCTAATAGCGAGATACATAGGGGTGATTCTCGGGCAATGTAACAGCTTCCATTCATTTACTGTTGTCACCCTTAATGCGAAGGGCGTTTCATCACTGTTGAATTATCAGCTTTAAAATTCATTTAAAAATCGAAAATAGACTTGATATAGATTTGAAATGAGGTTTGTATGAATAAGAAAGCTTTCAGCTTCCAGATGATGTAAATATTTTCTTTGTAAGATAAAAACTCGAGGAGCATCGATATTACATCCACATAGGGGTCGATATTTCTTGAAAAACTGGGTTTCATTTTTTTGATGAAAATATTAGTCTGTTTTAAAATATTTTTAAACAAATGAGGTCTAGTTTGAAAAATAAATGTCAGTAGTCTAAGATTGTAAAAAGATCAAAATTCTACTGTCATTTTTTGGCGAGTTATCGTAATCTGAAAATGAAAAAACTCAATATTTCTTGAAAAACCGTGTTTTATTTTTTGATGAAAATATTAGTCCGTTTTATAATATTTTTAAACAAATGAGGTCTAGTTTGAAAGAAAAATGTCTGTAGTCTTAGACTGTACAAAGATCAAAATTCTACGATCATTTCTTGGCGAGTTATCGTAATCTAAAGATGAAAAAGTCAATATTTTCCCACAAAACATAAAATAAAAATAAAAATTAAAGTCCGACGAAGATGAGACAGGTCTTGCTTTGGTCCCCCATTTTTCTGCATCCATTGGTATTACTCTTGACCCCATACCCCCAGCGGTTTCGGAGGAGATAGCGTGACAAGCTTTTGACAGCGGCAACGGGAGTTACTTTTTTTTAGAACAGAGAGAAATAATATTTTTAATTTTAAATTACTAGGGGAAAAAATCTGGTATAGTGTGCTTTAAACGCTCCTGAATTCCTTTGGTGGACGAAATTTATAAAATTAATCCTGTTGCTAGGTGCAGAAAAGTTCAGGCTGTCTGAAAACTCAATTTTTATTGGATAATCAGCATTTATGTAGCTGTAAATAGTATACATATTTTCTCCGTAGGTTAACATTGAGGTGAGCGAATCCAATATTATAAGTTCTCAGCAGCCTTAACCCTTTCAGGGCAACAACCTCCACCGTTTCCACGGTGCAGATTTTTTCCCGATTTTTTTTAACCTTAAGAATCTTGAAAGATTTTCCAATTAAAGGTTGCAAAATGTTTTTACTTCTTTAAACTGATAACAGATGGAAGCACTAGCCATTTTTCTGCTAATTTAACTGGAATACATTGAATGCAAGTGAAAAGAAGACTAGATTCAGGAGTTCGTACTGTGCGAACGGCACCCCTGAAAAGGTTTTAAGGGGACAAAGAACCTTCAATCTCGATTTTTTTTTTCAATTTTTAACTCTGTACTCATAATGAGAACAATTTATATTTCTTCTGACTACATTGAGCACTGTTAAAATTCAAAATAAGGAATTCTTTTTCAGAATAATGCCTGTTTTAAATTTTTTTTTCAAAAATGCTTGCATTTTTCTAAATGCTGCATCGCATTCCATATCATTTAAAAACCTTAATTTTTTAATATAAGTTTACCATATATACGATGCAGCATTTTGAAAAAGGTATGACTATATATACAAACGCAATTGTACATTGAATGTTTTTTTTTTATATGAATCTAAAGCCATATATATATATATATATATATATATATATATATATATATATATATATATATATATATATATATATATATATTTGCCTATCTGTTTTTAACGTAGGATTACGTTCCTCAATAACGGTCCTTCGCGGAGGAAAAAAATTGTCCTGCGTCGCCAGTTACGAATTTGGCAGCGCGCCAAACTCAGTAGCAGTAAACAGTTAAATAGAAAAAGTACCTAAATGCGTAAAAAAGAATTGAGGTAAGCAAATGAAAAGTAATCCTACGTTAATAACCCGTAATAGTTTCGTTAGAGGAGACTACCTGAAATATTTTATTAAACGTTTTTACATGTTTTTACTTTATTTCCTAGTCTCTAAATTTGAAAAATATTTTTGGTGTCATAGAATTATGTAAAGTTTTGGGACAAATCCTTTGATTAATAATCCTGAGAAATTTGGAAGAAATGCGAAGAAAATGAATGCGCATGGAGCATTTTGAAAAATTCTACTATTTTTGAAGAATTTTTTGAAAAACAGGTCTTTATCTTTCACAAAATACTTATTTGGGATTTCTAAGTGTCTTCAATGTAGCAAAAACTAATATTAATTATTCTCACTTTGTACATAGAGTAAAATATTGAAAATTTTATAAAAAGAGATTGATGGTTCCTTATGCCCTTAAATTCCGCTATAGGAAAAATTTTTGAGAATTCAAAGTTCGACAGAAACCTATATTCCACACTAGTAAAATTTTTACGACATATATTTTAATGTAAGTAAGTTAACAATAATTTTAACTGTAAAATTAAGCTACGACAAATCAGTTTGCATTTTTATATCAAATAAATAAATAATTTGAAAAGAAAAATTCATTTAAAAGGAATAAATAAACAAAACCTTTTTATTTTTGGCTTTATGATGTTGTTCACCTACCTGCAAATAAAAAAATTTATGATATCATACCTTTTAATTTTCTTTTTTATCGGTATTTATGGGCAACATTCAATTTAAGAGTATTTAGTTTTACATTACTATACAGTACTAAAAGTCTCTGTTTTGTAAATAATATAAATAAATGTGACTTTTAAGGTCACTTCTATAATCTATATATATAAAATAGTTCCGTAACTGACTGACTGACTGACAGATAACGCACAGACCAAACCGCTGGACCTAAAGGGTTGAAATTTTGCATGGCGATACTTCTTATAGCGGTGCAATAAGAAAGATTTTTGAAAAATTCTTCTTAGATTTTTTAAAATTAATTTTTTAAGCTGTTTTTGTGACATTTTTTGAAGTTTGCACTTAAAATAATGATTTGAGGGTTATAAAATTTATATCACAAGAAAGATCATAAAAATTCCTTTAAAATGAAATCTTTTTCGAATCTTTACCTCCATTTTCTGATTTTTGGGGAAATTTTAAACATTAATTTTTAGAATTTAATTTATTAAATGCTGATCACATGGTTTCTTTCCTTTTGTGATATTTTAAATTAATTTTGCATTACGTTCATAACAACGAAATAAATTGACAAAAAAAATATTAAAATACGGTAAAAGGTAAAATTTAACCACTAGACTCTTTGAGATGGGAGTTTTTTAAGAATTTAATTCAAATTAGTATGTTTTATGAATATTAAACATACAAATTAATTGGATACATTGACCGTAATATTTAATTTGAATATTTTCTTCTACATTATTTTGTCTATGAAAATATCCGTTACGATTTTTTTATAAATCTTCTTTTTTTGGTTATTTTTTTTGCATTAATTACATACATTGACCGTTGTATTTAATTTGAATGTACTCCGTAGCGAATCACGGGTATTCAGCTAGTTGAGATATAAAGGATCCGATACTATACTACTGTACAATACAAGCTTTTGATAATAATTTCAGTTGTCTCTTTCGTAAAATATTTAAATTAATAACTTTTACTAATTACGTCAATACAATAAATTTAGTGGTTTGCGGACTTACGCGTAAAACTGTTTTTCTCCTAAGTGCGTACAATGCTTTTTGCGGAGATTTTTGAAAATATTTTTCAAACTTTCAACTTCATAAAAAGTTTATTTTACTATTCCGAGAATCATTTTCGGTCGTTGTGCACGTGTAGTGAAGTGTAATACATACCTACCCTTTGAAAATCATAATCACAGACTTTGTGAAATGTATATATAGCCTCAGACGGTCTTATCTAATCTATATCCAGTATATATCTTTTTCAATAGTCACATTCATCAATCTTTTGCAATCCTTAAAAGAGCTCTATTTGATCAATGGGAAGGAGGATCGACGTGGCTGAAACAGATTGGTATTAAGGACCTGCCTGACAGCTCGCGAACATATGTCCATAGCTCATAAATTTTAGTAACGAATTAGAGCTCTTTTAGAGCGTAAAAGAATGTTTAAGTAAATGCATGCAGGGCTGAAATATATTTTTTTAAACAAAAGTGATTTAATTGTAGGATTTCAATAATGTTGATCATTTTTCGTTTTTACTAATAAACTGCTGTTTTTTTCTCACTAGAAAGACGGCTGCCGTCATTTTGACGGTTTTGGACCTACTATTGAGCGCTACGTCTGTATTTATGTACTAAGGCTTCTGAAATTTTATGCCTTTTTCTAATTTTACGTGAATTAGGCACACACATTTACAAAATTATATTCGATAGTAAAGAGGGGGAGAAAATGTGTTGCTGAAAGCCGTCAATTTGACGGCAATATAGAAAACAGGCAGAAATCTTTAAAATAATACCGGAAAAATGTTAGCTACTTTTCGTCTCTTCCCCCTTTTGCAAATAACAGAAATATTGGCTCTTCGGAAATATTGGTGTTGAAAAATAAGGACTGCCCAGACCATGCATATGTTTTTACGCGTAAACCATACCAGGTTGTCAGCTTGGCATACCTGCATAAAAATATATCTAAATATATACTAATTTATATTTATATATTGGTATGAAGTAGTTCAAAATTTAAAGTATTTAACCCTAAAAAAAATGAATATTTTAAATTCTTGATTTTATTTTTAATCGTCAAAATGACTGCGTTCAGTCTTTTTAGTAAGAAAAAAATTCCCGTCTTTCTAGTGTTAATTTATAATCTTAGCAGTGACAAAAGGCTGCTGTGTACTAACCCTATTGGATTCACTTACCTCAATGTTAATATATGGAGAAAATGTGTCCAAGGATTGCCTATTTGGATTTAGAGATTTTTTTAAAATTGTACTCCGTAAAAGAGCAAGAAATTTTATACCTGGGGACATTTTTTGTTTTCTTATTTAAAAATGCAAATAATATTTTAAAATTTAAATTATTTGGAGAAAAAATCTGGTTTAGTGCGTTTTAAGGGGACAAGGGACCTTCAAATTCGAATTTTTTAATTTACAATTTTTAACACTTTATACAAATTGAGAAGAATTAATTTTCTATTTTACTACACTGAAAACCCATAAAATTCAAAATAAAGAATTTTTGGCAGAATAATGCCTGTTTTTCAAAATTTTTTTCAAAAATGCTAAAGTTTTTCAAAATGTACTATGCGCATTCTGTAGTAATTAAAATCCTTAAATTTTGTATTACAAGTTTACCATATGTATATAAATATAAACGTGCATTTATTTATTTTTTGTATGAATCAAAAGTCCTAAATATATTTTTTAATAATCTGCTTCTTATTTTTTCATGTTTTTATGTTTTTACTTTAATTTATGGTCTATAAATTTGAAAAAATATTTGTTATTTCAAAGAATTATGCACAGTTTTGTGACAAACACTTCAATTAACAATTCTGAGAAATTTGGAAGATATCAGAAAAAAATGAATACGCATGGAGCTTTTTGAAAAATTTTAGCATTTTTCATAAATTTTTTGATAAATAATGTCTTATTCCTTCACAAAATACTTAGTTGTGAAGTCTAAGTATCTCTAGTATAGTAGAAAATAATATTAATTATACTCATGGTGTATATAGAGTAAAATATTGAAATTTAAAGAAGAACGATATTGAAGGTCCCTTGTTCCCTTAAACGCTCCTAAATTCCTTTGGTGGACAAAATTGATCAATTGAATCCTGTACAGAAAAGTTCAGGCTATCTGAAAATACCATTTTTATTGGATTAACAGCATTTATGTAGCTGTAAATAGTAGACAAATTTTCTCCATAGGTAAACATTGAAGTGAGCGAATCCAATAGGGTTAGTATACAGCAGCTTTAATTATGACAGTATTTTAGCCAATATATATTAATTTTTAACTGTTAATGGTGCTTTTCAGGTAAACAATAGTTATTTTTAGAGGTAAGTCACAAGACGAAAATTTTTCATCGCTTATTACTTTATATCTGTTAATTATTAGTGTTAATCGTAGATTTTTGAATTTATAAGTGTGTATCGTTATAGATATTTAACGTTTGAACCTTACTCCCTGACCGTCAATTACAATTTCTAATAGTACATTTTCATTTTAAATTTAATTCGAAAATTTAAACTTTGTAAAGAAAGTTCATGGTAGTTGTTAATTCTTCACTTGATAAGAAAATATAAAGTTTTTAATTGTTCAATAATACATTTAAATTGTATAAGATTTGTTGAGATATATTGTTTACTGGTTACATCATATATTGTAAAATCTCGCTTATAAGCTACAAAGTCTGAATTTTAAGCAGTTATTTCTATACTATAATATTATTTCTTAGCTGAAAACGGTAGCATTCCATCATATATTGTTAAAAGATAACTAAATTTTTATTGTGTTTCTCCAGTTAAGACTTTTAATTGTTAAAACCACTTCATAATCCTACTTCATAACTGTGAATTCGAAAGTGTAATTTTATTATTGTTAAATATTAATTTTTATTATTGTTAAATTTTAATTTTTATTATTGATAAATATTACCTGTTCATGGACAGGAGCAATTTTTTTAGCCATTTTTTCTTTATATTCGTAAGTTTTCTAAGTCGTAATTTTGAAATTTTCAATTGTTAACGATCCCATTTTAAGGGCCAATAACATAACATCCTAACGCAACATAAAGTTATCGAATTGATGGCGTCATTTTTCCTCCTAGTTTCTCAACAAAGGAGCCAAAATATTTAGTTTTATTTACTGATTTCCCAGAAAAAAAAAAATTTCCTCAATTTATTTAATTAAGTTTTAACGTCCACGGCGCAATGGAACGCAATTATTTTTCCTCTGCGCTTCGATCGAAACAAAACCCAGCGCTATTCCAAGACTGATAATATAAGACATAAATGTCCCCTTAATTTAACGACATGGCATCGAAAATCAATAGCCTGAAACTAATCGTTAATCCACTTCAATTTCGCCAGAAACTCCCCATTCTGCTTTCACGAAAGATCACCTTTCTAGAAACGGCCAATTATCGAAAAATATCTTCCCTGCGACATCATCTTTTATGCCCCTCTCTCTTGCCAACACCAAAATCAGTCGTAAAACGCGGGAATTGTGACGGTCTGGGATCCCCCCGAACCTCTGACGCCCTTATCTATGTGTGCGTAGGCAGAGTCTCTTTATCTCCCACCGGCCACAAAACGTGGCGGGCGATAACTGGCCCAAACTACTGCTGCCACTGCCTGATTAGGAACTCTGTGGCTGTGACGTCATGGAAAAAGGTGATAGCGGAAATGGCTGCGTCTTGGGATGGCATTCGGAGAAGAAATCGGGCTCAGGTCAATAGCGATACCACGGGAATTCCAAAATGTGAAGTTATATATTTATTTTGTCGTTCGTATTGTTGCCAGGAGGTGGAGTAATTCTATTAGAGGAATATGATTCAATATGGTATAGTTTAAATAAGATAGTGAAAACCTTTGCATACATGCATGTATACGAGTAAATTATTTAAAATTGGAAGCTTTTTAGTAAACTTACTATATATACAGAGCCTGACTAAGGCAGGGGCACACGGGGCAATTGCCCCGGGCCTCCACATTAGAGGGGGGGCCCCCAAATCGAATAGAAAGTTTATTTTACGTTTCCTTCTTTAATGAACTTTTTTTAGATGTGCTATATCCCTTTTAAGGATGGACATAGAATTGTCAGAAAATCAATAAAATGGACAGAACGATATTTTGACTGACCATTGGAGGGGGGGGGGGGACTTTATAGCTATTTTAGGTTCTAGTCAATTTTCTTGTTATATATCTATAATGAGGTGAAAAATTTAAATACCTCCATAAAGTTCTGTTCTTCATTACTGAAGTAGTGAAGCAGAGGAGGGCCCCCAAAGAAGTTTTTGCCCCGGGCCCCAATTAGGCTAAGTCGGGCCCTGTATATATACACTTAGTTTATTTTGCGTTCTGGATATTTTTACATAAATGCATACTGTCGAACCCGTTATAGCGAACTTCAAGGGACCAAAGGTTTTGTTCGCTATAACCGGTGTTTTGCTATATCCAAACCGTTAAGAAAAATGTTAGAGTTCACAAAATGTATAACTCATTAGTTGCTATGTTATATTCAATAATGATGTATTAAAAGAATGATAAAAATCTATTGAAAATGATCATTAATGAATAAAATTGACTAAAATCGATTACATTAAACTGACACAATACTAATTAAATTAACTAAAACTGAAGACAAATGGAAATAGATTAATTTTACCTTTAATTGTTGCTCACTGTTTTAATACAGAAATTATCGGTAACCTACTGCTGACTTGATGCCGATTTCAAAAACATTTTATGAATTTCTTTGTCCAATACATCAAATGACTCCAACACTCTTCTATTGTTTGTGTAGACAAAAACTTATTAATTACACGCATTGCTGCTGTAGCATCTGAGATAGTAGGCATTTCGTCATTTATGTGCTCCTCTTCATCAACATCAGATGCAGAATCTTCGATTTCAGAATGATTCATTTTAATTTCTTCCACAATATCTTCATCAGTCGGATCTTCATCATCACATGTTTCGAACAATTAATTGCAAGTCACAATCTGAGAATGATGAAATTTTGTGTTTTTCTATCCACATCACGATAGGTAAAACTTCATCATCTTCTTCTTCAACATTCTTTGCTTCTTCAGCATTCGTTTATCTTCATTCTTAAAAAGTAAAAAAAAAAAAGAAAAATCAGTAGTCAACTAAAAAAAAGGTTCGTTATAGCCGATTCTTAAGATTTCGAAGGTTCGCTATAAAAGGATAAATTAACATTAAATACAATAGGAAAACGACGAGACCAAAATTTTCATTCGTTATGTACAGAGTTCGCTATAACTGGGTTCGACTGTATTTACAAAATGTTCGAGCAAATACATATGAATATGTATGAATTTGTACTGAAATAGTATATAAATAAAAAATTGCAATTCATAATAATTCTGTAAGCTATTCACTCAAAGCTAGTGGGGTAAGCAAAATGCAATTCCCCTCTTTAAAGATCTACTATGCCATTAGTTTACGTCATTAAAAAATATATACATTATTATACTTTATCTGTGGGAACAGTTAAAATAGTGTGTGACTATAACTGTTTGCTTTATTTGCGTCACTCAACCTTGAATTTAGTTCTGATAGTGTCCATTACTGTCATTTTCATATCTTAACGGGTATAGTTTTTGTGCTATAAAATAATTCATCGTTTTGCAATTTTTTATTTGAAGAAAATTTGATAATGAGGAAAACGTCTTTCAAAGAGATGATCCAACATTAAACTATACACGTAAAATATAGTTCTTATAAATCTCTATTTTCCCTCACTTTGTTCGAAGGAATGCAGAGATCAATAAATATAAAAAAATATATTATTTGTTTTCAAGGAAGGTTCAATGTTTGTTTTTACCTCTGAAGAAATGATACCTCCAGTATATGTGTGCGTGAGTTTGTATGAAATGCTATCCTAGAACTGGCAATGTCTAACTCAAAATGACATTTTTGAGTTAGAATCTCACTGTAAATACGTAAGCACATATCCAGGGACAACCGTAAATGAAAACATGTAAAGCGATAACTTCAAATGTGCAAACACATACACAGTGAAACAGACAGTTATTGCTTCGGCTTTTCGGAGTTCAACTCATTATAACGACTTCTGCCAGGCACGGGGTCGAATCTGGATCTAACCACGAGGCTGGGTTTCCACACCAATTTTAGGAATTCTCGTTCTGAATTTCCCTTCCTGACAAATTTCAGTTTGCTTTTGAAGGTAGTATTTCAGAATTTTTGCTTGTACAATTTTCTTTTTTAATTATTTCAACTATTACTTTGGGTTTTTTCCACCATGGATTTTTCACGTATGTTTAACTAACTCTTCGTTATTGTGTTACTGCTGGGCTTCATTATAACCACGGTGGGCCAAATATGGGGTCTGAAAAACGTGTCTCGAAACTGGCTAAACATACCTCCGGTGTGTAGTACTGTTATTATTTAGTTCAATTTCTCTTTTATGTAAACAAGTGAAATCCCTGAAATTAACGGGAAAATATTGACAATTTGCAGGTTCACTGTAAAATGAAACTCTCTATAGTTTAATTTTACAGTGAAACCATAAAAAAGGTGGAGACCTTACAGCTTTTATAATCGCCAAATCGCAATATAGGCGTCACGATGCTTAGATACAATATCGTATTTGCTTAATCAAAAGAATGGTGCAGCGCATACGATATGCAAGTCTGACAAAAGACAATGGTTGGGTGGTTGAAAGCCGGATGGTCATCTTTTGCTACACGAGGGCTAATTAGAGTAGGACCTACAATTTAAAAACCGATTGCGAATGACACAAAACACACATGCCAGCAGAAGGATTCAAATTCACTAAGACAATGGAGTTGGGCGTAATCCAGTGGCGCAACTACGAGAAGCGATACTTAGGGTTGTAACCTCTCCCTTTGAGACTAAAAAATATGTATTGAAAGAAGCATTTCAAGTGTTTGGTCATTGTATGCTATTAGAAGTTTGTTGTTATTCACGAAATTGTCCCTAGAAATGAGGTCTAGTTGTACTCCTTTAGAATGCATTATTCTTAAGCAGTAGAAAAGCGTATAAATGTTATTTCTTGACAGTGTTTTATTGACGAGTCTTCAGCAACACTAACTACTTTTGCGCTTTCCAGTAAAGTGTAGTACTGATTATCTTATAATGAAAATTATTCCGGGTGTCTGCTTTATGAATCTTCTGTTTAACATATACGTCTAAGAAATCGAATATTTATTTATTCGGGATATCAGAGCGACCAAAACTAGCCCTTTTAGAATAAAATATAGATTAATATTTTTAACAAGTAAAATATCAAGCATGTTGAAGCACGGCTCATCTGCTAGAGACAGGCATACTGATCCCTTCCATACAAGTCGCGATGCTAATCAGATTATCAACAAATTCGCTATAAGCCCCATAATAAATTCCCCATTATTTACTTATGCTTTCCAAGGAGATTATGTTCCGAATTACTATCACTATTAGTATGAATTGGTATCTATATTAGGAGCTTACTTTCCAAGTTTGCTTATTCAGATTTCCGGTAATGTTTGTTTAACGATCTAGGAAACGAACTTTGGTGACTCTTACAGCGTATCTTAAGTTGTAATGCGACCAATTTACTTTCATAAAATTCCCCATTGCTTTCGATGTGCTGCTCTTTTCTTCTTTTCTGATTGCTTTAATTTAAATAGATTGTTAACCTTTTCCTTACGGAGTGGGATAGCATGTATCCCAAGAATACGGGCCCAAGAATGAATATATATGTATATGTTGTTGTTGTTGTTGCTTATGCCACTAACAACATCAAATGAAGTCCCGAAGGCTATGGGCGATGAAGGTGCGGCTCCTGTTTTGAATTAGAACCACAAGGGTCGGAGTCCGACTTGGCTAAATGACCGGTCCCGTAATTTTGAACCGAGTCAAGTGACGAGACCGGAACACTTGACCCCGCACCTCCAGAGGTAAATTTGAGAACTTGGAGGGCAGGCAGCCACGCCCTATTTTGCCTGCCCTGGCCACCATTAGTGAACACGGCAGTGGATTTGCATCGACGAGCATTGAACCAGGGACGTTCAGATCACTGGCCCGCTGCTTTTGCCAACTGGGCCACCACGCCCATTCTATCTATCCATCTATCTATCTATCTATCTATCTATCTATATATATATATATATATATATATATATATATATATATATATATATATATATATATATATATAAAACCCCTTTAATGGCCGTTATTTTAAGGGGATATGAAATTTCTCTTTGTAAAGATGTAATCGGAAATACGGGCCCGTAAGCTCGAGGTTAATCATCCACGAATATGCTTACTAGGAACTGAAATTCCCGCCCTGAAATAAAATTAATATTCTTCAATTTTCAGCTTTATATGGAGGAACTGGAAATCAAGACAACTCTAAATTTGATAAAACATAAAATTATTATTTTTTTCTCTAACTGAGGTTGAACAAAGCAAACAAGTAGGTCTAACAAAATGACATCGTAGTCAATTACTAGAGGGGGAAAAGTGAGAAGGTTTTCTATGCCCGTGAGACGTGCCTAAAGACGGACGTTGCGAATGCACAGTTAAATTTCCTTCATAATCTTAAGAAAACTTTTGAGGGAATGCATTTCACTGGGCGATAATTGATACTGACTAAGTCTGAGCTAAGTCTAAAGAACTATGGGACAATCGCTAACATTGAATGATAGTTCCATCAGAATGGGATGGCAACAGTACCCAAACCGTCCGTACCAGAAAAAAATTTTCGGTTCTCGATCATGAAATGCATTGGCGATGTAAATTTTATGCGATCGTGAAATGTTACTGGCTGATTGGATAAGGCACGTTCGAAAACGCTGTTAGGCTTTTTAAAAAAAGAAAGAGAAAAAATAAAAACGAAAGAACACGTAGCTTAGGATCTTTAAGCTTTTATAAAAACACAGACTTAAGGCCTGTTCACATAGAATCCGTCAGCGTAATTTTTTTTAACCAATCATATACCAATCATTACCCTATTTAACCAAACAGTGCCACCTGAACCTTTAACTCTGGCGCTGAGGGGTTTTATGTGAACAGGCCCTTAGAATTCTAGAGGAAAAGTTTTGCGATAATCCAATGGCAAATAAAAGAAAGTTTAATGATAAAAAAATTTTCGCATATTAGTCCAATAATATGTAGTATTTAACAAATTTTCATCAACCATTTAACCAATCAGTGCCAAATGAATCTTTAACGCTAACGCTGACGGATTTTATGTGAACAGGCCCTTAAAATTCTAGAGGAAAAGTTTTGCGATAGTCCAATGGCAAATAAAAGAAAGTTTAATGATAAAAAAATTTTCGCATATTAGGCCAATAATATGTAGTATTTAACAAATTTTCATCAACCATTTAACCAATCAGTGCCAAATGAATCTTTAACGCTGATGCTGACGGATTTTATGTGAACAGGCCCTTAAAATTCTAGAGGAAATGTTTTGGATAGTCCAATGGCAAATAAAAGAGAGAATAATGGTGAAATTTTTTTTCCATATTAGGCCAATAACATGTAGTATTTAACAAATTTTCCTCAACCATTTAAACAATCAGTACCACACGAATCTTTAACGCTGACGCTGACGGATTTTTATGTGAACAGGCCCTTAAAATTCTAGAGGAAAAGTTTTGGGATAGTCCAATGGCGAATAAAAGATTAATGATGAAATTTTTTTTTTTCATATTAGGCCAATAACATGTAGTATTTAACAAATTTTCGATGTATTAAAAACTATACAACATGAAAAAATATAATTCAAGACTTTATTTCTATTTGCAGTGTCTTACAGTCATTAGGATTATTAAGAATAATTTCATAATAATTATGTTTATTACTAATAACTTTACTCTCATTAAAGGATGCTATTTACTCTCCTAGGAGACAAATTATGAACGATTTCTATGTTGTCAAACTTAACATAGCAAAAACCTCTCCAAACTTTGCAAGAGCAATCTTATGATGACATTTACAGATATTTATAAGGTGATAAGATCATCTTGGCAATTTGTCTATCAAGGAATTTTACACATGCCCTCGTTTTTTTTTTTTTTTTTTTCGGCTTGCAGTTTTTTCCTATCACTATCGACGGAAGGGATCTTTGATTGGACTTCTATTTTTGAATGATTTCGAGTGTTTGACGTAACACGCAGTTTATGTATTTAAATCACGTGTATTAACAACGAAGTGAGTCAAGTTTTCTGAATTTAATCGGACACTTTCTGAAGGAATGTAACCTCTGTGTTCAGTCTGTAGGCTTTCCATTCCAGATGTTTAAACAGATTTCCCACGTAAAGAAGTAAAGCAGAGAATGGATTAAGAAGACTCTGTATTCTTTTAAGGTTGCAAAGTAAACCAAGATCCAACGCAAAACTTCTACGGTTAAGGAGACAGTGGACATTATAAAGCGATTTTTGAAATTTTTTCCTCAGAGATATAAAATTTTGCTTAAATATTCCTTAAAGTATAACTATATCAATATATATTCATTAAAATCTAACTATATCAAACACCTTATAAAATTTTATAAATATTTTTTAAAAAATTTATATTTTGAAAACTGAAATTATTTTTTTTAGATGCTCCTTGCGATCCAATTTTTAACTTCTCCCCTTAATTTTGTATTTATATTGCTTAAAAATAAATTTTGAACAGAGTTATGTATTACTTTGTGCTTTCGTTGAATAGTTAATATTATTAAATCTGCGATCGCAACAGGATCTCCAGCCTGTTCGCAGCAGGATCTCCAGCCTGTTCGCAGCAGGATCTCCAGCCTGTTCGCAGCAAGATCTAAAGCCTGCGATCCCCAACAGGATCTCCAGCCTGTTGGGGATCGCAGGCTGGAGATGAATAAAGTGCTCTCTGAGCAATTCAGGGTCGACGAATTCTACAGTGGTCTGTCGAAATTTAAACAAGTCGGTACGTGGCATATAATGGGTTGTTTAAATATTTGACTGATATTTCTGACCCTAGATCGTAAAAATTCTTTGCTCAGAAAGAAATCTGACTAGCTTAGATTATTAACTTTAACTACCTGGAACGAACTACATCAGGAATTCTCCACGACGTAGTTGTCCAAAAATTTTTACCATTTAAGCTGACTTATCTATACCTTCTTCGCGAAAACCGATAAACTTCGGAATTAAAATTCATCAGCCAGCAGAGAGACTTGCCCTTTCAAATCTTTAAGTTTCCCATGGGCAGGTTTTCACCTTTCCTTCCCTCTAATGGATTCAGTACCACGCATCGCTTTATGACAGATCCCGATAGCAAACTTTGCAATTATTACACAATCTATCTGTTCTTATCTCTACACTTAAAAACTTTTTGCACTCTAATCGCAGCCTCACATTCCAGAATATAGAACGGAGCTCATTCGCTATGCTGGTCGCCCATTGTGGACTTTTAAAACTCCCCGCATGTCCCAATCTGCAATCCAAGCACTTTTTTTAAAAATGTATTTATTTTTTTTAATCTTCTTTTGCGTAACATCTCGCGATAAGAAACAGGTGTCCGATCTATTATTTACCAGCTATCGAAGCCTTAAAAGAGAATAATAATGAAAAAAGAGAGTTTTCTAGAACGCAAAAAAAAAAAAAAAAAGTCACCGTATCAACAGGAAGTAGGACGTTTTATCTGGAAGTGACGCGGAGTCGGTTTGACGCTGCACATTTAAGAAAAATATTCCTTTTTCTCCTTCTTCTTTTATACATTTTAATTTGAATTAGATACGAGTAGGTTTCGTTGTCCGAGATTTATGAAGATAAGCGTATCTTATATACATATTTATCGCCTCTTTTTTTTTACTTACTTAAATATCTCGCTTACACTGTACTCGACTGTCGAGTTTTAACTGAAAAGGTTCGTTGATATATTCAAATCAGGGACCTAATTGTGTGACTGCGACTTTGACTGAGCGAGATCTGCTGCTGTGATATCAGTCTCAGATCTGAAACATATTGTATGCTGCTACATACGTCTAAAAAAGTGTCAAAACTGTCGCATTGTCTAACTATGAATCTCTGTCGGTCCCTTTCATGAGCTGTGATGGCAAAATTTAGGACCTCATAGGATTCATAAGATAGTATTATGAATTTACAGTCAATTTGGCTTTCATTAGATTCTACCAGGAGACAACAAAGGCTGTATTTAAGAATGAAGGCTACTCTTTATACCGGTAAAAAGAAATTTGAAGTTGATTAGGGTTGTCTTTGATATTTTTCCCTTCTTGACAAAATTTGCGAGTGTATAAGCCATGTTTCTTGAAAGCGTACAACATATCCGCACAATTCGAAATGGGATGAAGGCCATAATACTTTATAGAAAGCTACTCGGGGCCGCAAGAAAATAGGATACATGGGAAAGCAAAATACAGTGATTTCCGCTTATAAGAATCACGTTTGTTATTACTGTTTTTGATTCTTATAAGCTGTTGATTCTTATACCCGAAAATTATGTTTTTGGACAGGCACACACACACCGATATATACATATATTAAATAATTTACCATAAAATACTCTTTAATTTACGCTAATTATCTTTTATTAAAATTATTTTTTATAATTTTAAAAATGCAACTTAATTTCTAGACCTATAAGTAGATACACATGATTACAGTAAGAGTAGAAAAAGATCCACATACCTGCTTAACAGTTTTAACATTTCAACTACAGGAAGGGAGCAAGAAAAAGTTTTCTATTGTAGTTTGGCGTAATGACGTTTTCAGGAGGCTGTTTGTGCCTCTTTCAATACTAATAGTCTCAGACGAAGATTCACCTTCTAGCTTACGTTTCACTGTTTGATAACGTGCTGAATCTACTAATGTCACGTTTGCCTAAGTGATAGTGGTCACTTCGCAGAAGATTTATGTATTTCATGGTCCATGAAGCCGCAACTAGAATGTGGGAGGTGGGAAAAAAAGTCCCTATTTTTGTTTGTCAGTGGAGAAAAGTGAAATCGGACCCGGACGGGTAAAGATGCCCCTCGGTCAAGCTAGTAGGACAGTGTTGTGCTAAAACGTTTAAGGGGAAACTATTATGTTATATCTAACGAAGAAAGAGATGAATTTTACGACTATATTCCATCCCATCTTATCAACCTTTCTTTAAAAAAAAAAGAACTTTGTGCCTTTTGAGGGTTTAAGTGGCCTTTTTGGAAAAATGAAAAAAAAGCGAAGAGTGTAAACTGATTCTTAAAACCGGTGGATTGATTCTTTAAAGCGAAATTTTTAACATGGAAATAATACATTTGTTTTTGTTTTCGCGATATTGATTCTTATAAACGGTTGATTCTTATAACCACTGATCACTATAAGCGGTGGTTACTGTATATCTTTTCTAAAAAAAGAAAAAACTAAAAATCAAATAAATATTAATATTCATTGCTTATATATTCCTTTCGTAATAGTATATATCTAAAAATAATAATACCGTATTTTTTTAGATTTATAATATTATATGTCCTCACAAATGGTTTTGGACTCAAGGTAGCCTTGTGGTAGCGCGTTGGTTTTCGGTGCTGAGGGTTCTCGTATTGAATTCCGAGAAACACTATTAAATTACTCCGTTTCTGGGCAGGATATAGGCACGTTAAATCCGTAGACCCGAAAGTCCGTGTATGAGATCAGAGCGATCCCCCAGATGTCGCCACTGGGGATGCTCGATCAAAATTGAGGTGGGACCTGGCTAAATCAGACTCCGACAATTGTGGTGCCATTATGAACCTGAGCCGCACCCTCCAGCTCGCAAGCCTACATAGACCTGATCTGGAATACTTGCGGCCTGGGGGGCATTTGAAACAACGACAACAACAACAACAACAACAACAAAAGGCTTCGAGGGCCGCAGAATGAGTGCTTGCGTGCCGTATGTTGTTCAAGCCTGGTCTACAGGATGACTAAAATGTCTGTTTAATAATTCAAAGCAAGAGTGATGCTAATGTAAACATGATACATATTATTTTTCTCAAAAACGGGACAAAGTAAAATACAACCGCACTTTGTTATATGATCATCTAGATATGGGGTAAACCCTTTGAAAAAAAAAATCACATTATAAAAGTCACGCCCTAAATTACTCCAATGTAATGATATAGTTAACCACTAACACTGCCAGACCCATAGTTCGGAAGTTGCTTGCAAGAGAATTTTTTTTTTTTTTTCAATATCGCAAACTTTAGTAATTTCGGGGAATTGGGACCTGCCTTTAGAAGTGAAAGTCATATTTTTATTTATTTATTTATTTATTTATTTATTTATTTATGCGACAGGCACTTGTCTTCTGACGGTACGTGCTACTTGACATTGTCCCATGAAGATCCGCGAAGTTTTGCTGGCTACTTTATTATGGGAACACCATATAACCAACATTGCTCCCTATGAGGGAGACGACATGGAAACAACCAAGCCTTATTCGGGATTCGAACCCAAACCCACGGTGTGGGGATATATATAACTACAGCCATTCTTCTTTTAAGGCTGCTGTGTACTAACTTTATTGGATTCCCTCATCTCAGTGTTAACCTATGGAGAAATTTTGTCTACTATTTACAGCTTCATAAAGGCTGATAATCCAATAAAAATGGTACTTTCAGATAGCCTGAACTTTTCTGCATCTTGCAACAGGATTCATTTTATAAATTTCGTCCAGCAAAGGAATTTAGTTGAATTTAAAACACACAATACCAGATTATTTCCCCAAATAATTTAAATTTTAAAATATTGTTTGCTTTTTTTTTAAAACGAAAAATGCCCTAAGGTGTAAAATTTCTTTCCCTATTACGGATTACAATTTAAAAAAAAATCATAAATCCAAGTCGGCAATCCTTGGACAAATTTCAACGTAGGATTACGTTCCTCCACAACGGTCCTTCGGAAAGCAAAATTTCAGATGTCCTGCGTCACGGGTCATAATTTTGGCAGCGCATTAAACCCAGTCTGTGTCGCTTGGGAAAGCAGTAAACAGTTAAACAGAAAGGTGCCAAAATGCGTCAAAATTTATATATATATACTAGCTGAAAACCCGCGCTTCGCTACGGAGTACATTCAAATTAAATACAACGGTCAATGTATGCAATTATGCCAAAAAAAAAAATATATGTTTATAATAAATGCGACGATCAATGTATACAATTGATGTAATATATATATATATATATATATATATATATATATATATAAATCGTAAGGGATATTTATTTATTTTTTTGGATAATATCCAATCGTCTGCTGCATTAGAAAGAAAAAAAAAATTTTTTTTGTCTATTTAGTTGTAATGCACGTGACGATAAATTTATTTAAAGTATCAGAAAAAGAAATCACGTGATCAGCATTTAATAAATTAAATTCTAAAAGTGAATCTTTTAAAATTCACCAAAAATCAGAAAATGGAGGTAAAGGTTCGAAAAAGATTTCATTTTAAAGGAATTTTTATGATCTTTCTCGTGATGTAAATTTTATAACCCTCAAATTATTATTTTAAATGCAAACTTTAAAAAAATTAAAAAAACAGCTTAAAAATTTAATTTAAAAACGTCTAAGAAGAATTTTTCAAAAATCTTTATTAGTGCACCCCTGCACCATAAGAAGAATCGCCATGCAAAATTTCAGCCCTTTTGGTCCAGCGGTTTGGTCTGTGCGTTGTATGTCAGTCAGTGAGTCAGTTACGAAACTGTTTTATATATATAGATATATATATATACATACATACATATATACATACAAAAGAGGTAAGCAACGATAAGTAACCCTACGTTAATAACCCGCGGTAGTTTCGTTAGAAGAGACTACCTGAAATTTCTTTTTCATAGGTTAACATTGAGGTGAGCGAATCCAATAGGGTTAGTAAACAGCAGCCTTAATGTATGTGACAACAAAACAACGTGTTCCTGTTTAAATCTTCTGAATATAATTTTTTAACAGCTAATTTACTTAATTTTATGCCCACAGAGCTAAGCCTACCGCTTAATACATTTTATTAAAATTTATCCATCGTTTAAAATTCATCTACGCAATCTTCAAATTAAGCGATAAAGCAAGGATATTCCTAGCGGATGCATACTGCTTGAAAACTTCATTCCGTATCTCACCCGTGTTTACAATATTCTGCCTGAGCGTAACTTCTCCCCGCATTCTTTTAGAGCCTCAAAATTGCTCATACGCGATAAGGTAAACTTTTTGGTGTTCCTGTTTTCGTTACAAGTTTCCAGAATCATGCTCTACTGCTTCTTTAATCTTTTCTCGCTTAACTTGGGCCATATTTAATTTTTTTTTCTTCTCTACTTTTCTCACCACTACACCAATCGATATTTCCACAATATGGCCCCCTTCTTCCCCCTCTCCTCCCCCTCCCTTCACGTCAAACTGCTCTCGCAAATTATCAAATGCACATAACCGCGCTTTATCTGTTGCCATTAATTAAAGCCTAATGCGAGATTTCATTTCCTAAAGCGATCGGTCAGGCGGACAGAGAAAAGCCAAAGTGCGGGAGAAGAAGATAACCGCGAAAATCGCGTTCCGCAGCGCTATCTACTGGCGGACCCCTTAATTAACGGGCCCGTGACGTAACGTGCTGCGTTTTAATCTGATTGGTCAGTGATAGACATAATGGATTTCTAGTGAGTGCTTGATTTAGGGGTTGGTTTAGGGGTTAATTACTGATATAACGGGTATGGAGGTGAAATTTTTTAGGGACGAGGTTATTATGATTTAGAAGAGCGATAAGGGAAGTAATTTACGTTTATTTAGGTCTGATCTGCCCCGGTTGACAGTTAAGAATATTAAAGGGCTCATAAAAACACAAAACGTGATGTTAGTTAAAAACAAATGTAAATATTGATTTTCTCGCTTCCATTATACAATGATATTTCGGTGAGGGAATGACACTGTGAAGTCTAGAGAGGCACCTTTGATTTGGGGGGGGGGGGGGGGGGGGGGGGGAATCACGGCACCTCCCACAAATTTCGACATACCTTTTTAAGCTTATTTTTCAAATAGGCGTCGTAGGCATCGTGTCTTAAAAATATATTCTATTCATGGCACAAAATTTCTTTTTTGAAATTGTTTTGTTTCATGTCAAATATTTAATGTACCATTGTCTGGCATTATATGTACAGAACATAAATCAAACACCATGAACTGAGTTGAACGCCTATCACATGATAGCCATCATTTTTAACCTACAATTTTTTTAGGCTAGATTTTGAAGACGATTGTGGTGGAATGTTTGTTTTATACGATACAAGGTCAGTCAAGGTCTGTGAATATACGCGAAATCTACTGCGAGGAAAAAAATATATGTCTTAACCGTCGGAATAGATTTAAAAAAACTGCTGTTTCAAGTGATCTCCAGGTGCCCAGCTTATGTCTCCATCTTACTAAGAATCACATTAATGAGCTTCTAAGTTTAACTAGTTAGTGCACGCTGGTTTGTCGGCGTATTTCTGAAAACATAACGCGCCCTGTGCAATCGGGAAAATGCAACAGTTAGTTTCCAGACAAATGTTTTACAGTGTTTCTAATAAATGGTGATGAATCCAGTTGTCTACTATTATCAACCCTGCTTTTTCTAACCTTTTCTCTACTTTTTGTTTTGGTTTGGGGAAAAAATTATCCACTAATCATCTTTTGAAGCTTATAAGACAATCTGTTTAGCTTTTTTAGTCTTCAATCCAAACTTTCATAGATGGTCGATGCGCTTGTAGTCCACGGTCCAGTTTCATCTACACAGGATCAGCAGGATTTTGATCGTGGTTCTGATATATCAAATCTAACTTATCTTCATTGATGTCCTCAAAACCACACAAGCCTTTCTTTTTTGGTACTTTGCTTAGAAGTAAGCCCTCAAAAAACTGTGTCAATGTTGGCAAAACATAATTATCCAGGACGCCCAGGTACTGCGTAATTTTATTGTTAATATCTAAAGGATTCTTGAAAAATCTTTAAAAGCAGCTCACTGTCTTCAACACACTGGACTAAACGCTGCCATCAACAAAACTCACTGGTTGAGATGACATAGTAGGTCATAATTGTTACCCCCTGCCAGTTGTCGGGTTACTGTTACACCATAGCCAGGTACGGATTTTTGAAGTATGAAATTCGACTCATTTCCGTAAGATTGGTTTCTACAACTCCAGAGTCCAGGATTAAGCTCCTTAAACTCCGTCAATAGGCATAAAGAATGCATAGTGGTTATAAGCTGTTATAGGCGTAAAGAATGTATAGTGGAGAACAGCTGCTTAACCATCATAGGGACATAGCGAACTCAAGGAGTACAAACTATTTAACTAACGATAGAGCCAAGCAGTCTGCTTGCAGTGTTTACCATCAGTAGAAACTTTTACAGACATCAGATAATTAGAGACGCATGAGTACAAATTTAACATTACAGTATTTAATATGACTTCAAATATTTACAAAACTTATCTATTTGGAAACAACTACTTGGGGTGACTGCCCACGTTCAAAGCCAATTTTTAAAAAAAATAAAAGGATTTTTTGGTCTTTTATAGTAAAATAACACTTAAAAATTAAAAAAATGAACAAAAACAAACCTGTAAATATCATACTTTTTTATAAATTGGTCAATTTGAAGTAATTTTTAATGAAATTTAACTAAAACGCCTATCACTCTGCACAAAATTCTAATGCTACTATTTTAATTTCATTCTCACACATGATACATATGACAGTTATCTTCAGAATTACCTAGAATCTAAGAGAAATTTTAAAATTCAAAAATAATACAGACAATTTTATGATCCAATAGGAAAATTTTCTCCGATTCGTCATTCCTACCTTATTAAAAACAGCCCCAAACAAAAAACTATTTATTATACATCAATTATTGTACGTCATTTCATTGACAATAGCATCTAAAACATTCCCTGAAAATTTTATCAAATTATATGCATTATTGTGGGAGATATCATGATAACGGTAGAAATTTGTGCTAAAAAACATAATTCTGAGAAAAACGCAATTAAAGTTGTTTGTCACTTCAATTTTGTAGCAGACGATGTTTTTTTAAATAGCTATAACTCTGCTTCTAATTGATGTACAGTGAAAATCAAAACAGTTTTGAAAAGAGAAAAGACTGAATTACACGATTCTTACAAAAAATAATTAAATTGACCAAAATAGTCAAAAAATGACATTTTCAACGTAGGCAGTCACCTTGATCATTGTAGGCCATAGCATTTACTTAAACGTGTTCATAGTAGTTTATGACGAGAGAACCAGGTAATATATTTACAATCTGTAGTGTCAACGAAAATATTTACAGTTATTGGCTGCTTGGGAACAGCTTGATTATTTTGAAATTTGTTATCAAGATAGTATAAATTATTTAACTGACGATAAGACTAGGAATTTACAATCTTTAATATCAGTATAAATAACGTCTCGTTCAGTACGCTTGCGTCTGTAGCGTTCCTCTACTATCGTATGTAGAAAGGCAGCATCCCAGAATTCAGCCAAACGTGACGTTTTGAATGCTTGCGTGTACATTTAAACTTTATATAGTGACGTCTTACATTAATAAAAATATTATTTTGCTTGCCACTTGGCTCTGTTCAGGTATTAATGATATGGCAGCCTATAAGGCGTATAATTTTTTATAACAATCCATTTTTGACTTCCATTTATCCTTGAAGAACATGACCCTAATCAAATACTTTGTATAGTTCAGGACACACGCGCTTTGCCTGAAACTGATAAGAAAGAGTTGAGACGTTTTTTTCGAAAAGTAAATTCTAAGGATATAACCTTCACAGAGTCACTTTGTGTACACTCGAATGAGGATTATTTTAGCGATAGGAAAAGAATGATGAAACTCCTCAGAAAGTTGCATAACTTCTAGATCAAGTTATTATCACAGATATTCTACAGAAAATGTAAATATTGATTGTTTTTTTTTATTATACTACTCATGTATATTTCAATATATGTAACGAGTTATTTTTCTTGTATAGTAATATTATTGTGAGGCTGAAAGCAGAGCTTTAGTTTTGCTTTTAGGTCATTTTTAAATTAAATTTTTTTAAAGTTTTTTAAATTAAATTTTTAAGCTGTTTTTGTAACATTCTTTAAAGTTTGCATTTAAAATAATAATCCGAGGGTTATAAAATTCATATCACAAAAAAGATCATAAAAATTCCTTTAAAGTGAAATATTTTTCGAATCTTTACCTCCATTTTCTGATTTTTGGTGAGTTTTCAAATATTAATTTTTAGAATTCAATTTATTAAGTACTGATCACGTGGTTTCTTTTCTTTTTGTGATACTTTAAATTAATTTTGCGTCACGTGCATAACAACGAAATAAGTTGACAAAAAAATATTAAAATAGGTAAAATATAAAATTTAACTCTACTAGGCTAATTGAGATGGAAGATTTTTAAGAATATAATTCAAATTAGTATGTTTTATGGATATTAAACATACAAATTAATTGCATACATTGACTGTTGTATTTAATTTGAATATTTTATTCTACATTATTTTGTCTATAAAATATCCGTTACGATTATATATATATATATATATATATATATATATTGGCAGTAATTGCATACATTGACCGTTGTATTTAATTTGAATGTACTCCGTAGCGAATCACGGGTATTCAGCTAGAGAAATAAGAGAAAAAAAGTTATAGATGTTCGAAAACAAAAAAAGAAAAAAAACTCTGGTTTTCTACTTGTGCAAGGATGATGTTTCTCCTTTTAAAACAACCTTTTGATACCCGCTTCTCTCATGGCCTTTATTTTCATTAGTAAACTTAAGGTCGTATTAGTAGGCGACATATTTGGCGATTTAAACTTAGATTAAAATATTATTGTCTATATATATATATATATATAAAGCAGTTCCGCAGCTGACTGACTGACAGATAACTCACAGACCAAACCGCTGAACCCAAAGGGCTTAAATTTTGCATGGCGATTCGTCTTATAGAGTAGGGGTGCACTAAGAAAGATTGTTGAAAAATTCTTCTTAGATATTTTTTAAATTAAATTTTTAAGCTGTTTTTTGTAACTTTTTTTGTTTGCATTTAAAATAATAATCTTAGGACTATAAAATTTATATTACGAGAAAGATCATAAAAATTACTTTAAAATGAAATTTTTTTCGAATCTTTACCCCTATTTTCTGATTTTTGGTGAATTTTTAATAAATTAATTTTTAGAATATAACTTATTAAATGTTGATCACGAGATTTCTTTTCATTTTGTAATACTTCAAATTAATTTTGCGTCATGTGCATAACAACGTAATGAATTAATAAAAAAAACATTAAAATACGGTAAAAGATAAAATTTAACCACTAGACTAGTTGAGATGGAAGTTTTTAAAGAATGTCAAATAAGTATGGTTATGGATATTAAATTAAACCTATGTATAAAACTGCAATGTCCCCTCAAAGTATGCTTCTCCATGACGATAAATAAGTCTCAAGGCCAAACTTTAAAATACGCTGGCGTAGATTTAAGAAAAATATGTTTCTCCGGTCAGTCTTACGTTTGTCAACAACAACAACAAAAAATTTTATAAGGAAATCCTTTACAATGCAATTTCGTTATTTTTGCATTGTAATTATCCTAAAATGTACTCGGTAGCGAAGCACGGTTATTGAGCCACTACGGTATATGCCTTTCCACAATCTTAGCATTGAAATAATTTAAAACGTATCCTTTAGTCTACCTCTCATACACAACTCTGCACACGAAAATGTGCTGAAAAAGGGGCGTCAAGCTGTGCATGCCTGATATGTATATATATGTATCTATAATATACGCGGGGTGGGTAATACGCCCAAGACTTCAAGAAATCGCGGATAAAAGAAATTTCGAAGGGGGCGGGCGAAACGGGGAGGGGGGGCAGCGAGATAGAAAGTGCTCCTGCGAACGCGAGATAACTCTCAGTCCCCCCCCCCCCCTATCCCCATTTACAGTTTGCTTATCATATCAAACAGCCAACAGAGACCGGGCCCTGTTTACAAAAGCGGCTCTCCTATTGGCCGATAACAATAACCATTCTATCTCGGCCAAAGATAAAGGTCTTATCGCGAACCAACATGCATGCGGGGTTTGAACTGGAGGAAGAGAGAGAGAGAGAGAAAAGAAAGAAGAAAAAAAAATAAATAAATAATAGAAAAAAAAAGTGTTCAGTTTTACGCAGCCTCTGCTCTGGGATTACGGACCTCCAAACGATAAAAGTCGATATCGGTCCGAACTCCCCCCCCCCCCCCACACACACACACCCTACTCCCCTCGCCTCTTCTCCTCGTCACTGTAACCAGTGTGATAAGGGAAAGCGATAATGTAAATGAACATTTTGGCTTTTCGTGTATGTGTATGTGTGTTGCCATTCTCGTTTTCTTTGTCCCCTTATTTTTATCAAAAGACGTCCGAGTAGTGTTGTGCTGAGTTGTTCGTGTAAATGAGAGTCCCTTTCAGATATCGTTTTTTGGCGCATGCTCGGTGCGGCTTCTAGTAATTTCCTTTTTTTTTTTTTTAATATTTGATATGGTTTCTCTTTATTTCTTTCTCGTTCGTACTGGAAGTTTTTTTTGAGTGCATGAGTGACATGCGACAGTCCGTGTGGAACAGATCGGGATGTTTGGATCGTTTTCTGACAGTTCGAGCTGAGCTATGTTCCAGGTGAAAAAACGTGGATAAGTGAGCGGGTTTCGATGCGGATGTATCATTAATGGTAAACTTTTAAAATTCTAGGTTTAATTTTTTATTAATGGAGTGATTAATTTTTTTAAAGTTCTTTTTCCTTTGAAAATAATTTACAAAGGGAGTACTGCTTCATAGATGCCTGATAATTTTTTTAATTCTATGACTCCTTTAGAGGAAAATTACATATTTTGATACAAATATTTACAAAAAATCCCTCATATTTCAACTCTTTCTAGGTATACTAAATTCTTTGCATGATCTTATAGGGCAATATATATATATATATATATATATATATATATATATATATAAGTGGAATCTCGATCAATCGTTTTCGAAGGGACTGACTGAACTAAACGATGGATGCGGGAAAACGATAGATGCGGGAATGTTAATACAAAAAGGTAATAACCTTCCTTAAAGTTTGATATCCCTAAAATATATTTACTCACATACATAAATGCATACATACCTGTAGTGTAATTGAAGATAAAATTGCAAAGTTGCACTGAAATGCAAGATAATAATAATAAAAAAAAGAAATACACGTAGGTACACAGGAATTTTGATTCATATAAGAGTATTTAATCTTCGTTTTTTTTTTGGCGGTTTTCTCTCCACAAGTAAACAATATTTTTTCTGTGTTGCAAATTGCATTCCTTTCGGTATCGGAAAATTGTGTGAGAGCATAAAGAAGCGTCAGCAGTGAATCGTTTGTAACTAGAACCATTTCATTGCACTGGATTGGGTCCGACATAAGACCACCAGGAAGTTCTGCTTCCGGGTGAAATCCTCACCGGCCAGTGTAGAGAGCAGCAATCAGAAACTTTTCACACCCTAGACCAAACACCAGGGCGCCTCCATCCCAAGACCAAGCCAGAGGACAGCAGGAACCGCTCAGATCGGCTGACTGTGAGCCATTGCTGATAAAAACAGAAATGTTGAATAGTCGGAGAATTTGGAATGAGTTTCCGAATATAGGATACTTCAGGGGCTAAAGAATTAAGGAACATCAACGACGAACAAATAATGGGAGTGGTACGATTCTGCGAAACCAGGCTAAACAGGAGAGAACAAAAATATGATACCGTGCATCTCAAATGTTCTGCTCATTGTTTAATTAGAGCGTTATTCTAGCTCAATCCAGACATTTATGTTTCAGGTTCAGTTATTATGAAAAAGCGATCGATCCGATAAATTAATGTAAAGCTGCGATATTCTGAACGAATATTACGGGAAATCGATGGATCGAGGAACGATCCATGCGGTCTGTTTTTGCTTGTTTTCTATGGAATTTATTCGGGACTGGATGAAATAAAACGATGCATACGGGAAAATGATCGTTCGGGGAACGATCGATCGAGATTCCTCTGTACACACACACACACACACACACACACACACACACACACACACACTCACACACACACACACACACACACACACACACGCACACACACACACATATATATATATATATATATATATATATATATATATATATATATATATATATATATATATATATATATATATATATATATATACATATATGTACATTAGTACACAGAATGGTTCTGATACCAGCATGCATGTTGATTAATAAACCTCCATAAGTGAAAGGAAATTTCTTACTTCGAGAAATGGGTGTTAATTGCGAAGCATTAGTACATTGTATCTAGAAAAATAGGGGGTCTACTGCAGAGAAATAGGGTGAAAACTTCAGTACCGGTCATGAAAATCCTATTTCAGCTAAATCTCCGAGAAGGGAAGTATACTTTGATATCTCACTCTTATGTTAAGAAAGGCTTGGATCATTTACTTTCCCTTCAACATGTATCATTGGGTCCTGTGGAAATGTCCTCAATGGTTGTATAAAGTTGAGTGACATCATATGATCCTATTAATTTGTACATACTTAAGGCTATTAACTGATAAATACTTGTACTGCATCAGCCGAGGGAAACAAAAGGGAAATTGTAGTGCGAAATTTTAAAAAATGAAGCACCATTTTTCTTTTATTATTAAACATACTATAGAGCTTTTAGGATAAAATAAATCAACCCACATCTTTTTATGGTGATTACATTTCCAGACAAGTAATTTTTATCTTGTCTGTGGGTACCCTGCTGTGCACATTTGTACTTAGGTCAATTTATCTCGGATTTCCTTTAATGATTTGCTATCTTTAAAAAGATACATCCAAAATCTCTATCGATGTGTATACATGTAAGTTTCTGAAGCCTTCATTTGTTCTTTATTCATTGAACTCTCACGGGATTTTGATTTGGAGAGAAAATTTTGAAAATAATTTTTCCAGACTGAAAATTACTCGATTATTTTTGGCCCTTTAAAATGATAAAAAAATTATAATTTTTTTTATAAATCTGGAAGACAAACTAATTTGCAAAACCATTGCTACGCACAAAACTGAAAAGCTTATGCAAATAGAGCTACTGGTTCAGTAAAATCTACAATGTTCAGTAAAAACTAAACAATTTAAATTTTTATTTTAAAAAATTAAACAAAATTTCACAAATAAATCTGGAAGATAAACTAATTTGAAATCTTTGTTACGCACAAAGCTGAAAAGCTTATGCAAATAGAGCTACTGGTTTAGTAAAAAGTACAATGTTCAGTAAAAAGCAAACATAATTTAATTTTTTATTTTAAAAATTTAAACAAAATTTCACAAATAAATCTGGAAGACAAATTAATTTGAAACCTTTGCTACGCACAAAACTGAAAAGCTTATGCAAATAGAGCTAGTTGTTCAGTCAAAACTACAATGTTCAGTAAAAACTAAACAATTTAAATTTTTATTTTAAAAAATTAAACAAAATTTCACAAATAAATCTGGAAAACAAATTAGTTTGAAACCTTTGCTACGCACAAAACTGATAAGCTTATGCAAATAGAGCTACTGGTTCAGTAAAAACTTCAATGTTCAGTAAAAACTAAACATAATTTAAATTTTTATTTAAAAAAATTAAACAAAATTTCACAAATAAATCTGAAAGACAAACTAATTCGAAACTTTTGCTACGCACAAAACTGAAAAGCTTATGCAAATAGAGCTAGTTGTTCAGTCAAAACTACAATGTTCAATAAAAACTAAACAACTTAAATTTTTATTTTAAAAAATTAAACAAAATTTCACAAATAAATCTGGAAGACAAACTAATTTGAAACTTTTGCTACACATAAAACTATAAAGCTTATGCAAACAAAACTACTTGTTCAGTAAAAACTACAATGTACGACAATGTTCAGTAAAACTTAAACATAATTTAAATTTTTATTAAAAAAATAAACAAAATTTCAGGTATTTGTAATATGCATTGGGATCTTTTTATAGAGAATCGTCTGAGATAAAAATTATTGAAAATATACCTGTAAAGAAATAAAATGTAAAGTTATGCGGTCGACAGCCAGATAAGTGTTTGTTTGCAATTGTGAAAGGTTTTAAGGGTTCTGTGCTTGCTAAATGCATGATTGTCAGCACTGTTTGGGTCTACCTCTTGCACTGAAAGAAGCAATGGATGTTCTTTTTAATCATAAGATATTCTATCTTCATCGTTGTTACAATGAGACAAGCACTTATCCCTGGCATATATGGTCGTAATATACTGCAAGTTTTACAGGTTTCCTCAATATGGAAGCTTTCATAACATCAGACAACATAACTAGCTTGCTATGACGGGTAGCACAGACAACCACACCTTGGCCAGGAACCGGACCTAGGCTCACGAGGTAGAAGCTTGTAATTCTAACCACCATTACAATTCGGGCTGCAATATCTTCATCATATGATGAAAAAGGTAACTTGCACACAAGTGACCACCCATTGGTTTGCAGAACAGTATCGTGAAACCTAGGTCCGAGGCTCCTGGGTTCGCTGGAGGTGTATATATTTGCATCAGTGGTCCATGCGTGTGCCAGGCAATTTTTTTTCATCTTCAAGTATTCTAAATTTCATACCGCAGTTCGTGATAAACGATAGTCATTTCCGCTATGGGCTGGATGATTGCACTTACGTCAGTCACCAGTAAAAACTTAGGAAAATTCCTCGTTTTGAATTCGATTCCTTTCTAGTGCATGCCTTGAGGTGAAGCCCATAAACAGGGAGAAACCAAGGTCAAAGCTTACAAGGTGCGCTGGAGTATAAATATTTGTTTCAGTTGGATGATCTGTCTTACCCTGTGTGTCCAATTGAACATTTGTGAATGTTTTTAAAGATCTGCTTGGCAACGTTTCTTATCGCCAAGGGAACAAAAGGATAGATCCCGTTTCTGTGGCGAGAATGGAGTAAAAATCTTGCTCTTGAGTTCCAAGCACTCTCATCCTTGAAAAATGCCGGTTGTTCTGCACACCCACGGAGGATCAGAGACAGATAAATAAAAAGTATTAAAGTGTTTCCCTCTTTCCCGCCCATTACTTGTACAAGTGCAATGCATACAACGTTTCAAACTAGGATTTCTTTTCGTGAAGAAAGAAGTGTCTGGTTTTGTTCTTTTGCGTTGGCAGTGTGGTTTCTGTTTGTGAGATATCACCACTATATGATGAATGGTATGTATGTCTCTCAGTGTGATTGATAGCAACCATGAATCACCGTCTGATTGACAGCAAAAGTGAAATGCTTCTTCACTGATATAAATTATGAGAAATTATTTTCACGATAAGAAACATATTTCTTATCAGATTGTTTGCAAACAGCAGAATGAACTAGCCATGATTTATTTCGATTGCTGTACTAGTTATTTCCCCCTTAAGCGTGTGCCCAAAGCAGCGAAATTTGGAAGTAATATATATATATATACACATATATATATATATATAAATATATATATATATATATATATATATATATATATATATATATATATATATATATATATATATATATATATATATATATATATAATATATATATATATATATATATATATATATATATATATATATATATATATATATATATATATATATATATATATATATATATATATATATATATATATATATATATATATATATATATATATATAATATATATATAATATATAATATATATATATATATATGTATATATATATATATATATATATATATGTATGTATGTATGTATGTATGTGTGTGTGTATATACATGTATATATTGCTATGTATGTTTATATATATGTATATATTGCTGTATTCAACTTTTCTGAAATTTAAGCTAAAAGCTTATCATAGGATGTACATTAAATCGGGTACGGATAATGCATCTTTCGCTGAATAAGGTGTGTATGTCACGATAACTTGTTTGGAAAACAATTTTTCACCAAAACCTGAACATCTACTTAAATACAAACCCTTGGCAAGCCCATAACAGAAACACAAACTTTCTTAATATCCACACTAAAAAATGAAAATCCAAATTTGTTGTTTCCTTTTGCAAGTGACTGCTTCTACACCGTCTCCCAAGACGTTCTTCTGGAATTTCCTATTGTCTTTCCTGTTTCTTTCAAGGTATTTGGTGATCTTCCCATTTGGGTATTGTTCACAGAGAGAATCCTCGGCTGAATGATGAACTATTAATTATTTCGAAACTAGTTGCCATCCTTTCATTTTTATCGGGGATATTAAGAAGCTGCGTGTTTCTGTTATAAATACTCAAATAGTTGTATAATTGGCTATATATGATACTTAATTAGAACCTGATATAAAAATATTAAATTGATTTAATTTACCACGTTAATGCTGTCGAATGAAGTGATCTTATGAAGTAACATTCCGATATAGACGTGAAATTTTAAAATGATGTTTTAAAGTGAGATAGATTTCTACATCTAACATTTATTTCTGAATGGAGACAAAAAAGCTTGCGAGTCTTTATTTCAGAAGAGTCATGATTTGATGTTATATATATATATATATATATATATATATATATATATATATATATATATATATATATATATATATATATATATATATATATATATATATATATATATATATATATATATATATATATACAGTCAGTGCTTTTTTTCTGAATAGGTGGGTATACAGTGTTTTCACACGTCGGAGGGGAACAAAAGACTCGCAATTAAAAAAAAAACCTGTTGTTGTATATTAACAATTGATTCGTAAGTTTCTTAAAATTTCGATTAAGTTAAGCCAAAATAATACTTTAAAAAAATGGTACCCCTAAAAAAATGAATGTAAATATATATATGAATTAAATATATATATATATATATATATATATATATATATATATATATATATATATATATATTTAAGTGTGTGTTTATCAATGTTGGGGAATGATAGGAAACCAAGAAGCGTTAGAGGAAATATATAATTCGACTTTCAGATGTAGATTTAAGATAGAATGCTTGTATTCAAATCTCCGAGCACTTGAAATACGTAAAATAATTCTTTCATCTTTTGAGTTCTATTTAAAAAATTCAAGTCGCCAAAGGCATAAAGCTATTATTTCAGAAGAGTAGAACAAATCAAATAAGTAAACAACCAAGACAGAATCCTATAAATAATTAAAAACTGCGCATCACAAGCATAGCACGTATGCGACCGTTCATAATGTATCTTTATATGCAAATCTGAATCATTCTATGCGTACTCTGGGAGAGTTTCGGATGGGAAGAATAATTTCTTATTGGATGATCTCATCCCACATCAAATCTCCCTTGCTTTATATAACTCGGAATCTCAAAATTTTTACACACTCGCGGATAGTAATTGTCATTCTAGTTGCCCAGTTCTGTTATCTCATCATCTATATCCCATTGTTATGTCCCTCGCACATGTTTACATTCATGATAAACTTTCCAGGTTTAAAAAAATTCTGGTTCTTCAGTGCTTTTTTATTTTAAATTTAAAAGGTCTCCCTTTCTAACGAAGTTTCTCCCATGTCAAGAATAACAAATATGTAATAGTAACAATAGAATAATGTGTTTATATGGATCCATTGTTTTTTGTTGGAACTTTTCATCATTTCTTGGCATAAAAGAAATTTGCATTCATTATATTTTCCCATATCTGCTCATTAATATTCATGAAGTATATTATCTTAAAAAATAAGGAAATTATTATACAGCAATCATTCGGCGTTTAGATGTGTTGCCCAGTTTTTACCTGGGGATTCTAGAATTATCCTAAACGTGCGTTTATCAATATTGCGTTCGCGTAAAATGTCAACATTTGCTTCAATTATCGCCATAATTACGAAAATAAATTATGATTACTTTCCGTTAGATTTTATCTGTAGATTTTATCCTCTGTACGACTGCGAATTCATTGAATTTATCCAATTTTACATCTTATAATTCTTTAAATTGCACGTGTAATGATAGATATTGTATGATGCGCATGTGAAACCGTAGTTTGTCTTGAAACAAAATGTTCCCTATTTTACATCATTTTGAAATGCAAATTTTTAAAATACAACCAGATTGATTTCTATTGTTTGGATTGATTCATACTTTTAGCTGTCTGCTTTCATCGTATACAGATGCTATAGCTAAGACACGTATAAAACGTCTTCTCGTGAACCATTTAAATTTCAATCCTGTGCCAGGATTGATTTTTCTCGTTTTTAGTAGATAATTTGAAGAAAGAGTTACACTGAAACAATTTTGTTAATTTTTATTGATGCCACAAAAACCAAAAACCAAAAAAAAAAAAACTGAGGAAACTCATAGTTGTTGTTGTTTGCTAGTAGTTGCTGTTTGAGAACTTGTTTATTAAGACTTAATCGGCGAGAATCGTTGGTTGCTTTCAATGGAATCATGTTATAGGTGAACTCCACCCCCCCTGCACCATCTCAATTTTGACCGGACACCCAGAGGGTCGACTTTTAGGGGGAACATATCTTCGCTCACTCGCAAGTGAACCTTAAATTTTTCAAAGTACTGTTTGCTCATTAATTTTCTTCTGATTTCTTCGAAATCTCTCTTGATTGTCAATTGAAGTATAGGTCACAAAACTAGGCATAATTCTTTGAAAACACAAATAGTTTTGAAATTTATAGACCATGAGATAAAGTAAAAAGAGGCAAAAATATAAGAAAATAGCAAGAAGATTTATATATATATATATATATATATATATATATATATATATATATATATATATATGGCTTTAGATTCATGCAAAAAAAATTCAATGCACAATTATGTTTATATATATATATATATATGGTAAACTTATATTAAAAAAATTAAGATTTTTAAAACACATGCGCATGGAGAATTGCGCAATGGAGAATTTAGAAAAATATTTTTCGAAAATAGGCATTTTTCCCCATAGGCAAACCCGTCCGACGGGTTTGTAACCAGTTGCGTCGTGTGCGTGGCTCCATTCAATTACATAGGTTGCGACTCATCCCGGACTGGTTTGTGATTTGAGTCAGTTGTCAGTTTCTTTTGAGTTGCTCCGTGTGCAGACGGCCTTAGGGTTTTCATTTTAGTAAAAAAGAATATAAATTATTCTCATTCTGTATATAGAGTTAAAAATTGAAAAAAAAAATTGCGGTTGAAGATCACTTGTCCCCTTAATATAAATGACAAAAATTGTCGTCCAGATATGCCTCTTTTGATCAACAAATAGTCCTAACCCGCCATAAAGGATTCTACCACGTCGGTGTCAAGTACAAAAGCAGTGGCGGCTCTTTATAGAGGCGAAATAGGCGGCGCCTAGGGCCTCGCGCTTACAGGGGGCCCTTGAGCGGCTGAAACGAACTAATGTACATATATACATGCATCTTTATGTTATGAGTTTAAATCATTCTAGAATGATAGGCACAGGTAAATTTTCTTAGCGTCCTATAGTATCTATGAGAATGCCCAATATTAGTGAAAAATCATTTATCATGCTCACTTTTAATTGCACTAATAATATTTTAACATCTCAGTCCAGTAATAACATTTTAACATTCAGTCAAAAGTTTTTTTTTTCTTTTTTAAGATTACTAGATTGTTTTCCAGTAAATAATATATAATTTTTATGTTCCAAATATTAATGTTATTATTTTAAAAATATTTGTCTAGGAAATATTACATCAAATCTCTTGTCATATTAAAAACATACTGATATGAACTTTGCCTTTAATTGAAGACCCGTCTTATTTTACACAAGATTATTTAAGGCCTCTAAAAATGTTTGCCTAGGGCCTCGCAAAACGTAGAGCCACCACTGTACAAAAGACATAAAAGCCAAAACTTTTGAGACACTTACATTGCAATAATAAAGCTCCTAACTTCGCTTCGAAAGTATCTGAATCTTACGCAACGTTACATCGACCTGTCCCTTCATATCTCTCATTGTCATTATTTTTAAAATATTTGTCTAGGAAATAATACAACAAATCTCTTGTTATATTAAAAACATACTGATAAGAACTTTGCCTTTAATTGAAGACCCCCTGATTTTACACAAGATTATTTAAGGTCTCTTAAAAATGTTTGCTTAGGGCCTCGCAAAACGTAGAGCCGCCATTGTAAAAAAGACATAAAAGTCAAAACTTTTGAGACACATTGCAGTAAAAAAGCTCCTAACTTCGCTTCGAAAGTATCTGAATCTTGCGCAATGTTATACCGACCTGTCACTCCGTATCTCTCATTGTTCTTATTTTTAAAATATTTGTCTTGGAAATATTACAACAGATCTCTTGTTATATTAAAAACATACTGATATTAATTTTGCCTTTAATTGAACCTTGCCTTCAATTGAAGACCCGTCTGATTTTACACAAGATTATTTAAGGCCTCTTAAAAATGTTTGCCTAAGGCCTCTCAAAACGTAGAGCCGCCATTGTACAAAAGACATAAAATTCAAAACTTTTGAGACACTTAAATTGCAAAAATTAAGTTCCAAACTTCGTTTTGAAAGTATCTGAATCTTACGCAACGTTACACCGACCTGTCCCTCCGTATCTCTCAGACATAAAGTCAAAAGGAAAAAAAAAATAATCCGTAATCGCCGCTAACCGATAATAGCGTTCATTTCAAAGGTCCAGAATCGAAAAATAAACACGTGAAAGAAAATGCTTTTTTATTTACCTACCCAAAGTCCGATTCCCTCCCCAAACCATGCATGAACCGGGCTCATGGCAGGAACTAAAAATAGGAACACGGCTATCGCTGCCACAGATTATTAAAAAGTCTCTTCATAAGAGATATGAAGAGTTCAGAGTGTAGTTGAGTGTTATCAGCGCTGCTCCAGAGTTCGCCGGATCACATTGCAAGCAGCGGTTTCACAGAGTGTAGTTGGTGTGTGGGTATGTGTCGATTTCGTTGCTTCTGTTGTGTCGACTTTGTGGACGTTGTGATTCTTCAAAAGGAATAGTTAGATAGCGGTCCCCTGTTCATGTAAATATGCTTCTTCCTTTTTTATTGTTTACTTCTCTTCTTCTTCTCCTGCCTTGAAACTGCTATGTACTAACCCTATTGGATTCGCCTATTGGATCTCAATGTTAACCTATGGAGAAAATTTTGTCTACTATTGACAGCTACGTAAATGCTGATAATCCAATAAAAATGGCATTTTCGGATAGCCCGACCTTTTTTGCACCTTGAAAGAGGATTCATTTTTATAAATTTCGTCCACCAGAGGAATTTATGAACGTTTAAAAAACACTATACCCCATCCCCCAGAATAATTTAAATTTGAAAATATTATTTGCATTTTTTTTAAAGACGAAAAATGCTAGAAGGTAAAAATTTTCTTTCTCTATGTCAGAGTACGATTTCTAAAGAAAAATAATTAATTACAAGGCAATCCTAGGACAAATTTTCTCTATAGGTTAACATTGATGTGATAATCCTATAGAGTTAATACTCATCAGCCTTAAATGATCAGATATTAGATGTCAGACAGAGAGTTGTGTCTCATTTTCCGCTTCGTTAGTTCAATCGCAAGTCTTCGTCTCTCTCGTCATTCTGTAATTTTTATTTGTATAATTTCTGTGATTTCAGGCATCTGAAATGAATGGAAAACAATTTTTTTAAATACAGATCCTAATATTGTTATTTTCAGGCAGTTAATAACCACTAGGATACTATAACCGTAGCTTAACTGGTTAATGTAAACATGTCACCTTTTACGTGTTGACAATATTGAAAATATTTTGTGCTTAAGTCAATCATTTACCAATAATTTTTTTATCGGATTTTATTAAGAAGAAACACACACTCACACATATACATATACATGTACATATATATATATATATTTATATATATATATATATATATATATATATATATATATATATATATATATATATATATATATATATATATATATATATATATATATATATATTCATTTTAACTAGAGCATATTGTACACGTTATACTATTGCCTTAAATCATCGTTTGAGTGATGACAATATAATGATTATGTAATACAATTTTGCTTTGAGATCCAGTCTTTCTGGTCATAATTTCTTGGGGGAAATAAAGTACCTCGAAGTTAAACTACCATTACTCTAGAGCTTTAAAATTTTATCTACCCTTGTAAGGAATATGAGATATTTATATATTTTTTATATCCACAAAAGCTGTTAGTCTTTTGGGGAAAATCCGTCATTCTTCTTCGGACAAACGGAAATTTTTTAGTTAAAAATCTCATTTTTCAATTCTTTGATGCACACAAAAATATCGAGAATTGATAATATCCTTTTTACTTAAAAGAAACGCGAAAGTTTTGCAATCGGGGAAGAGTTGTAAATTAATCTTTTGTGAAGAAACATATGCTAAAAGTTCTAAGTAATCTTAAACAACCCGCTTGTGTTGAAAAATTAAACTTTTGCATTTGGGAAAGGGTTGAAAACCAAACTTTTATGGAGACATGGATTATAAAGGTTTGTAAGTGGTCTAAATCAGTCCACTCTTGCTGAAATGTGAAAGTTTTGCTATCGAGAAAAGTTTGAATATCAATCTTTTATGAAGAAACGGATGCTAAAGGTTCTAAGTAATCCAAAACTGTCTACACTGGCCATTTTTTTTTTGGTCATGTTTAGTCTAAAAAAATTCGGAAAACGATGAGAAAGATATGACCTGCTCTTCCTTCATAATACAGATAGAATTTTACAATTATATTCAGTTTGTGATTGTATAATCATCTGCTTGTATGTTTCAGATGTAAAAAAGTCTTTATGCTATCATTAGGTTAGTTACAGACTTCTTAGTTCTTGCATTGAACAGAGTTTTTAAAAAACATCAGTAAATTTTCCAGAAAAAAAAACAGAAAAATTTGATGATAAGCTCAACACAGCTTGAAATGGACGTAAGTCTTCACTCTATCATTAAATAGCTTAATCTATATTAAATTAATTAGTAGGTGCTCTATACATCTCGATGTAATCTATATATAAAAAACAGTTCCGTAACTGACAGATAACGCACAGACCAAACCTCTGGACCTAAAGGGTTATATTTAATTTGAATATTTTCTTCTACATTATTTTGTCTATAAAAATATCCGTTACGATTTTTTATAAATATATTTTTTCGTTTTTTTTTTACATCAATTGCATACATTGATCATTGTATTTATTATAAATATATATATATATATATATATATATATATATATATATATATATATATATATATATATATATATATATATATATTTGACATTAATTGCATACATTGACCGTTGTATTTAATTTGAATGTACTCCGTGGCAAAGTACGGGTTTTCAGCTAGTATTTGCTATATTAATTGTTCGGATCAAGTTTGTAAGTCATCCTTCATTAGCGTCCTTCTTGGAATTAGCTGTTTTTTCACTACGAGAAGGACAAAAGCCGAAATAAAATATTCTGTGCTTTAGTTAAGCATATGAAGTCTTGAGAGGCCTTTTATATGAAATCTCCGTTTAAGAGGTGGATATTTATTAACAATACACTGTTTAATCTAGATTGAAAACTTTTCCGTAACTGTAGCTGAACGTCCATGACGGAAAGGCCATGTTACTAGAACATTGTATACTTTCAGTTTTTTTTTTCGGCATTTAAAACTAATTAGGAATGGAGGGGTTGTACTTAAGCTTTTTTTTGAGGAATTTTGAGAGGAAAAAAATAAGCTAATACCTAAACAAGTATGACATGTTCTCAGTCGAAGTTTTATTGGAAGTTATTTACCAGAATGCTTGTACAGTCTACGATTTTTTAAACTTTCTGTTGGCTGTTTGTTGCAGGTTAATCTAATGTCTCACAGTTAAAAAAATACGTTAAAATGTTCTAAACTAATTGATTCTGTTTCAAAAAAATAAATCCTTTTCGTAGAAAATTGTGCGCATAGAGACGGCAAAAATTATCTACTTTGTTCGTAGATGTGTTTAGTTAAGATTACAGCCCCATAGCTAAGTAGGTTATCTATAAAACTGCAAGAAGACCGGATTTTGCTAGTTTCAGCTGGCAGATAAAGACTTCAGAGAAAGGATTCTATATTTGGATCAATACCTTTTAAGTTTTGTGATAGGACTGTAAATATATCTAAATATAACAGTTTTCTCCTAGGGATATGTTGTTCATTAGAAGAGAAATAACAATACAAAACATGAACCTTTGTTTTGCTTATATGTCATTAATATCTCATAACTACCCACGAATTCAGTCTTTAAAATTCTTTCCGTTTTGAGACTTCTTATCTATCTGCTGTATGATTAAGTTAAGTGAACATCATAGCTAAAAGTGTGTTTATTTTCTTTGTTTACTTTTTTTTCCAGATTGAAGTTTATCTTGTATGTTGTAAAATGTACAGAGTCATGTACAACATATATATATATATATATATACAGTCGGACCTCTATTTAACGAAGTCGCTAAATCCCGAAAAAAAGTTCGTTATATGGAAAATTCGTTAAATAGAGATTTACCTTTTAAAATACTTTAAACTACACAAGACAGATTTTAAATTAATATAATGAATATTAATGACATTATCGCATTTATTATAACAAGTAATTTTAAACTTACGTTACCACATGCGTCCTTAAATTTAATTACTGATAAAGTTTGTTAATTTTGTCTGAGTTTTTTTGTTTGAAAAAGTGTTTTCTCTCATAATACGTCTCGCATCTTTGCAATACACCAAAATCCCCCTTCAGGCGTATTTTCTGCAAGCTGTAATCCGCGTCGGAATGTGTTAAAAGAAAATTAATATGTTAAATGTGTTAAAAGAAGGAATTAGTTTGAAATGTTGAGAAATATTTCCAGAAATATGGAGAAAAAATATTGGATCACAAGAAAAAGTTCGTTAAATAGAGAATGCACTTCGCTATTTGGAGGTTATTTTACGAAGAAATTCGCGAAACGTTCTTGGTTCCAAGGAAAAGTTCGCATAATAGATAAATTCGCAAAATAAAAGTTCGTTAAATAGAGGTCCGACTGTATATATATATATATATATATATATATACATATATATATATATATATATATATATATATATATATATATATATATATATATATATATACATATATATATATATATGTATATATATATGTATATGTATATGTATATGTATATGTATATATATATATGTATATATATGTATACATATATGTATATATATATGTATATATATATGTATATATATATATGCATATATATATGTATATATATATGTATATATATATGTATATGTATATGTATATATATATATGTATATGTATATGTATATGTATATATATATATCTTGTATATATATATATATATATATATATATATATATATATATATATATATATATAGATATATATATATATATATATATATATATATATATAAATATATAGATATATATATATATATATATGCGTTTGTGTGTGGGGGGGTTTGTTTGTTTAAATTACATCACCAAGTAAAAGTATGAAAATACATATGAATTAACTGACCTATATAGCTAGAAGCGATATTAAGAGGTAGTGCTGTACTAAATCACTGCCAACTGAAAAGCATGGTTAAAACCGTAGAGTGCAAATATAAGAACTAAGCTGTGCACCCCCTTCCCCCCTCTATAAAAAATCTTGTGCCATTTTAAATGTAAAAGTATTCATGTTACGCAACGTGCGCACCACATCCATACCACTTATATCAGCCTAAGTTTATCAAAGGTACTTTTTACCACTCTAATAACAACATCTAATCTAAATGCCATAAATTTTCCTTTTAAATAAATGAAACTATTCTATTCAGAAAATTTTTTATGACTTTACCAGCAAGTTATCTGCTTCAAACCAGCTAAAAGGTACAAAGTTTGGGAAAAAAAGATTTTAACCCTTTCTCAGAGATACAGAGACTCTAACGTCAAACTTAATAGGCTTTATCATTCGCTATCTGATTAGCGCACATGCGCAATCTGAAATGTCAAGAGGCGATCTTTAGACGGCGATATGGATATTCTAGAATTCTGCCAGGCAGTTACGTAATGACTATTGAACCCAAAAAGTTGTTTTGATTTATATGTTTCTTTTAGAGTTATTATTTCCAAGACACTTTCCTTTCGGTTATCAGAAAAGATTTGTCGCCTTTGTACTTTGCACCAAAAATAGATTTCATTCATTATTTTGAGCAGTGATTCAATTCGTGGTCGATTTCTGCGACAGCAATATTGGAAACGGCAGTGCATCTCGCTTTTAGCCTTTAATTGCGCTTTGGATTTTATAGAATATTTATAACATTCCTGTGATATGCTGCAAGGTTACTTCAGCGTAGTTTTGTATTATTTTTTAACATATCAAAGACTTTCAGAATTAGTTTAGAAAAGGTTATTTCAGTGTAGTTTTGAACAATTTTTAACAAATCAAAGACTTTTGGATTTAGTTTAGAAAAGGTTATTTCAATATACTTTTGAACAATTTTTAACATATCGCAGACTTTTAGATTTAGTTTAGAAAAGGTTATTTCAATATACTTTTGAACAATTTTTAACATATCGAAGACTTTTAGAATTAGTTTAGAAAATGTTATTTCAATATACTTTTGAACAATTTTTAACATATCGAAGACTTTTAGAATTAGTTTAGAAATGGTTATTTCATTATACTTTTGAACAATTTTTAATATATCGAAGAATTTTAGAATTTATTTAGAAAAGGTTATTTCAGTATAGTTTTGTACAATTTTTAACATATCAAAGACTTTTAGAATTTGTTTAGAAAAGGTTATTTCAGTGTTGTTTTGAACAATTTTTAACCTATCAAAGCTTTTAGATTTAGTTTAGAAAAAATTATTTCAATGTAGTTTTGATCAATTTTTAACATATCGAAGACTTTTAGAATTATTTTAGGAAGTTTTCTGCTGCTTTTGGGTTTAATTTCTGAATCAGCTACCTTCCTTCTTTTTGTGTTAAAAATTGATTTTGACCTTTTTTTTAAAGGTGTTATATACTTTGGCATAGCAGGTCTTCTAACCCAATGTTAAGCCATGAGGAATTTTATTCATCACAGATTAGCAAATGCATTTTTTTCATTTCCGTTTTCTGCGTTTAAAAAAGAGATCCCTGAATGCGGTACCATTTTTTTTTACTAAAATCTTTTTTCATTTAAATTTTTAAAATACATTTCATAACAACGACCATAATATAATTTTATGTAATAAATGTTATTGTTTGCTAATGCGGGGCACTTTTCAATGAAGATTTTCGTACTTTGCGAATCGTTGGCTGTGTTCAGTGGGGGCACCATATAAGTAAGCCAACACAACCCCCTGGTGCCACTTCAATTTTAACCGAGCACCTTCAGTGTCGACAACTGGAAGGCTCGTACCTCCTCCCACCCACTAACTTCATAGAAGGAGTCCGGTCTACGGATTTAACGTGGCTATGTAAAATATTAACTACGGAAATTTTTTTAATTTTACAAACCTCTCTACTTGAACATTTACCTTCGTTCGGTTAAAACGGAATTGAAAAATGTGCATCTGCTAATCTGTGATTTAAAAAATACTGAGTAGAAAATTTCTCATAGCTTAGGATTGAATATTTAAGAGGTCAACTGACGTAACAATGCAATATTTATTCCCCTCCTGCATTCATAATATTGAAAACAGCAGTTTATATCTCTTATAGCTTTTATCAGGCTCTCTGGACTTTCACTACACGTAAACTGTTCATCACATCCTGGATATTCACAACATAATAGCATTTTTAAATCAATTTTCAACTTTTCTGAGAGCTTGAAAATTGAGTTTAGTAAAGAAAAATATTCAACGACTCTTTCAGGATATTTATTTAGGTATATGATTTTTAACATGTGTTTGACATTTCTTAGTATTTTAGAATTTACATTAGAATAAAAAAATTTTCTCATGGATATTTAAAGTTTTCAAGAATAGATAATGTTTCAACTTTTGATTGTTAGTCGCCTTTGCACTTTAGAGTGAAAAATAGATTTCTTTCATTGTTTTAAGCAATAATGCATTTATTCATTTTCTGCTATTAATTTCTGCCGAAATATTGGAAATTTTAGGAGGCTCTTTCCGTAATGGGCATTCAGTGTTACAGTAAAATAATGAGTCCGAAATATTAGCATCTTAATATTACTTTTTTTCTAAAATCCAGAAGGCTCCTTACGTAAAGAGTACTCAATATATTAGTAAAATAATGAACTTGAAATATTAGCATCTTAATATTACTTTTTTTCTAAAATCCAGAAGGCTCCTTACGTAAAGAGTACTCAATATATTAGTAAAATAATGAACTTGAAATATTAGCTTGTGAATATTATTTTTACTAAAATCCAGAAGGCTCCTTACGTAAAGAATACTCAATATATTAGTAAAATAATGAACTTGAAATATTAGCTTGTGAATATTATTTTTACTAAAATCCAGAAGGCTCCTTACGTAAAGAGTACTCAATATATTAGTAAAATAATGAACTTGAAATATTAGCTTGTGAATATTATTTTTACTAAAATCCAGAAGGCTCCTTACGTAAAGAGTACTCAATATATTAGTAAAATAATGAACTTGAAATATTAGCTTGTGAATATTATTTTTACTAAAATCCAGAAGGCTCCTTACGTAAAGAGTACTCAATATATTAGTAAAATAATGAACTTGAAATATTAGCTTGTGAATATTATTTTTACTAAAATCCAGAAGGCTCATTACGCAATGAGAATTCGGTATTTTAGCAAAAAGATCAGCTTGAAATATAAGCTTGTGAATATTATTCTTACTAGAAACCAGTAGGCTCCTTTCGTAATGAGTATCAGTATTTCAGTAAAATAATGAACTCGAAATATTAGCTTGTGAATCTTATTTTTACTAGAAACCAGTAGGCTCTTTTCGTAATGAGTATCAGTATTTCAGTAAAATAATGAACTCGAAATATTAGCTTGTGAATCTTATTTTACTAGAAACCAGTAGGCTCCTTTCGTAATGAGTATCAGTATTTCAGTAAAATAATGAACTCGAAATATTAGCTTGTGAATCTTATTTTTACTAGAAACCAGTAGGCTCTTTTCGTAATGAGTATCAGTATTTCAGTAAAATAATGAACTCGAAATATTAGCTTGTGAATCTTATTTTTACTAGAAACCAGTAGGCTCTTTTCGTAATGAGTATCAGTATTTCAGTAAAATAATGAACTCGAAATATTAGCTTGTGAATATTATTTTTACTAGAAACCAGTTGATCATTCAGTATTTCAGTAAAATAATGATTTCAGTAAAATAAGATATCCACAGTGAGCTCATACATTCATCCTTTCTTGAATTTTAATTTTTTTAAATTAACATTTAAATACACTCTATATTTTTTTTTCTTGAGTTACTTACCTCGAAAGATCCGCTGTAAGCTGATACATCTCATCATTTCTTGAATTTTAATTTTAAAAATTTTTTTCTTGCAGTGTTTCTAGGCTCTTGACGAGATATACTGTAAGGCTTTCCATGAACATGAAAATTTTCGTGTGACTGAATACATTCCAATCTTCCAGATCAAAGTGTTCAAAAGCACTTTTCCCTGAACCAATATCTTATTGCATAAGATTGCATCGGTGACCACGTTCCGCAATTTCCGTTTTACACATATTTGAAATCGTTATCTGAATACTAAAGTCTTCACCATGACCCGGAGTCCAGGATTTTTCGTAGATACTGAATCTGGTTCCTTATCAGGTCCTAAAAGCTGATGGCAATTAAAATAAATCACTTGGTGGGCTGAGTGCTAGGGTTGCCTCTCCTCCTGATCTTGGCGAAAGTTTCTCGCCTTGGAGTGTCCACCCTTTTATGCAAATTGAGTCGGTAAATATCTGATTTTGCGCCATCAGGATTGTGTGTTGTTAAGTACGTTCTGATTAAGCCAGAGATAAGACATTTTTGACCCAACAATAAAATTGCATTTTTTGGAGAAAAAAAAAACCAGAAACAGCAAAAGGTGCTGTCATAAATTTGGCTCTAAATCGATCTTAAGCAATAGCTGAAATTCAGCTTGGTTTTTTTTATTGAGAAGATAAGAACATTAAGTGTACTTAACTTCTTTTTGTATGGCTTTTCAATATGTACTATTAAACACAGAAAAAATACATGATCGTGATAGCATGTACCCACATAATATACTGCTTGTGAAAAAATTATCAAGGTTTTTGGATTGGTGAAATTTGAATATCCGATTTTTCTCTGTTGCAACAATCCATGCCTAGACTCTTGTGTGCATATCTAATGCCTTAAAGTCGAGAGAAACAAAACTGCAATTTCAAGAGTTCTGCCCAAATTTCGATACTTTTTCTAGTCTGAATTCCTTAGTAAGAAACAAAAGCCAAATTTTATTTTATTTTATCAATCTACGGACACGAAAAATTTACCTCGTGGCATTTTTCGAAATTTTGTTTTTGTTTTGTTAATTTGTAACCAATCAGCTAGTTTTTATTGTTTATACCAAAAAACGGATGATGAAATATCTAAAACGTTGTACTAGAAAATCTTGTACTTCGCTTTCTATAAGAGTTTTTGAAGAAATACAAAACAAAACTGACATCCCGAAAGATCAAACCAAGTCAGACTGCGATGCATTCCTATTGATGACATTAAATTATCTTTGGATAAAAAAATGGTGATTTTTCTTTGGCTTACCTGAGTAACTTTGGCTGTTATTTGCTTAATGGTTTATGCTAAAAAAATTATAGGGGTAGAACTAAATGTATTATCCCTTGCGGTAGGCCCTTCGCCCATAGAACTCTTTAAAAAAATGCATTTTTGTTCTGTCATTAGTTAGTCAGGGTTACTTGGCTCAGGCCTCATCCGAAGCGCATGAAAAAGTATTCGGTTTACCTTGCTTCTTGAAATGAACATGTTCTTAAAAAGTACATAAACAAACAAACAAACAAACACACACACACACACACACACACACATATATATATATATATATATATATTTAGATAAAACAAGAAAATGCATCTTCCTAAATCATTTTTAAAGCACAACCCCTTTTCCAAATTGTGACCTAAGAATTAATTTATATTGGCCCTGCAGATCATTAAGCAGGTATGTGAAATATCTGAACTCGATAACATCCCCATATATCTCGCCAAGCTTCATTAAATTTGTGTACAATAAATAACACGTTTTCAAATTCTTCCTTTGGTAGAACGCAGAGCAAGCGCGTGATCTGGACATCACGCGAGATGATTTAACCCCACGCGCCTAACATATATATATGTAGTACCTGAGCCTTCATTAGAGTATGGTACCTGACTTTTCCACTAGATACACTATTATCCGTTTGCGTCGCTCCAGCTCAACTCAAGAAGAGATCGGGCAACTCCAGTCAGTCAGCAGATGGGCGGAGACGAACTATGACGCGTTTGTCTAATAGCAGTAGACGGCTTCTGCATAATGCTCATTAGCCTATATTATGTTATTAATTAACGACGTATTCTTGTAAATTTCTTTTGTAAATATTTTTGTAAATAAGTATTCATTAAATGTTAGTATAGATTATAATAGTAGTTATTTTAAATCACCGCACGGCTATCCTGTCCGCCCCCCCATATATATATATATATATATATATATATATATATATATATATATATATATATACAGTGGAATCTCGATCGATCGTTTTCGGATCCATCGTTTTTCCGTATGTGTCATTCATTTTATCCAGTCCCAACGATCATATTGCTTTGTTATGTTTCCGCATCTATCGTTTTCCCGCATTTATCGTTAATTTCAATCGGTCCCTTGGAAAACGATAGATCGAGATTCCACTGTATATATATATATATATATATATATATATATATATATATACAGAGAGAGAGAGAGAGAGAGTATTGAATTTGACGAGAAATAATGGCTTGTGAAGACCAGAAGTGTTTTTTTCACAAACCAAATGTTTTGTTATCTATTTATTATTTAATCTTAGAAGCTAATCATAATTTTATTTTCCCCCGTCAACAACATCTTTTTTTAATTGTGACAAACTTCATCGATGCTTAGAGCAGATCATGCCTTCACTTCTGTTTTTGAAATTATCGGGAATTGCCGTGACATAGGTATTTTTATATTTTGTTTACGTGCTTTTTGTTCTTTTTCGTGTTGGCGTAGCTGTCAGGTCATTCGTTTATTTCCCGAAAATTTATGACTTTAGAGGTTGAACTTTTGAGGTTTTACCCGTCTAACATTGCCTCGAGGAAGAATTGCGGGTTTTTTGTCATGTTGGCTCCAATCTATTTTCTTTAGTGTGGAGAAAAATTGCCAGTAAACTAACAGGCGATGTGTTACGAAGTGACAGTTGACAGAAAAATAAGTTATGTTGTGTACCTAGAAAAGAGTTTTATAAATAAATGTTTTTTGTCCTTGTGAAAAAAAAAAATGACTTTGCAGGATATTTTAACTAACTGTGTCGTTTTTTTATTTAAATTTTGAATTTATTGATTTTCTTTGGGGTAAAAATGAGAAAATAAAACATCTTGAAAAATTAGAGTCTAAGATTGAAAAATACACGTACAAACGTGTAAAAAAACGTGTAAAACACACGTACATTTCCCACATGCATAAAAATCAAAGATTAAAAAATTATAGCGCAAAACCCACTTTCATTTTCACATGTACATGCAACACATACATTTTCCACACGAATGAAAGTCAATAAATAATAAAATATAGCGTAAAGCACACATTCACTTCCACACATGCATGCCACATATACTTTTCAGATATGCGTGAAAGTCAAAGATTAAAAAAATGTATAGCGTTATACACACTTTCACACATGCATACAAACAACACATTTCACACATGAATGAAAGTCAATGATTAAAAATATATAGCGTAAAGCAATCATTCACTTTCCCACATGCTTGCTACACGTGTATTTCAGACATGCATGAAAGTCAAAGATTAAAAAAATATATAGCGTTATACACACTTTCACACATGCATGAAATACACACATTTCAGACATGAATGAAAGGCGAATAACTCGTTTTATCAACAATAATATTTTAATTTTAATAAAACATCACAGTTTCTTCACAGCAGTGCTGTCTATTAATAATTTTCAATTGAATTCATTTCATTGAAGTCGAAAATAGATTTAATATAACTTTTTATATTAAAGTTTAATAAATAAATACATATCTATAATGCATCAGAGAAATATAGATATTACGCTGTTAGAGGAATATATTTCCACTCTAAATTTTGCCCCATTTGATCGTCTAATCTGTATCGATTAGGATTTGCGGAAGTTCGTCTGGGAAAATATCGATATTTTCATACACGGAGTTATTGATCATCGAGGTAGACCATATATATATATATATTTCCTTCAATATTTAATGTCCCTAACTGGTCCGTTAAAACGATAACATGTTAATAATTAATAGCTTTATAAAATTAAGCACCACTGCATTATTGATCTTCACAGGTAGTTTTATCTATCTTAACTTTGATCACCATTAGATTCGCCTTTTTACTCTACGAAAAAAGCTAATTTAGTTAAAGATAAAAGCGATAACATAAGCGACGGATAATGTTATTAGATAATCCAACGCTTTCCTACTTTTTGAATCACCTAGAATGGATATTTTAACTCTTGCATATTTTTGAACACGCATTTTTCATTATTAATATGCTCCGCATCCGAGATAAAACACCCTGATGACATTTATGGATATGAGAGCTATTTTTGAGGCTCACAAATGTGACAACAACACAAAGCTTTCCTTTGCGTGGATTAGCTTTGGCGAGAATGAGCATACATTAAAGAATATATTCAAGAATTATCTCTCGATAACACTGGATACTTACGCATCTCAGTGTTATAATAATCAACAATAATTTTAGCTAAAAATATTTATTTTACTACTAGCTGAAAACCCTCACTTCGCTACAGAGTACATTCAAATTAAATACAACGGTCAATGTATGCAATTAATGCCAAATATATAAATAAATAAATAAATAAATAAATATATATATATATATATATATATATATATATATATATATATATATATATATATATATATGTATATATATATATATATATATATATATATATATATATATATATATATATTGGATAATGTCCAATCGTCTGCCGCATTAGCAAGAAAAAAATTTTTTTTTGTCTATTTCGTTGCTATACACGTGACAAAAAATTTATTTAAAGTACCAGAAAAAGAAATTACGTGATCAGAATTTGAAAAATTAAATTCTAAAAATTAATCTTTAAAAATTTACCGAAAATCAGAAAATAGAGGTAAAGATCCGAAAAAGATTTCATTTTAAAGGAATTTTTATGATCTTTCTCGTGATATAAATTTTATAACCCTCAAATTATTATTTTAAATGCAAACTTATAAAAAGTACTAAAACCGCTTAAAAATTTAATTTTTAAAATAATCTAAGAAGAATTTTTCAAATATTTTTCTTAGTGCACCCCTACAGTAGGAGAAGAATCACCATGCAAAATTTCAGCCCTTTAGGTCCAGCGGTTTGGTCTGTGCGTTGTATGTCAGTCAGTTACGGAACAGTTTTATACATATAGATAAGTTCCTAAACCCATTGTCTGTTATTTTAGTAAACTAATTTATATGAAAGTTAATTTCTGTTACTTTTATAACTTACTAAGTTAGATTTTTGTTTCAGATGCTCCTGCTCGATTAATTTAAAGTACAGGGTGGTCATAAAAAAACTTTACCGATGTATGAACCTCTAGCATCCACTCCAAAGTAGCGCTCAAGGTTACGGTTATAGGTACAGAAACTCGAAATTTTCGAATAGTAACGCATACTTTTTCCAGTCGCAAAATTCTCAGCGCATGCGAAAACACTAAAGAGCGTTAGAACGGTAGGTGTATCACAAAAAACGGACGCGTTATGCAAGCACAAAAAAACAGCTGTGCGAAAGGCCAACAAAAACACGATCGAGACGCAGGGAGGAAATTTGCATATGACAGAGCTTTTTATCCGTTTTCTAAGCGGAATATCTGGCGAACAGCGTTCTGTGATTGGTGTCTTGCCTCTGTCATATGCAAATTTCCTCCGTGCGCCCCGATCGTGTTTCTGTTGGCGGAGCTGTTTTTTGTAGTTGCATAACGCGTCCATATTTTGTGATACTCCTACCTTTCCAGCACTCTTTAGGGTTTTTCACATGCGCTGAGCATTTTGGGACGGGAAAAAGTGGGCATTGCTATTCGAAAATTTCGAGTTACAGTACCTATAACCGTAACCGTGAGCGCCACTTTGTTGCCGTTCACAAAATCCCGAGCTCATACCTCTGAATAACTATATCTGAAATCTCTTCTCGATCGGTTGAATAACAGCCGCTAGAGGTCTATATATCGGCAAAGTTTTTTTATGACCACCCTGTATCTGTCTACATTGTAATGGCTGTTTTAGTGCAAAATTTCGAATTTCAAAGGCCAATTTTTTAGGATTTTAAATTTGCGTTACTTTTATTAAAATCTATATTAAAAGACCGGAAGTAGTATCTTTTAATGACTTTTCTGGAAAACTCATTTTTCAGTTACTTTTAGAAACCAGAAAGCTCATAATTTAAAAAGTTTTCAATATATTTCACTGAAATTTTGCAATGGTGTTTTACACATTACTAATTATGTTTTGAACTAAAAGCTTAGCTGTATGTGTTAATTTAATCATTCTACAGGTTCCTGTATTTATAAATAGAATTTTGCGTTTTTTCATTTTTTTTGGTATATTTCAGGGATTTTCAAAATTTTTCTATGAAATATATTTATATATATATCAATTGTTCTCATCTAGATAAATTATCATTCTTTTTGTATCTAATGTCCCTGGGGCTGATGACTGGTTACACCCCAGTCCGGTGTACACAAGGAAACAGAAACACAAATCACACAATCACAGAAGAATTTTTATTAACAAACGATGACGCCGGCGATGGGTTGCAGCTCCCCTTTCTAGACCCCTTTCTTCTCCTTTTGCAGGCGGAAGACTGACCGGTTCCCCATAATACAACGAAGTCCTACGCGGGAATCGAACCCGCGCCACCCGCGTGGCAGGCTGATGCCTTAACCACTTAGCCACTGGGCAACGTTATCACTCTAGTTCACGCTTTAAGTTTTCCTTACATTTATTTGAAAGTTATTTATCAATACAATCATGTAATTGGTAATAATTCTAATTCAAATACTGATGTTCTTTCAATCAAATTATTCTCTTGATTTTTATTTTGAAATCCATTCTCACAGATGGCTCTTTATGTGTCAATTACTACAACGTGATTTTTTTTTCTTTATATAAAAAGCAAGGACTTGTTCACATTGCTTCCAGAGCAAGGCTTTGCGTCAGCGATTAAAATTTTAACCAATCACAGAGCTCAAGCAGTGACCACATGATACGTCAAACCAATCACGGGTCATGTCAACAATCTCAGTAACAACGGAGGAACGCAACGCTGCACTCCGGAAGGCAATGCAGACTCGTATTGAAATAGATCTAACCAATTACAAACCTCCAAACAATTAGCCACGACATTGTTAAGGTCTGTAATTGGTTTAAAATATGCCAATACCAGTAACGCTAACGCTGACGGACTCATTGTGAATACAGTGTGAAAACGGACGCAGTGTGAAAAGTTTTAACCAATCATTTTCCAATCATTGACCCATTTAACAAATCAGCCCCAACGGATTCTTTGTGAACAGGCCCTAACTATTTTATTGCTCTAAATTCCCAATTATCCGCTCAAATTAGTTCACAAGTGTGCACGAAAAACTAAATACGCGGATAATATAAAAATGCCCTTTTATACCGTAAGATAAAAACTGTTCAGAAGTTTTATGCACATGATAATTTAAATAGGCTTTAATGAAAATTTCTTTAGAACGTGCTGGTTTTTCTTTCTGGATAATGTTACATTCCTATGTTTACAGAGCGAGTTTATATTTTCTTTCTAAACTTTATCACGCTCGGACAATTCGACCATTTATTTGAGGTTCAGTGTAACCCAAAATTGTTAACTATTATCATCCGCTGATAACTACAGCTTAGATAATTTTCCGGACGCTACAGTACGTGAATGTTAAGGCCAATTTCAGAAATTGCTGATTTTTCATGAATGTCTTTCCTCATGACAACGATTTTGGGTCCTTGGACTAGCTCTTGCGACATCAACTTTCCTTTTCTTATCAAGAGAAGATAAGGTTTTAATTTCCATCAAGAGAAATTGAAACCTTTTAACAATAGACGTTGTATTCACCAAACAGTAAGGCTTTTGTGTAAAGATGACTGATGTTATTTGTCATAAGTTATCCTTGTATGAAGATATAAGTTTTCATCTGCATTCTAAAATTTAAAAGATAGCCTCTTTAAAATGCTGAGTTATTGAAACAGGTGGTGCCCTTTATTATATCCTTTATCTACGTAAAGGATACTGATGGTATCTATTTTCCTCTAGTATTTATTATCCCATAAACATGTAATTAAATTATATAACTCGGTTTTTAATTTGAAATATAGTAACCGTATAATTTAATATTCAAGTGCGATGCAGATATGAATGATAGACATTTTTCATGGCAAAATGATAATTGTGTATTGTAGACTCACGGGTACTTCTGGGTACTTGTTATGTAGGTTTTTTATCATACTAATATGATTTTTAATGGCAAAATGATAATTGTGCATTTTAGACTCACGGATATTTCTGGGTACTTCTTACGTTGGTACTTTATTATACTAATACGAAGCAACATAAAGTGATAGTTACTGATTTCACTGGAAAATAAGTGGTACAGAATAATGTGACCCGAATTCAGGCCACAAAATACCCTTACGTGGAAATTAGGTTCTTTTAATTCTTGGATATCTCTTTCGAAATTTATTATTTTGTGAATACAAACTAGTAAAATGACAATAATTGATTTTTTGGAAGAATTTAAAAATAATTTAATTTTTGGGGAGGCATGAAATATTTATTGCCAGTTTGGCTTTTATAAAGAATCCTTTTTCTTTCTACATTTATTTTCCTACTGACACAAAGTAAAATAAAAAGTTAGTTGATATAGAAGAAAAGAAATTTGAAGCAATTTCAACTTTGATTTCCATCGCTATTATATAAATTTTGGTGTAGAAGATAAGAAGAATTAAGATAATAGAAGAAAATAATAGAATTATATAAGATAATATAAGATAATACCAAGCTTTTGCTTAAACTGGAGCTAATAAGGCGACAAAAGTCAATATGATTCAGTCATTTGAGAAAATATTTCAGATATTTTAAAGGAACTATGAAAAGTTCTTTCTGTCTTCATAAGGCTTAATGCTAATCATTGTGCTGGTAAAAAGCTAATAAAATTGCTAACATTAAGTCAAGGAGCTATGTAGTTAATAATAGGCTCATAAAGCTATAGGCATGATGATTAGCATTAAATTTGAATCTTATCAATAGATAAAAGTCAGGTTTTTTTTTTTAGAAAAGTTAATATAGTGATGAAATATTTTGAAGGGAATTTTATATTATCTTATATCTGACACTCAATGATTATAACTCTAAGCAAAATAGGGTTTATTGACTTAAGATTTGATATTAAGTATTAGCTGAAATTTAAACTAATCAGGATACGAACATCAATATCATTAAGTTCTTTAGGAAGAGATTAGAGGATTGCAATATTTAAAAATAGATACAAAAATCACTTCAGCACTAAGGCTGTATCGAGCTTAATGATAATAATGGATATTCTGAAACAGGTTTTTAGGGATGCCTTAATCAAGAGACGAAGTCATTATCTATATGGATTTCCGATGAGACTTTAAAGTAAAATTTCTTTTATTTCAGTATTCAGTTTTAGATTAATTTGAAGCTAATTTAGAGAAGAAAATCAAGTTATTCAAGAAAAGCTTAGAAACGGTTAAGATATATTGAATGAAAGATAAAAAAAGTCTCTCTTTTGCTCTATAATGTTGAATGCTAATAACTGCAGGCTTTGCATAACCTAGCTTAATTTTTATAGTTAAGGTTTAACTGAAATAAGGTTTAGCTCAATATCATTGAATTGTATAAGAAAAGTGTAGAAATAACTAAAAAATTTAAAAACATGTAAAATTATCCTTCATAATATAGCTGTATCGATGTTAATACTATTAAGAAACATATAAATTATACTATAATCAGTAGACGAAATCATTATCTTTATGATTTTCCTTTAGACTCCAGTAAAATGACATTTAAACATTTAAAAACGATTTCTGTAAAACGACATTTATTTCAACTTTTAGTTTTTGATTAATTTGAAACTAACATGGAGTTGAAAATGAAGTTATTCAAGAAAAAATTAGAAACAGTTGGGCTATGTTAAAAGAAACACAAAAATATATCATTTGCTCCATAACGCTTAATGCTAATAACTGTATGCTTTAGAGCTTAGCTTGGATTTTAATATCAAGATGTAGCTGATATTAAAACTAATCAGGAGAATGAAGTCAGCCTCATTAAATTGTTTCAAAAAGTTTAGAAATAAGTAAGAGCTTTAAAAGACAAATAAAATTTTCTTTAATAAGCTATGTTGGTATTAAGGGGACAGTGAACTTTCAAAATTGGGAAATTTGTCCAAAAATTCGATTTTTTTATTTTATTGCATTTTGAAACTACGGACGAGTAGGAATGTGTTGCGAAAAGAATTTTTAATTTCTGTGATTACTTTCCTAGTTATAGGCATTTGTATTTAATTTAGATATTATGTGGTTACTAATAGAAATAACTTTAAATGTGTTTTCTCAAAATAAAAATTTTCATGTCATACGAATGTTAAAACTGCTCCAGGCGCATTTCTAATTATCGTATTGCTTTGAAATTTAAGCTTTATATACTTAACTGTATATCAAATAAATCTTATTGAAAAAAATTATGCTTCGTAGCTCAGAATTTTTAAATTTTGTACTTGAAAAGATGATTTATAGGTATTTTGCGTAATAAAAAGGGTGTTTTCACTATTATTATTTTTTTCTCTTTATATTTTTAATGAATGCTTAAAATAAGCAAAAAGTTTCATTGTTAGCTCTATAAGGTATTCTGTAAATAATAATTACCATATTATATGCAAAAGAAATGCGCATGGAACATTTTTAATTAGGCCGATTTTTGGTATAATTAATAATTCCTAATTCATAAATTATTAATATTTCATCTTTAAATTTTAACCACTTTTACATATCTATGGTACTAATCACATATTAAAATTTCAAGCAAATTCATTCAAAACAGAAAAAAGTTAGGTTTGAGGTCCACAGTCCCTTAAGGGCCTGTTCGCATAGGAGTCCGTTGCGTTGCGTTGCGTTAAGGAAAAGATGACGTTGAGACGAAAATAAACCAATTATAGGCCTCCAAACGATTAGCAATGAAATATTAACGCCTATGATTGGTTTATTTTCGTCTCAACGTCATCTTTTCCTTAACGCTACGCAACGGACTCCTATGTGAACAGGCCCTAAAACTATCTTTAAATATTCTGATGCAGGTTATACGATATTTTGCACCATGAGACGAAGTCGTTATCTATAAGGCTCTCCCAAAAACTACAAAGTAAAATCTCTTTTAATTGAGCTCAATTCCGAGGCTGTGTATGTTGACACGTTGCGCCAACAAACCATAAGAAACACCAAGGGCAAGCAATTTTCAGCTTAGTTGGGATCTAATAAATAAATAAGCTACGTTGAAACCTGAGTGTGTACATTTTCCCTCACCAGGTTCTTAAGATTTCCTCGATTACGGCATTCGCGAGGATGTTTTCAGCCGAGTCTGACAAATGTTTTATAAACACAGCGCGGCCTCCGATCCGCGATAACGCAAAATGTCGCGCCGGTGGAACTGCATCTCGCGAATCTGGCAACCCCTCGCAACGCTGAAGAGATCCAACTGCGAGATAAAAATTTAAATGACGGTTACCTGATTCGCATGCAATGAGTGTTTTATTTGGAAGTTAATTTTGTGTTTTCATTGATTGCGATACAGGATCCTGATCTCCGACAGCGATACGCCGCCGTATTGCGATGAGGTGGTGCTTTCTTGCTTTATCTGGTGTACGAGGAAAAATTGTATGCAGGTCGTGGAGCTGCCTCTGATATGCGGCAGTGAATTTAGGTTTCTGATAAAGAACTGCGTTTTTTTATTTGTGATTATTATTTTTTATGCTTCTTCCATACTGCGTCCTAGAGATAGGTTGAGTTGTTCAGGAAGTAAAGGAGATAAATCCCGAGTTTTAAATACAGGGAATATATTAATTATGCTGATAAGCTTCAAGGCTATCCTCGCTGACCTGAGCTGATATATATCATTATTCAGTAGCTGGACATTTAGTTTTATTTTACATTTGCTCTTTTGAGAACATAAAGTAATTTATGGCTGTTAATAACGTGAAAGAATATAGTTAGAATGGTTTATCGCGAGATAAAAGATGACTTTTTGTTATTCTGGCGACTTTGTAGATTAGTATGCAAAGATTTCGACTAAGTATCTAACACAGTTTTTGGACTTACGTAGTCGAGTTTAGATCAACCTATCACAAGCCTGGAAATAGATGAATACAGACATGTGAAGTGTGCACATACCGAAAGCAAAAGATGGGACTTTTTATTGTATTCGTAGCTCAAAATTCCTCTGTTTGTGATTCTAAATTCTTCTAACACGCAGCTCTGGGACAGACTTCACTTAGGCTAAGCAATACGGTTCCAGCATTCTTAGCCCACAGTTGGCTTTAGGAATTCTCGTCTCCAGTATGTCATGTGATGTCTACTATTTTAAAGTAATTTGAAAAAAAAAAACCTTATCTTTTATAATCTTCCTGAACGAGTTACAAAATTTGGGATCCCGATTGGCGATTATCATATTTTGAAGAAGGCTTATGATTCAATCCCTAAATAGCACTTTTATACTGATATTACTAACACATTTTGACCAAGCAATAAAGATCCAGCCTTCTTAACCCAAAGTTAGCTTTCGAAAATCACGTCTTCAGCATGTCATGTGATGTCAACTGTTTAAAAGTAATTTTAAAACACCACTTACCTTTTTACTCTTCCTGAACCAGTTACGAAATTTGGGGTCAAAACTGGCTATAGGGTAAAACATCATATATTTAAGAAAGCTTGCGATTCAGTTCCTAAATTGTCCATCTTTACTGATATTACTCACACAATTTGACCAAGCAATAAAGCTCCAACCTTCTTAATCAGCAGTTAGCTTTAGAAAATCACGTCTTCAGCATGTCATATGAAGTCAACTGCTTAAAAGTAATTTTAAAACACCACTTACCTTTTTACTCTTCCTGAACCAGTTACGGAATTTGGGGTCACAACTGGCTATAGGTTAAAACATCATATATTTAAGAAGGCTTGCGATTCAGTTCCTAAATAGCCCATTTTTACTGATATTACTCACACATTTTGACCAAGCGATAAAGCTCCAGCCTTCTTAATCCGCAGTTAGCTTTCGAAAATCACGTCTTCAGCATGTCATGTGATGTCAACTGTTTAAAAGTAATTTTAAAGAACCCCTTAACTTTTCTTATTTTCCTGAACCAACATTTACAACATTTGGGGTCCCAACTGGATATAGGTTAAAACATCATATATTGGAGAAGACTTACGATTCAGTCCCTAAATAACCCTTTTTTACTGGTATTACTAACTAATTTTGACCAAGCAATAAAGCCCCAGCCCTCTTAACCCATAGTTAGCATTTAGAAATCACATCTTGAGTATGTCATGTGATGTCAACTGTTTAAAAGTAATTTTAAAACACCCCTTTCCTTTTCTCGCCTCCTTGAACCAGTTACAACATTTGGGGTGCCTACTGGCTATAGGTTAAAACATGATATATTGGAGAAGGCTTACGATTTAGTCCCTAAATAGTCCTTTTTTACTGATATTATTCACACATTTTGACCAAGCAATACAGCTCTAGCCTTATTAACCCACAGTTAGCTTTCTGAATTCTCGTCTTTAGTAGGTCTTGTGATGCCAACTATTTAAAAGTAATTTTAAAGAACCCCTTACCTTTTCTCGTCTCCTTTAACCAGGTAGAAAATTTGGGATCCCAACTGGCTATAGGTTAAAACATCATATAATGGAGAAGGCTTACGATTCAGTCCCTAAATAGTACATTTTACTGATATTACTCACACATTTTGACCAAGCAATACAGCTCTAGCCTTATTATCCACAGTTAACTTTCTGAATTCTCGTCTTCAGTGGGTCATGTGATGCCAACTATGCAAAAGTAATTTTAAAGAACCCCTTACCTTTTCTCGTCTCCTTTAACCAGGTACAAAATTTGGGATCCCAACTGGCTATAGGTTAAAACATCATATACTGGAGAAGGCTTACGATTCAGTCCCTAAATAGTACATTTTTCTGATATTACTCACACATTTTGACCAAGCAATACAGCTCTAGCCTTATTAACCCACAGTTAGCTTTCTGAATTCTCGTCTTTAGTAGGTCTTGTGATGCCAACTATTTAAAAGTAATTTTAAAGGACCCCTTACCTTTTCTCGTCTCCTTTAACCAGGTACAAAATTTGGGATCCCAACTGGCTATAGGTTAAAACATCATATACTGGAGAAGGCTTACGATTCAGTCCCTAAATAGTACATTTTTCTGATATTACTCACACATTTTGACCAAGCAATACAGCTCTAGCCTTATTAACCCACAGTTAGCTTTCTGAATTCTCGTCTTTAGTAGGTCTTGTGATGCCAACTATTTAAAAGTAATTTTAAAGGACCCCTTACCTTTTCTCGTCTCCTTTAACCAGGTACAAAATTTGGGATCCCAACTGGCTATAGGTTAAAACATCATATACTGGAGAAGGCTTACGATTCAGTCCCTAAATAGTACATTTTTCTGATATTACTCACACATTTTGACCAAGCAATACAGCTCTAGTCTTATTAACCCACAGTTAGCTTTCTGAATTCTCGTCTTTAGTAGGTCTTGTGATGCCAACTATTTAAAAGTAATTTTAAAGGACCCCTTACCTTTTCTCGTCTCCTTTAACCAGGTACAAAATTTGGGATCCCAACTGGCTATAGGTTAAAACATCATATACTGGAGAAGGCTTACCATTCAGTCCCTAAATAGTACATTTTTCTGATATTACTCACACATTTTGACCAAGCAATACAGCTCTAGCCTTATTAACCCACAGTTAGTTTTCTGAATTCTCGTCTTCAATAGTAGGACATGTGATGTCAACTGTTTAAAAATATTTTTAAAACACCTCTTACCTTTTCTCAAAATTTTCAAAAGATATTTTATTTATTGTAGTTATAGATAGCAAAAATAGATTGCATTTTATGTTATTTAAAATTATTTAATTTCATCTTTGAGGAATTTCTCTTGGGGCAAATGGAAAATAAAAACATAAAATCTTCGCAGGAAAAAAAAGAGCCAGAATTTGGCAGTTTCGGGTTCTAGAACTCATTTCATTGAATTAACTTAAATTAAAATAAAAAAATAATTTTTTTTCTTATGTAATAAGCTAAAACTCTTTACACTATACATATAGTTTTTTCATTAATACTTAGAGCAAAAATTAAAATAAAAAATAAATGTTTTTTCTCCTTACGTAATAAACTAAAACTCTTTACACTGTAGATAAAGATAGTTTTTTCATTAATTCCTAGGGCAAAAGTAAAAATAAAATATTTTTTTTATTACGTAATAAACTAAAACTCTTTACACTGTAGATAAAGATAGTTTTTTTCATTAATACTTAGAGCAAAGTTAAAATAAAAAATAAATGTTTTTTTCTTACGTAATAAACTAAAACTGTTTACACTATAGATAAATATAGTGTTTTATTAATTGTTAGAGCAAAAGTCAAAATAAAAAATATTTTTTTTCTTACGTAATAAACTAAAACTCTTTACACTATAGATAAATATAGTTTTCTCATTAATACTTGGAGCAAAAATTAAAATAAAAAATAAATGTTTTTTTTCTTGCACAATAAACTAAAACTCTTTAAACTATAGATAAATATAGCTTTTTCATTAATACTTAGAGCAAAAATCAAAATAAAAATAAGTTTATTTTCTTGCGTAATAAACTAAAACTCTTTACACTATAGATAAATATAGAAATATAGGTTTTTCATTAATGCTTAGACTAAATATTTTCTTGTTCATGCATTATTCAAACCCAGGTAATACCCCGGTACTCGGTTCTGGATATACTTGAGAACCGAAACCCGGTTCTAAACTTTTAGCTCGATTTTGCAGTCCCTAAACATAACCCTTATAATCACAAGCCCACACCTACTGAACAAAATAAACAAGCAAGTCAGTGACTTCTTATTTATGTGAAGGTATCTTTAGAATAAACGCTGACTCATGTTTTTGCTTTGGCGTGTTGGTACGAATATTGGATTTAACCGATAAAGCCCTTTAAGGTATCTGTCTACGTTCGGAGCGCTTTTTTTTTTTTAAATATACAGCACTGATTAAATACACATATTTTTAGTTCAAACGTGATATAAAATCATGAAAAGAAATATAATTTTGGTAAAAATTTCATAACATTTTAAAATAAAGGGATTTTTTTATAAATTTCTAGTACAGTTGAGATCTCACGCCAGAAACCCTACATTGAATTCAACTCAATATATTTTAATTTCCTTTATGCTATATAGTATTCTGATACTTACCTGTGTTCTGGAATAAAAGTTTTACAATATTTCCAAAAATCTCTGAAATATACCAAAAAAGTGAAAAAACACTGATTTAAAAAATAAACTGATTTAAAAAAACACTGATTTAAAAACACTGATTGAGGGTAGCTGATTCATCCTCAGGAATGAGTACATCGATTTGTGCCACGACCTCTCGGGTGGGAGAGTCATTAATTCAATTTAATATTAAGTGATCCCTACTAAAAAATTTTGTTTATCCAAAAATAATCTCGAGACATCCTGGCCGATCTCACGGCACCCTAAAGTGCCGCGGCACACCGGTTGGGAATCACTGGTCTAATTGGAATGTAAGTGAACAAAGAAAATTCCAATATATGTCTAGATAAAATGCCTTTCAGCTTTCTGGGCCGATCTCACGGCACCTTAAATTGCCGCGGCACACCGGTTGGGAATCACTGTCTAATTGGAATGTGAGTGAACAAAGAAAATTCCAATATTTGTCTAGCTAAAATACCTTTTAGCTTTCTTGGCCGATCTCAAGGCACCCTACTGGTTGGGAATAACGGGTCTAACTGGAATGTGAGTGAACAAAGAAAATTCCAATATTTGTCTAGATAAAATACCCTTTAGCTTTCTTGGCCGATCTCAAGGCACCCTACTGGTTGGGAATCACGGGTCTAACTGGAATGTGAGTGAACAAGGAAAATTTCAATATTTGTCTAGATAAAATACCTTTTAGCTTTCTTGGCCGATCTCAAGGCACCCTACTGGTTGAGAATCACCGGTCTAACTGGAATGTGAGTGAAAAAAGAAAATTCGAATATTTGTTTAGATAAAATACCTTTTAGCTTTCTTGGCCGATCTCAAGGCACCCTACTAGTTGAGAATCACGGGTCTAACTGGAATGTGAGTGAACAAAGAAAATTCCAATATTTGTCTAGATAAAATACCTTTTAGCTTTCTTGGCCGATCTCAAGGCACCCTACTGGTTGAGAATCACGGGTCTAACTGGAATGTGAGTGAACAAAGAAAATTCCAATATTTGTCTAGATAAAATACCTTTTAGCTTTCTTGGCCGATCTCAAGGCACCCTACTGGTTGAGAATCACGGGTCTAATTGGAATGTGAGTGAACAAAGAAAATTCCAATATTTGTCTAGATAAAATACCTTTTAGCTTTCTTGGCCGATCTCAAGGCATCCTACTGGTTGGTAATCACAGGTCTAACTAGAATGTGAGTGAACAAAGAAAATTTCAATATTTGTCTAGATGAAATACCTTTCAGCGTTCAGGTTTACTATTCAAGTGTACGGAATGGACCAAAAAATGCGTTTCTGATATAAAGTAACCAAAAATATAACTTTAGACCGAACATTCAGAGATAAAAAATAATTGCGGCAGTAATGAGCTCAAATCACCATTATCATTGGTATTGTCATCAGCAGCCATACTATTAATTGTGATTCCAGAATTGATAAAATTAAATTCTTTTTTTGACATGGATCAATTCACCTGTATCATTAGTATCACTATGGACATCCAAACTATTAATAGTGTTATCGAAATAGATGAAATTCAGTTTTTCTTGATACGAATCAAATCACCTGCATCATTAGTACTACCGTCAGCAGCCACACTATTTATTAATAATGATATTGAAGTAGGTGACATCCATATCTATTTTGTTCTTATCAAAAAAAATTTCTCAATTTTCAAATTACTAATATCGTTAGTATTAGCCTCAGCAGCCGTACTATTTATTAATAATGATATTGGAGTAGGTTAAATTCATATCTATTTTGTACTTACCAATAAGTTTTTTCGTAATTTTCAAATTACCAATATCGTTAGAATCACTCTCAGCAGCCATACTAGTTATTTATAATGATACGGGAGAAGGTGAAATTCATATCTATTTTGTAATTATCAATAAGTTTTTTCATAATTTTCAAATTACCAATATCATTAGTATCATCCTCAGCAGCCATACTATTTATTAATAATTATAGGGGATTAGGTGAAATTCATATCTATTTTGTACTTACCAATAAGTTTTTTCGTAATTTTCAAATTACCAATATCGTTAGAATCACTCTCAGCAGCCATACTAGTTATTAATAATGATACGGGAGTAATTTAAATTCATATCTATTTTGTAATTATCAATAAGTTTTTTTCGTAATTTTCAAATTTCCAATATCGTTAGTATCATCCTCAGCAGCCATACTATTTATTAATAACTATAAGGGAGTAATTTAAATTCATATCTATTTTGTAATTATCAATAAGTTTTTTCGTAATTTTCAAATGACCAATATCGTTAGTATCACCCTTAGCAGCGGTATTACTTATAGTGGTACCGGAATAGATGAAATAAAATGTTTATTCTGTTCACTCTAAGGTTATTTTCAGATTTAAACACTAGTCATTCTCATAGTTATTTACCCTGCGTTTCATTCAATCAGTACTGTAGTTGCACCAAGTCTGCTTGACACTTCAAGATTTTTTTAAAAATCTATATTTTCCCTACGTGCACGTATACATTAATCTGATTTTTCCCCTATATGTTCTGTGAAGGCGAAAAGAAATGTGACTGTATCCTTAATCCCACTCTTGTTCCTAATGAACGTGTTCTATTTTTTCTCTTCCATAGGAGATCCTTCTGAACTGCCATCTTCGTTAGTGGCCAATCCCGAGCTTCCAGTGTACCTAAAGAAATTCGGAGGGGAATCGCTGGTTCTAGCGAAAGAAGTACTCAAGGCGGGTACTGTCCTCGGTACTTACAAAGGTACCACTGTACAAGAGGGAGAGACTGAAGAAGGAGATACCTTGATAAAGGTGAGTGCTAGAATTGAAGACACTTCTCTGTATGTAGCAGTAGACTGTGTTGTTTACTACTTTTCATAAACTAGTTAAAGATCTTTCAAATTATAATGATCTACTTAGAGAAATTTTATTGCTTATCCATTCCAAGACCTATTTATTTATCTAACTTTTCTTTATTTATATATTTACTAATCAAACTTCTCCTTGCAAAAAAAGTTATTAATACCTGGTTTCAACGGATACTTTTTAAGCTTCCAACGTTTTGTTCCTGTATTATTTCATGGTTTATTTGCCACCAGTGTTAATTGTTAAAAATTTTAAAAGAATCATTCAGACATTTTCAATTTATCAGGCAATACAAATTTTGTATCTGATAAGAATGGATTGATTTTAAATTTCTGACATTTTATTCGTGTAATATTGCATGCTCTGCTTAGAGCCTGTGGTTATTGTTAAATATTCTCAAAGGATTGTTAAAATATTCTCAATTTCTCAGACAATACAAATTTTATACCTGATAAGAATAGATTGATTTTAAGTTTCCGACATTTTTATGCGTGTAATATTGCATGCTCTGCTTAGAGCCTGTGGTTATTGTTAAATATTCTGAAAGGATTGTTAAAATATTATCAATTTCTCAGACAATACAAATTTTATACCTGATAAGAATAGATTGATTTTAAGTTTCCGACATTTTTATGCGTGTAATATTGCATGCTCTGCTTAGAGCCTGTGGTTATTGTTAAATATTCTCAAAGGATTGTTAAAATATTATCAATTTCTCAGACAATACAAATTTTATACCTGATAAGAATAGATTGATTTTAAGTTTCCGACATTTTTATGCGTGTAATATTGCATGCTCTGCTTGGAGCCTGTGGTTATTGTTAAATATTCTGTAAGGATTGTTGAAATATTCTCAATTTATCAGACAATACAAATTTTATACCTGATAAGAAGGGATTGATTTTAAGTTTCCGACATTTTGATTTGTGTAATATTGCATGCTCTGCTTAGAGCCTGTGGTTATAGTTAAATATTCTCTAAGGATCATTCAGCTATTCTCAAATCCTCATGCATTTTGTACCTGATAAGAATGGATAGTTTTCAAGCCTCCATCCTTTTGTTCGTGTTACATGCTCTTTTTAGAGCCTGTGGTTATTAAAAAAATTGGTGTGGATATTAGTTAAATATTATCTAAGGATCGTTCTAACATTCTCAAATTCTCATGCAATTCAGCTTTTGTAACTTCTAGGAATTGATTATTGTTAAGCCTCCAACGTTTTAATCCCTTAATATTACATGCTCTGTTTGGAGCCTGTGGTTATTGTTAAAAATTCTCTAATAGTCGTTAACATATTCTCAAATTTTCATGCAATACAGCTTTCACACTCAGATATGTATAGCTTGCTTGCACTGTGACTACAGTTGTAGGACGTCGGTAGAAGTTATAGTGGGTAGATAATTGATTCTGGCAACATATGAATTTCTAAAGCCCGGAAGGCTCTATTTAGATAACATGCGGTTTTAAACAATCCGGTTAACTCTGTTGAAGTGAATTTTTTTATATATCCGAAAAGCTCGTTGTTCTTCATAGGACAACATAGGAATTTCTAAAGCCCGGAAGGCTCTATCTAGATAACATGCGGTTTTAAACAATCCAGTTAACTCTGTTAAAGTGAATTTTTTTATATATCCGAAAAGCTCGTTGTTCTTCATAGGACAACATAGGAATTTCTAAAGCCCGGAAGGCTCTATCTAGATAACATGCGGTTTTAAACAATCCAGTTAACTCTGTTAAAGTGAATTTTTTTATATATCCGAAAAGCTCGTTGTTCTTCTTGTTTTTAACGCCAGGGAAATGAAGCTTTTATGACAACCGTCAGAGGCGAGAAAGTGAAGCTCGGAAGACTGCATCCCGGGTCTTTGTAAGTCACTAAAGATGGGCTTCATATGGGAATATACTTTTAAGGCTGTTCTGAACTAACCCTATTGGATTCGCTCACCTCATTGTTAACCTATGAAGAAAATTTGTCTACTATTTACAGCTACATAGATGCTGATAATACAGAATTAATGGTATTTTTTGACAGAGTGACCTTTTCTGCACCTAGCAACAGGATTCATTTTATAAATTTCGTCCACCACAGGAATTTAGGGGCGTTTAAAACACACTATACCAGATTTCCCCCCCCCCCGAGTAATTTAAATTTTAAAATATTATTTGCATTTAAAAATGTGCCTCAAGGTGTAAAATTTTTTTCTCTATTGCGGAGTACAAGTTTTAGAAAAAAAATCTCTCAATCTAAGTCGGTAATCCTTGGACAAATTTTCTCCATAGGTTAACATTGAGGTGAGCGAATCCAATAGGGTTAGTACACAGCAGCCTTAAGTTTTTTCTTGTTGCCAGATCATAAAATTGATGGTCATCTATTAAGTAAATCATAAAAAAATTGCGTGCTTCATTTAAAAAATAGAAGTGTATATTAAGTTGTACATAAATCATTTTATACTCAGTCAAGAATAACATTTTGAGTATAAAATATGTAGGTCATAATGCTCTTTCACTGAAATAACTGCTCTAATTCTTTATCTTACTCTGAAGGAAGAGCATATTTCATTTGCTTTGATATTAAAATGCGTCGTTAAATCACTAAAATCTCGCGATCACTAAAATTTAAGGCCACTAGTGAGATTAGAATGGATTTTAAAGTAGCTTTAAATTATCAGACACTTCTATTAACATAAAAGAAGTTTCAACTGCATAACTTCTCTAACGTTAGCATTTTACGAGCGTATACTATCTGCCTGTCAGAATGAAGACAGATTAGCCCATAGATTATGTCATTTGTGACAAATAACCCTTTGGGAATTCTTCCGCGAAGAGCAAATTCTCCCCCTTCAATTGACTAGTGCTGCCATCTATATATTTTATTAGAAACTACAATAGTTGATTTTTTATTTGAGCATTTAAAACAATGTATTGTTCGGGTTTTTTTATTCATTCCTGCATAAAAATATGAATGCTAGAGGACAAAATATGAAATATAAGAGGAATGCAAAAATGTGAGTACTAGACTTATCATAATCTCTCTTATTAAACTCTGCAATTTTACGAATGCAATGTACATAAATGTACCAATAAATTAATCTTACGTAGTAGTTATCAATAATATCTAGCTTTTAGAATTAATGATATAGTTACTAACACTATTTAGTGGTCACATATATTTATTAGTATAATTTGTTTGACGAATTATTTATTCTTCAAACTTCATAAACACTCACAAAATAGAACCAGTTTTCATGTTTGTAAAACGTAATACGAACTTCTGAGTTCTTGTTCTTAATGAATTCCTAGTTTGGTGGAGGCAAAAAAATCATTGGGATCCCAATTTTTGACTCTCCTCAATCATTTTGATTCTTAGAAAAAATATACATTGTAGCTATTTTTATTATCCGACTCTGCTATAAAAAAAAATACTTTTGAATGTAATGAAATTTTGAATTAAATTTATCAAGGTGGTTCTTCCTTTAGAGGAATAAATTCTAAATGCTGTCAAGGTAAAATGTGTTTGTTAACATTTCCTTAGCATAATAAAAAGGGAAAAATCAGAACTCATAAAAAGTGATTTCGATAGGTTTAGTTTATAACCTAAGATCAGATTTACTTGAACCAATAACTTTTTTTTTTTTGCGATTGAGAGATTTGGCCCCATATAATAGATCCCTTGTTTAAAAACATTTAGGACTGATCTATATATTTAAGTTGCTAAGCCGATTCTTTGGGCAGTCCGTGAGAGAAAACTGCTGCATCATTTTGCTTCATTTTGGTCTTAAACGAAAGATTGAAATCTATAGATGTGTCAAATTTGGATTTTGTGACTAAAATTTCTATTAATTAGCGATACTTGCTTACAATTTAAAAATTGCTTTCTACGCATGCTCAGTGACATGTTTAAATCTGGCTTTAGACACTCACTAAGTACGAGGCCGCATAAACACGTTAAATTGTTTCTGCGCATGCTCAGTGACATGTTTAAATCTGGCTTTAGATACTCACTAAGCACGAGGCCGCATAAACGCGTTAATTTGTTTATCGTGAGGAATCTCTCTAACTCTATCTCTGCCATTTTATTTTGAATCGTGTTTGTGACATATAGAATAAAACCTGACTGAAATTGTTTATTTCGCGCTGTTGAGTAACCCTATTTCTTTTTATTGGGTTCAATAGTAATTTTTTAAAGTGTATTTCTCTATTCTTAATATCATGATTTTCAACATTTGGTATAATTGATGTGTTGAGTATAATTTGTGTATTAGTGCATTTTTATTTACTATCCAGCCGTCATGTTTTGAAGGGTACGAACTAGTATATTTTAAATTTAGTAATAACAGGTATTATACACCATCTTCGTTCCTATGCAGGTCGCTAAAGGTGAGGGCTATGTCTGTTTCTGGCAGGATTGTAAACGTTTCATTCTTAGAGTGAATACTGCGCAGCTGCAATAGATATGTATAGCATCAACAACCACTGAGGTTTCACAGGTGCACCGATGACGTCAGGGCCCATCGTCAGGGCACCAAGATGCCGATTTTTATAGTTAACAGTTAGGGCCTGTTCACATAGGAGTCCGCTGCGTTGCGTTAAGGGAAAGATGACGTTGAGACGAAAATAAACGAATCATAGGCGTTAAAAATTTCATTGCTAATCGTTTGGAGGTTTGTCATTGGTTAAATATATTTCAATACTTTAACGCTCCGCAACGGACTCCTATGTGAACAGGCCCTTAATGTTCAGGCCTGTTCACATTGCAGTCCGTTAGCGTAAGGGCCTGTTCGCATAGGAGTCCGTTGCGTTGCGTTAAGGAAAAGATGACGTTGAGACGAAAATAAACCAATCATAGGCGTTAAAAGTTTCATTGCTAATCGTTTGGAGGCATATGATTGGTTTATTTTCGTCTCAACGTCATCTTTTCCTTAACGCAACGCAACGGACTCCTATGTGAACAGGCCCTAAGCGTAAAAGTAAAGTTGGCGTAGAGATGGAAATAAACCAATCATAGGCCTTAACAATTTCGTTGCTAATCATTTGGAGGTTTATCATTGGTTAAATACATTTCAATACTTTTACGCTTACGCTAACGGACTGCTATGTGAACAGGCCCTTAGTCTTTACATGCATACTCTATATTGCTAATCTTAATACTATTTCTGAAAACGGATATTTGTTTTTGGCGTGGAATGTCACCCGTTTTCGATTGATTGAATTTGCTGGGTTCAAAGAAAAAGGACCAATTGAACGTTAGAGTTTTAAGATAGACACATACTAGTACAAGCTTTTAAATCATTAAATGCTTCCCAAACACTAAAATAAAAAATTATATATATAATAACCGTTGTCTCTGTATAACACTTCCGGGCTGTACTCATCTTTCAATTGAAGCCCTCAGTAAACAAACAGCCGGTTAGGCTTAATTTCAATTTCAGATGTGGATCAGAATTTTTTCTTACCTAAAAACTAATATCTTCTCTATCAAATCACGTTTGTTCAGCCTATTTTTCTATAAAACATTCAGAACTTTAAAAAATGGATGCTTTTAGCTGTATATTTAACAGTTTTTAAAAATCTGTTTACTTTTACGATGAATTCTGAAAGTAAACAAACTTGAATGTGAATGAATCAAGTAGCTCAAGTATTCATATCGCGTAGTGATCTGTAAAAAACTGGATGACAGTTAATTGAAACAATTGAAAACCCTTGAAAATATTCAATTTGGAATTTAATATACTCTCCAAGGTGTAATTTATCCAATAAAAATATTTTTCTGTTTTACTTGTTTTGGTGAAAATTTTGGCGAACTTGTAAAGGGCAAAAACGCAAATCAATCAAAATGATAACAATCGTACCGTAGAGCTAATTACGCGAAAAAGCAAATTATGAATAGTCTATCAGAATGTAAGTAAATCAGTTTAAGTAAGTAGCAGGTAGGCATCGACCTAGCGACAAATACCGTGGTGACCCATGGCTGCATATTTCTTACAAGCCTAACAATATAGAAATGCTTGCGTAATATCTTCCTGTACAGATGGACACACCGTCAATTGATAGAATTCTGCAATGCAAACTGGTAATCGTAGAGAAAGTTCCCGATGAAAGGCCCTAAAGTTATACAATATGACTGCTACAGAGTAACTCTCACTTGCCCGGAATTAACTCATCAAGTAGAAAAAAATACCAACAGATCGTTGATGCTAAATCCTGTATGGCTCTTTGGACCTCCAGCAACCAAAAAATTCCTGGAAACAAGTTAAAAGAGATAGCGGTTTCCGATTCGCATTTGGTAGTTAGGTTTCTTTTTGATGTTTGCAAAGCAGCCAGTAACAGTTTCTGATAAGTTTATCATTCAGATGCAGGTAAAAAATGAATTATTCTTCTTTCACTTTCACCCTGAAAAGAAGCTAGGTATAAACATTATGAAAGGCTTATGCAGTTTACATGACTCATACAAGGCATTATAAAACGGAAATTCTTCTCTTCGTATTGAATGATAAAGAAAGTAATTCACTTCTTCCTTGAATGAGTCAGTAAGTTAAAAAAATAGGCAAAAATAAAATAGTAGTTAAGTTAGTTTAATTTATTTTCAACGCCCGCTCTTGTCAGCAAGGCCATTCGGCGCCAAGCAGACCAGTAGAGCTTTGATCGCTGTTGATAGTCGAAATAATTTTAAAAACAACATTGTAGTTTCTTCGCTACTTTTCAAGAGAAGCTATTAATCGAAACTGTTTATTTACTTTTCAGGAATTTGAAATTTTACACAGGAAAAAGTCTTCATTATTTTTTTAAGTTACAGTGGAACCTCGATATATCGAACCTCAAGAGGAACGAGAAAACTTCGAATTATCGAGGATTTCGATATACCGAGGTTCAATTTAGCAATAACATGGGAGTGTTATGCAGGTTCAAGGGGAATGGAAAAACTTCGATTTGTCAATGAATTCGATATATCGAGGGTTTTTTCCTGTGTAGTATATAAAGTTTTAATTTTTATAATTTATATTTTCTTTCTGCTCGACTGCTGTAATCGAAAATTGCTGATGCCATCTTTAGATTTTAAAGATGTACTAGTTTGTTCCCGTCAAAACATGACGGCTAGATAGTAAATAAATGTACTTATACACAAATTATACTCAACACATCATTGCCAAATGTTGAAAATCATAATAATGCACAGAAACAAATGAATGTGTTTAAGCGGCCTTGGGCTTAGTGAGTATCTAAAGCCAGATTTAAAAATGTCATTGGGCATGCGCGGGAAGCAATTTTTTTAATTGCAAGTTATCGCTAATTAAACAGCGAGAAATGAACAATTTCCATGAGGTTTAATCTTATATTTGACAAACATAAAAATGGCAGAGAGATATCTAGAGAGACTCCTCGGAATAAACGTATTTATCATTAAAACATGTCACTGAGCGTGCGCAGAAACAGTGAGTTTCTAAAGACAGATTTAAACATACCACTGAGCATGCGCTGAAATAATTTTTTTAATTGTAAATTATCGCTCATTAATAGAAACTGCGGTTACAAAAACAGATTTGACAAATCTACAGATAACAATCTTTCGTTTAAGATCACAACGAAGTTCATGGATGCAGTAGGTTTCTCTCACGGACTGCCCAAAAAGTCGGCTTAGCAACTTAAATATATAGATAGTTTCCTTTGACTGAGTTGTTCAAAGCGAAAAAAAAAAATGCTGACGGACATAACAGTTTTGAGAACTAATATAATTATTTATAAATTTCGACCCCTGTTTTGAAAAACATTTCTCAAAAATTCCAGAATGAATTTTTCTTAACACAGTCAGCAACTATATAGCTCTGGCTGATAACTATTTCACCTACCCCTTTCTAAACAGTAACCGGTACAAGACAACAAATTTGAGACATTCTATTTATTGGGAAAAGCTCGTTTTATTTTTGCAATACATTTTGAAAGCTCGAATGGCATCGTGATATACTTTAGGCGAAAATAAGATATTCAATATAAATAGAAATAAATGTAAATACCTAGTTTTAAAAGCATGGGTTGATAACACTGTTACCTGAGCGCAACTCAAAATGTTGCCAAATCTGTTAATAAAAAAAATTTTAAAAACTTTATCCAAATTTCCTTTTAATAGAAACTTTAAAAAAAAATTCTTTCTGTGTTATGGATGTATACGACATAAATCAAAAATTTAATATCTAAAACTAAAACGATAGCTGTTACAAAATATAAGTCTTGTAACATTATGAAGCAAAAATCTTTTTCATTAAATACAAGAAAGTAAGAATGAAATTCTATAGAGTAAAAGGTAGAAACTAAAATTAAAGACGTTAATCTATCAAATATTTAAAAAAAATTAAAAATTTCAATGTGTTTAGAAATTAAAATATACTTTTACCGGAAAAAAGGGACTTCTACGCACGTTGAAAGACGTTGCAGAATACGCACGTTGTAAAAGAGGAAATTTTTTACAACGTTCGTATTCTGTTAGTATAACAGATGAAATTAACCGGATAAAACTCTATTCATAGAAGAAACTTTAAAAAAAAAGCTTGAAATAATGACTAAATCTCTGCAAGCAGGAATAGAAAACATCTAATCTGCTACAACAAAATGGTGATAATCAGTGGCATAGTACGTAAAGCAACAGTAAATTTATATGCATCAATAGATTTGACAATTAGATATGATTATTCATTCGATTGTCAAGAATTTTTTCATGGAAAATGGTTGAGGAAACATGAATGATCAATTTCTGCTTCGTAAACACAATATACTGAAATAACTGAAATCAATAACAAACCTTGAATGGACGATATTTTTTGTTACAGGTGAACCGTTACGACGGTGGTTCCCCAGTACACGTGATGCTCGAGGATGACGGCCATTGGTTGAAGCTGATGAGAACGGCAACTATACCCACCGACGCAAACATCTGCCTGCGCATCTCAGGTAAGGCAATTGCGATGATTTTGAGTATAAATCATTTATATTGATTTACATCAATGATATTGAAAACGTATGAAAAAAAAGCAGGTAATAAAATGAAAAGTAGCATGTTGTAACATATTTCACGCACAATATAGAGACTATTAACAGATTTTAATCGAAACAAAAGTTCGATTCTAGACTTTAAATATGCACCGAGGTCTTATTAATTAAAGTCATTTTTTTTCACCCTCAATTAAACGTCCCATAGGCACTGCTACATTACATTTTTTTTTCACCCTGATGTAAACGTCGCCAAGTCATTGCTATATTATTTGTTTTTTTCTAAATCCTCAGTTAAACGTCGCCAAGTCATTGCTATATTATTTGTTTTTTTCTAAATCCTCAGTTAAGCGTCGCCAAGTCATTGCTGTATTGTTTTTCGTAATCCTCAGCTAAACAACGCCAAGTCATTGCCATATTACTTGTTTTTCTTAATCCTCAGTTAAACGTCGTCAAGGCATTGCTATATTACTTGTTTTTCTTAATCCTCACCAAGTCATTGCTATATTATTATTTTTTTAATCCTCAGTCAAACATCGCCAAGTCATTGCTATATTACTTGTTTTCATTAATCCTCAGTTAAACGTCACCAAGTCATTGCTATATTACAAATTTTTTAATCCCCAGTTAAACTTCGCCAAGTCATTACTACATTACTTGTTTTTCTTAATCCTCAGCTAAACATCACCAAGTTATTGCTATATTACTTGTTTTTCTTAATCTCAGTTAAACGTCGTATATTACTTGATTTTACTTTCCCCCCTGTTAAACGTTGCCAAGGCATCGCAACATTATTTGTCTTACTGAAAATTCTGGCGATCTTGGAAAAGGCGGAAAGGCACATCTGTTAAAGTGATAACAACAATACCTTTCTGCTAATTATTGTAATTTCTAAAAAATTGATATTTTTGCTATCACATTTAACTGAAATTGTATAACCTGCGGAAAACCAAGGGGAAAAAATCTACTGCCGGAGTATGGACCCAGTACATAATGCAAACATAAATACAAATACGCTCTGCGTTTGTATCTAAAGAGAAAATCATTTTTACTTATACCTTAACTCGCAGTGATAACAGCTAGACGTAGAGAAACAGCTATGATGGACTCCTGAGATTTTTGCCTCGTACACGTAGCCTTATCACCGTTGACGCAGGGAGGTTTATTTTTATAGCAGTCCATTTTACGAGGGTATTTTTATTGTGGCTTATCACGTGAGAGACATGCTGCACGAAGGAATCACTTTATCATTCCGTTATCGGCAGAAAGGGAAACGCGCCACTGATAAGTCTCTGTGAGGGTCTTCTACAACTGATAAGATATTCCCAACTCTTTCAGACTATTGAGTGGGAGGCATTGTTATTCAGAGCAGATAGTCCGGTGGTAGTGGATGTTTTGTTTGGCATCACGCTTTCTCCGAGAAATTTTCTCTCTTTTTGCGGGTCTTGTTTGTGAGAAATCTTGTGCCTTGGTGCGCTTTTTTGGAAAATAAATAAATAAAAAACAATGTCTACACATGCAGGTGTGGGATGTGAGATTTATTGCAGGTAGGTGGCCAGTGTTTGATTCTACGTGAAAACTGAGTGCAGATGAATGCATGAACTGGATACATGTGCTGTTCAATTATCGGGATTGATTGATAGTTGACGAATGCGTGGAGAAGGCTTTGTTTAAAGGGTGCATGATGCTTTTATGTTAATGTTAATGTAAACATTTGATGTATTGTGTTTTCATTAAGAAATAAAATTATTAAGAATGGAAAGGCCTGAGTACTGAAGTAGTTTGATTAGGTTAAAAAGACAAACTACCTAGGCTGAATTCCCAATAATTAAGGTCTTAAAGGTGCTGTGTATTAACTCTATTGGATACGCTCACCTCAATGTTAACCTATGGAGAATATTTGTCCAATGATTGCCAACTTGGATTTACAGATTTTTTTTTCTTTTACAAAATTGTACTTCACCATAGAGAAAAAAATTTTACACCTTGAGGCATTTTTCGTTTTTTTTCAAAAATACAAATAGTATTTTAAAATTTGAATTATTCGGGGAAAAATCTGGTCTAGTGTGTTCTAAACATTCATTTATTCCTTTGGTGAACGCAATTCATAAAATGAATCCTGTTGCAAGGTGTACCATTTTTATTGGATTTACCAGCATTTATGTAGCTGTAAATAGTAGATACATTTTCTCCATAGGTTAGCATTGAGATGAGCGGATCCAATAGGGTTAGTACACAGCAGCCTCAAGTTCGCGGGGGAAAATTGATATTCCAAAACTGCCCCTTATGCATTAAAAAATTCACTATACAGAGTTTTTTAATAAACCTCATACTATGTTTAAACTGGATTTATGTTTTTTTTTTTTTAAAGATACATTTCCCAGAGATTTTAAATGAAATGCATACTAGGTTTAAACGAGATTTATGTAAAAAAAGATACATTTCTCAGAGATTTTAAATGAATTACATACTGGGTTTAAACGGTATATTTATATATAGAAAAAGGATACATTTCCCAGAGATTTTAAATGAACGGCATACTAGGTTTAAACGAAATTTATGTATTAAAAAGAATACATTTCACAGAGATTTTAAATGAACTGCATACTAGGTTTAAACGAGTTTTATGTAAAAAAAAAGATACATTTCACAAAGATTTTAAATGAACTGCATACTAGGATTATACGGGATTTATGTAAAAAAAAGGGATACATTTCACAGAGATTTTCAATTTTTCTTGAAAAATATGCTATATTTCTATGTTTATTTGTCGCATAGACATTCTGCTGAACAATTTGCCTTTTATTTTTCGATTATTTTATCCTCTTTGAATAAACAGAGGAATATAACGAACCTTTTATGAAAACACTGAAAATCACTGTGAGATGTATCATTTTATTTTTTACATTAATTCTGTTTAAATCTCATATAATCGGCAAAACCGTCAGGCCATTGCCAGTTAATCGATAGTTCAGTGTATATAACACATAAATCTTTCTACATGTAAATAGACGCGTGTAGAGGCGTAAATGTATATATAGTAGACATGTATACATGCGCTAGATGAAGGCTTTTGGAATGCCTTTTCTGAGACAAAAATGCATTAAAATTAAAAATTTCCTCCCCCCTTTGTACAGTACAGTTAAAAAAGCGCCACCTCAGGGTAAGGGAACCTTGGTCTTGGCTTAAGTTCGTTCCTATGGCGTACAACACTTTAAAAAAATGCGATAATGGAGTATTAGACCCTTGTTGCGCAATCGATATATATATACAGTGAAATTTTTCTATGACAACCAGTAATGGTTCCGAAAAATAGTGTCCGTTTTGAGGGGTGGCCATCGAAAAGACGTTTCTTCCCTAACAATGATTCTATGGAGTTTTTAATCAGTTCTGATAAAATATGGCCGTTTAAAGGGGAAACCGACTAGAGAAGTTTCAGTATATATATATATATATATATATATATATATATATATATATATATATATATATATATATATATATATATATATATGTGTGTGTGTGTGTGTGTGTGTGTTGGTTGCATATGTACATATGTTGCAAATATTTATCAACCTTCCAGGATCTCTTGTATATATGCCTTCCTACCATAACAACTATACGTATCAGCAATGATGCTCCTCTTTATTGCGTGTAAAAAGAAACGTATAACAGATATGCTCGATAATTAAATGATCATTAATACAAGAGAATTATCTCTTAACTAGATAATCATGTAGAGAATACCCATTATCAATGAGGGGTGGGCATCGAAAAGATGATTATTCCTTATCAATGATTCTATGGAGTCTTTAATCAGTTCTGATAAAAATATGGCCGTTTAAAGGGGTGACCAACTACGGAAGTTTCAGTGTGTGTATATATATATATATATATATATATGTGTGTGTGTGTGTGTGTGTGTGTGTGTGTGTGTGTGTGTGTGTGTGTGTGTGTGTGTGTGTGTGTGTGTGTGCGTGCGTGTGTGTGTGTGTGTGTGTATGAGTGTTGCACATGTATATATGTTGCAAAAATTTATCAACCTTCCAGGATCTCTAATACATGTCTTCCTACCATAACAACTATACCCATAACAACTAAATGTATCAGCTATGATGCTCCTCTTTATTGCGTGTAAACAGAAATGCATTACAGATATACTCGATAATCAAAAGATCATTAATACAAGAGAATTATCTCTTAACTAGATAATCGTGTAGAGAATTCCCATTATCATTGGCGAGCAATGATACCGGATCTTTTGTTTATCTACACTACGTGCGTACGTACTCTTACACAAACAAAAGAAATAATATTTTGGATAGGAAGAAACTAATAGATAAAAATAAAATGTAACAAATGTGTACAGATTGCGAAATGAAGGAGGTGATTATGTATATATATATATATAAATATATAAATCTGTGGCTTGGTACAAGAAGTGCCTAAGTCAGTTTTTTCCAAGATGACTTTGTTTGCGGATGTCTCTTTAAAAAATACTATTTTTAATGTAAGAAGTGCCCAAGTGTGTCCGATGCTTTGGTGTTTTCTAAACCATTGTACAGACTTGTACTTCTTACATTGAAAATAATACTTTTTTAAAGAGACACAAGCAAACAAAGTCATCTTGGAAAAAATTGACTTAGGCACTTCTTGCACTAAGCCACACACACTTGTACTACACACACACACATATATATATATATGTGTGTGTGTGTGTGTGTGTGTGTGTGTGTGTAGGTAGAAAAATCATTAAACTTGCGACCATCTACACTGTATTCATTTAATGATATTTCTGGTGTATTGATTAGAAATATAATGATAACAGTGTACATAAACCTTGATTTCTAATTCAGCTGTTTGCGGAAGAAAAAAGCATCTCAACTCTATCAGCTAAACCTGTTACATATCAGATTGCGACACATTATATCTCTAAACTTGAGAACTGAAACCTTTTGCGCATTTCTTTTGAATAATCGTACCTGCATTTTACTGGAAACTGACTCGCATCGCAGTTGCACGACGCCAACAGCATAACTGCAATATCCTTAATCTCTTGGAAACAGCGTGATGAAGTGATAATCACACAGCTCGGCACTTCTTAGAATCTTCATTTCTGGATGTCGGTTTCCTTTCTTTGAAACGTCTTTAATCTGTTCCTGCCTAGGTCAATACTTCCTTCAAGCTAAGGCTGAAAAGGAAAAGTCCATATCCACGCATTAACTTCTGCTATCTTGTACAGAGTCTTATCTGTTCAGTGGAATATTTAAATCCTCCGAACATTGCCTGGTTAATCTTAACTGATTGCGATAATCAAAAGCGATCCTTCCAGCGCTAATTACGTGATGCTGAAATATCGTGCACGGCGGTGGAGTCATTCAAATATTTGATGATAGCTAATCAGTTGAAACCGCAGTTAATGTGGTACATCAGTTGATATTACAAAACTTTAATCACGATGTTTCGTCATGGAGAATTAGTCTCTCAGTCTTTTTTAAATTGCAGATTTGGTCGAACCCCGTTATAGCGATAACGGTATTTAACGAATTCACGGATATAAGGAGCGAAAATTTTGGTCCCGCCATTTTCCTATTGCACGTAGTTTAATTAGTATTGTGTCAGTTTAATGTAATCGATTTTAGTCGATTTTAATTCATTAATGATCATTTGTAATAGATTTTATCATTTTTTAATACATCATTATTAAACACACATTGCAACTAATCAGTTATACATTTTGTAAACACTAGCATTTTTCTTAAAGATTCGGATATAGCGAACAAAATCTTTGGTCCCTTGAAGTTCGTTATAACGAGGTTCAACTGTATATATACAGTTAAATATACAGTTTTGAATTTTGTGATTTGCATTTGGAAATAAATCTTTTAGTGCAAGGTGCGTGTTTTTCATATACAGTTGAACCCCGTTATAACGAACTTCACGGGACCAAAGGTTTTGTTCGCTTTATCCGGTGGTTCGCTATACCGTTAAGAAAAATGATAGAGTTCACAAAATGTATAACTCATTAGTGGCAATGTGTATTCTATAATTATGTATTTAAAAATGATAAAATCTATTAAAAATGATCATTAATGAATTAAATCGACTAAAATCGATTACATTAAACTACTACATCATCGACTACATATTAAAGCACTCACTTTTCGGCAGGGACAGAAGATCTTCCCGGAGTGCCACTGGTGCTCTGCCGACATGGCCTCCCCTGCCCATATTTTAAATTGTTTGGGTTTCACTAAGGACGAGGTCCTTCTGGACCCTCTACTGACTTTAGACTTTTTAGAAATTTTTGGTTTTATGGAGATTGTCTAGCAAAGCTAGACAATCTGGGATTAGTAAAAAAAAAAAAAAAAAATTAAACTGACACAATACTAATTAAATTACGTACAATAGGAAAATGACGGGGGCCAAAATTTTAATTCGTTATGTCCTTGCGTTCGTTATATACCGGATTCACTATAACGGGGTTCGACTGCATACATTTTTTTTCAATTTGATTTTTTTTCCAAAAAAATCAAACTTTAGTTTTATAGCGATAGACCTGTAAACTAATATATATATATATATATATATATATATATATATATATATATACACAGTCTGACCTCTATTTAACGAACCTCTATTTTGCGAACTTTTCTTTGGAACCAAGAACATTTTTCAAATTTCTTCGTAAAATAACCTCAAAATAGCGAACTGTATTCTCTGTTTAACGAACTTTTTCTTGTGATCCAATATTATTTTTCTACATTTTTCTCAAAATATTTCTGATCATTTCAAACTTTTTCTTTCATTTAACACATTTGATGGTGACCAATGACCTTTGACTGGTTTTACCAGTTGCCTAACTCAATGTCATTAAAATTCATTAATTTTAATATAAAATTATTTTTTTAATTGAAAATACAGTGTATTCCTGGACAATGTTTTGTTTTATTCTTGTTTTCCTTGGAGATTTCTTTTTTATGGGTAAAATGTATAAAGCAAATAGATATTAATTTATAAAATAAAGGTGTAATTAATTACTTTTTTTAATAATATTTAGTGTTTATGAATTTACAATCTGTTTTGTGTAGTTTAAAGTATTTTAAAAGGGGAATCTCTATTTAACGAATTTTCCATACAACGAACTTTTTTTCGGGATTTAGTGACTTCGTTAAATAGAGGTCCGACTGTGTGTGTATATATATATATATATATATATATATATATATATATATATATATATATATATATATATATATATATATAAATTAAAGCACTTATGGTTGTTTTTCGATACTCATGAAAAATTTAGAAATGTTTTCATGAGATACAAATCACATGTTAATAAATAGATAAATAAAAGATGTACAGTGAAAAAAAAAGTGGACATTTTGAGAGATGACCATAGAATAAATAGGGTTGGACTTTTATATGACGGCTAGCAATGGTTCCGAAAAAAAAGTGACCTCTTAACGAAGTGGCCGTCGAACAGGGGTGGCCTGTTAGAGAAATTTTACTTTTATTTACGATTTAAAAAACCTAATTTTGAAAATTAGTGTTTTAATTAATTTTCCTCCATTTTTTTTTTTATCGTCTTTCAGGAAAAGATATAGTGTGTACTGTCACTAAAGACGTCAATAAAGAAGTGGAGCTGAAAGTCACGTGTCGAATTGCTGACCCCTGTCATGAGAAGCAACTCGACCACTCTCCGTCTGAGAGCGAGCATCAGAAGTCCCCTGGAGCATCTAAATTCAAGGAAGTAGAACTAGAAGAGCGAGAAACTGTGCCAAAAGATTGCACAAGTCCCAAAGCCATGTTAGACTGTATCTCGAACAGTGTGTGCAGTTACAGTGATACAGCGGCGTGCAGAAGTTCGTTGAATTCTAGAGAGGTGTCCGAGGAGAGGAGTTTGAAATTCGAGACTGCCGAAAGTGACATCGATATGGACGAATTTAGAGAGGAAGTCAGCAGCTCGACTGCCAGAGAGTCGCCATCTAGTGGTGAGTTATTCAAATTTTTCAAATAGTATGCGAAAGTGTCAGCAGATGGCAGCACTAAGCAATTTTAAAGAAGTTTTACATTAAATATTTATGCTATATTAAAATTACGATTACACTTATTTTGATTTAACGAAAAGTGAAATGTTAGTTTTTTTTTGTTGTGTTGTTCGAAATGTTCTAATTAAATAAAATAACTGAAAATTCAATACACACATAATAACTGGCGTAACAATACTGCAAAGACTTTTAAAAATTCTTTTGCTTATGATAAGACTGGAACTCTTGAAAACTTTTTGCATAACTTATTCCACATTTGTTATTTAAACTATAATCCTCAATTCTAATTTCTGAAATAACAGTAAGTCTATGGAATGAAGGCAAATATGCCATTTCATGTTGGTAAACATTTTAGAGCCGATAACTGCGTACTTATCTAATAGAAATAAATATCTTATGAAAAATGAAATGAGACAGTAGAAATTGAAAAAAAGGTATGTAAGATTTTTATTGCGATCTAGATTCTAACACATGTCAGTTCTGCGCTGAACATTTTCTTCAAAAATCTGTTTGTATTTTTAGTCAGTTGTTGACAGTATTTACTTTGTATAACAATAATATTAAATATTTTAAATAATATTAATATTTAATATAAAAACCTTAAAATATCTTTAAAATATTTAATATTAAATATACAGCCTTACAATTTTGTGTATTCACTTCACGAAAATGTAAGGATTCTTGGTATGAATTCCGAAAGGACTGCTAGCAATGAATTAATGGGAAATTTAAGGAATATTTGATGCTAAATATAAAAGTTATGTTAAAATAAAATTCAACCGATTACATGAGTGATAAATCAGTATGCTAATTATGAATGTGAATTTTTTAAAGTCTTCTGTCCTTAAAAATAAGGTTTAGATGTCTTATTTATTTCATTTAATATCTTTAAATGTCCGTTCTACCTCCCAGTAAAATTTTGTGTAACATTATTTGTTATTGAACTTACTTTTACAATTTCTTATTTATATGTTTTTTATATTATTTTAAATTTTCTTCTCTTCCCCCAGAAAAAAAAATGGTGTAGGAAAATTTCTTGTGAATTTAAAAGTCGTAAAATTGCTATCAGCTTTGTATAAGAATTTAACATCCTTAAATTTGTGAAAGAAATGTTTTAATGCTTTACGGGAAAAACATTAAACTATAACATTGTAAGGAATATAGTGGAGAAGTGTAGTCAGTATCATAAGTATGCTATAGGAATGATGAGATAAAACTGAAAAAGAAACTAAGATAGTAAAAAGATTTATTGTTCTTATAAGAGATTCATAAAATAGCATCAATTGCTTCATTACATCAAACTGGAAAACTTCAAGCCCGTTTCCTGTGCATCATGATCAACATTCTCCTCAAAGCTCCTTTTAGGAAAGAGGTTTAACGTTCTTATCAGAGATTCGTAAAATATCACCAATCACTTAATTACATCAAACCGGAAAACATCAATTAATATGCATTATAAATCATGATCAGTATCCTCATGAAAGCAAAAGCAAAACTCCTGAGTTAGAAAAGAGATTTAATGTTCTTACTAGGGATTCGCAAAATTGCGTCAATTGCTTCATTACATCGAACCGGAAAACTGTATACCACGACCAACATTTTCCTGAAAGCAAAAACAAAGTTCCTGAAAGGTCCGCAAATAAAAAAGAGATTTATTGTCTTATCAGAGATTCGTAAAATTTCGTCAATTGCTTCATTACATCAAACTGGAAAACCCCAAGTACGATTCATATACATCCCGGTCAACATTCTCCCGAAATCAAAAGCAAAGTTCCTGAAAGCTCCTAAGTTAGAAAAGAAATTTGATATTTATTTGTTAGAGATTCAGAATAACCAGAAACACATTTATCAGAGATCCGTATAATTGCCTCAATCGCTTCATTAGATCAACATGGCAAACACCAAGCACGATTCTTGTATATCAGGATCAGCATCCTACAGAAGTTAATACAACTACAGAGTTATTCGATACGTTGGTGTGACTAGGCAGAAACAAAGTACTTTTCTATAAATCCGAAGTGTGTTATCAAACAGAAAAAAAAAAAGATAAAAATAAAACATTATATAAGGAGTCACAAGTTTCCTGCGATAGCGAAATCAAATCTAATCCCACCGTATCTATTACAGAATGATAGTCAGTATCATAATGTTTGCAGTCGAGCAAAGTGTGTAAATATTCCATTATTTTGCAATCATAAAGAAAGTTTGCAACGCAGATATTCAACGCCTTTGAAGATAAAGCAATCAAATTCGATAATAGTAGTGTCTTCACGCATGATAAGTGCTGAGTGCTTGGGGGTAAAGTAACAATAGCGCTTATTTGAGATTTTGTTTTCTCCCACGTGTACTTCGTTCAGGAATTCAGGTAATGCGCCCTATGAGCCCAATGAACTCGAGAGAGTTAACTTTATTATGGCTGTTATGTGATCCAATGAAGTTTTTATTGGGATGAAACTTTCTTTTTCCTTTCGTAGGGTGGCAGCACTTCATGACTTCCTTTTTTGCAGACAGAGGGGGTGCACTTACAAAATATTTTTCGCGTTTTTATCAGACAAATAATTGTAATATAATTTTTATTTTCCCATTCGTGACATATATACATAACATACATACATATATATATATATATATATATATATATATATATATATATATATATATATATTAATTATTTATATACTATATTATTTATATATATTTATTTATTTATATTTATATATATATACGTATATTCACGATCTTATGTCCTGTGCTTTGTAATTTTCCTGTTTTTCTAACGTTCCTCTGAATTCTACAGTTCTATATATAATTAAAAGTTAACAAGAAACTTGTGGCATTTAGAGGGTGTTACTCTCTTTGACAGTATACAACAAATAAACTAAAATTTGAATTTAATTTTGCCACTTATTTGATTTATTTGACTGTCCTTGACGGTCTCATATACATTGAATACGCTTTACTCGTGTGAGGTCTGATATTTCCAATCATTTGGTACTTCCGATTTAGGAACTGGATCTAAAATTGGGATCATAAAATTGTGTGCAACAATTTTACTTCTTGGTAATGCATTGACCCTTTATATTTTCGAACTAATACAGTCGAATCCCGTTATAACGAACTTTAAGGGACCAAAGGTTTTGTTCGCTATATCCGAACCTTTAAGAAAAATGCTAGAATTCACAAAATGCGTAACTCCTTAGTTGTAATGTGTATTCAATAATGATGTATTAAAAATATGATAAAATCTATTAAAAATGATCATTAATGAATTAAATCGACTATAATCGATTACATTAAACTGACACAATAATAATTAAATTACGTACAATAGAAAAACAGAGAGACCAAAATTTTCCTTCGTTATATCCGTGAGTTCGTTATGTACAGGGTTCGCTATAACGGGGTTCGACTGAACAACTAAAAGGAGTATGTATGTATTTATCGACCTATGGATTTATCACTCTTTCCCCTTTAAAACGTATGAAGAAGTTTCATAACTTGAAAATGGCTCCTATGTTTTCTTAGCCATTGTTTAACTTAGAGGGCTGATATGGAAGGACAGTCCTTGATATCAGGATCTTTCTAAGGAGTCTTATTGATTAATTATTGAAGATGACGATTTAGTGTGGTTAATAGTTTGTTATTTGATAAAAGAAAAATCCTGGAAGGATCGTTCATAACTTTTTTTTTTAATATTACTTTTTTCCGTTTAAAATGTATGAAGTTTCATTACTTGAAAATGGCTTTTATGTTTTCTTAACCATTGTTTAACTTAGAGGGCTGATATGGATGGACAGTCCTTAATATCAGGATCTTTCTAAAGAGTCTTATTGATTAATTATTGAATATGACGATTAAGGGTGGTTAATAGTTTGTTATTTGATAAAAGAAAAATCCTGGAATGATCGTTCATAGCTGTTGCTTTTTGAATATCACTCTTTTCCGTCGAAAACATATGAAGAAGTTTCATAATTTGAAAATGGCTTGTATGTTTTCTTAACCATTGTTTAACCTAGAGGGCTGATATGGAAGGACAGTCCTTGATATCAGGATCTTTCTAAGGAGTCTTATTGATTAATTATTGAAGATGACGATTTAGGGTGGTTAATAGTTTGTTATTTGATAAAAGAAAAATCCTGGAATGATAGTTCATAACTGTTGTTTTTTAAATATCACTCTTAAAACGTATAAAGAAGTTTCCTAACTTGAAAATGGCTTCTATGTTTTCTTAACCATTGTTTTTCATTTATTTATTTACCTTTTCTTATGGCTCACCGAAGAGAAGATGATCTGAAGTTATGTACGTACACATGTTCATACATACACACATTAGTGGTTGATGAAGTGTTATGAAAATAACTATAAAACATATATCTGTGTGTAAACGTTTTACTTGTTTTCAAATTAATGTGCTGTCTCTGTTCGTAATAAAAAGATTAAGGTTAGCTATTATCAACGATTCTAGGCGAACAGATATTAGAACATCCTGCTGATAAAATTATCAATTCCGCTTCCTGAATCAGGATTAGATAACATTTGTAGCCAAAGTGTTACGCATTTGGAGAGCATCTAAACCCGCTTGTTGAGGTTAGACTACGTTTGGGACTTATCTGTGAATCCTTCTTTGTCGCCAAATACTCTTAAAGAGAAAGTAAAACACTGCGAGAAAGATTATAGCTTGATTCCTCTTATGAACATAAATCGGCCGCCCATGTAATGAAAAAGATGAAATAGCTGTTTTCCTTATTTCATCGTTAAAGGGCTCAGTGATATTTAGCATCAAGTAATGCACTTGACGGCTGTTTTTATAAACAGTGTACATAAGTGATATCTACGCCGTGAGTGTTTTTCTAGGTTTTTTTTTAGTTTCGTGACAAAAATACCGAGCTAAGGGAATAGCAAAGTTAAATGATTAGAGAAAAAAAAAATTCGATTGTTTGTTTTTGGTTGAAATGAATGTTTAGTTCAAGGGATATTTTACTTATAAAAGCACAAATTACTTGAAATATTTCTTTTTTAATTTGTTTAAGTGTTTATTTTGAGCTTAAACGTTGTGGAACGTGTCTTATTTTTGCATTTATTGTAGTTATGCGTAAATTATCTAATTCACCAGAGACACTCAAAAATATTTCTAGATTAAAACATTTTAAAAATATTTCTAGATAAATATTTAAATATTTAATTTATAAATATTTAAATATTTGATATATAAATATTTAAATATTTGATATATAAATATTTAAATATTTAATATTTAAATATTTGATATATAAATATTTAAATATTTTATATATAAATATTTAAATATTTAATATTTAAATATTGGATGTATAAATATTTAAATATTTAAATATTTAATAAATATTTCAGTTATAAATTACTGAAATCCCCCTAAATTTAACAAATAAGTTTTCATATTTTTAACTAGGGACAGATAAAATTTAAAATTTTCAACAGATTGCCCATTTTGCTTGAGACAAACTTAGTGCCCCTTATCAAATCTAATAGGCAGTGTTTACTCAAACACTCAGTGACCATGCGTTTAAGGTGTACATGGAGTGTTATTCATAACTTCCTACGTCATTGCTGGTAACTATAGAAAAAGTGTTTGATGTGACGGAAGAATCATAGAGCAGTCGGCACGAGGCAGAGAAAAGCGTTCATCTTCCTGTCAGTTCTTCCGGAACTTGGTTTTATAGACGCAGTTTCTATTTTTAGCATTATAAAAATTATCTAAGGACCTTTAACACGAGAACGAAAAATGGTGTTAAAAACTCGTAACGATGCAGACGTAACACATCACTATTTTCTCCCCAAAATCCAACAGAATAACGCAAAAACACTTGAAAAAGGAGTTAAAAATTGCAAAGTTTCAATACTTCAAATGATTTTGTAAAGCTGTTTAATATGTTTTAGCTATATTTTAACCAAAATAGAGTTCTTTTGCAACCAGATCAAACGGAAATTAATATGTGTAGCACGACAGAAAAATATTAGTGTGACAATTAATAGGATTAATATGGAATATTCTTCCTCAGTGGTAAGGGGAATTTTTATATATTTGATTGTAAATGATTTTACATTGCAGTTTTTTAATTTGTGATTTATTTGGTCAGATAATTGATTGAATGGCGTCGAGCGTCTGGCAATGAGTTACAGGTTAAACGGAGATTTGTCTCTAAAATTATTGAATTATTTACGAATCTTCAACTTTTCTTCATCTTAAACAGTATTTGTTAAATGCATTAACCATTTGGGCAAACCCTTTTTTGAGAAATGTTTATCATAAGCGAAAGGATTATAACATTAGACAGAGCTTTGTTGCCATTCAATTATTTAGATTAGTTGCTTATTTAGAACTTTGTTGCCATTGAATTTTGGAAAAGGAGAATATATAATGAGTACTCCTCAGTATTTTATGTAATCTAAATTTTCAGGTACATGAAATAATTAACTAGAACTTTCTGTATTCTTATATAGTAGCAATTTGTGTAATTTTATCACTTTCAGTAACATGCCACTTGCTAATTTGATTCAGATTAATGTTTTAAAGGGTATAAAAATTCCTCTGAAACCAATGAAATATCTATATTTGGTTTTAATTAATTACGTATTACTTCATGATAACGTATTACTTCATGATTACATATTGATTCAGATTAATGCGTCATAAAATACAAAAATTCCTTTGAAACCAACAAAAAATCAACTTTTGCTATAATTAATTGCCTACTACTTCATGTTAATTTAATTCAGATTAATGTGTTAATTAATATGTGTTAATTCCTCTGAAACCAATGAAAAATCTATTTTTGTTTTAATTAATTACGTATTACTTCATGCTGATTTAATTTAAGTTAAAAAATACAAAAATTCCTCTGAAACCAATGAAGAATCTACTTTTGCTTTAACTAATTGCGTACTACTTTAGGCTAATTTAATTCAGATTTATGCGCTAAAGAATATGAAAATTCTTCTGAAACCAATGAGAAATCCATTTTTGTTTTTAATTAACTAACCACTACTTTATTCATTTTCAATAATTTAAGAACTCTATGATACAGAGAAAGTTCCGTTTTCCGTAATGTTTTGAAAAGCATTTTATTCAATTTCCTTTTGGAAAAGCTTGATTTCTAAGGAAAGCTCCAAGAACGAAAGTAATGCCTGTTACAGCTTTGAAGTCTTTGATGATTTTTGAACAGGAAAATATATCATCTATTTTTCAATGCTTTGTAACACCTGAAATACTTTAAAATATTTTAAGATGTGAAATTTAGTAAAAGTTTTAATTTTTGTATATAAAAAGCATATTTTTTGCTAATTGTGTATCATTTCCAATCGTCTTCAGTAACACGGCTATTGCTGTTTTACTCCGATTTTAGTTCATATATATGCCTTAAGGCTGCTATGTAGTAACCCTATTGGATTTGCTGACCTCAACGTTAACCCGTAAATGGTAACATCTGTCGGAATCACTCTAACAGACATCCGTTCATGACACTAAGTTGGATTTCGTAGCTCATTACTTACGTCATTTCCAATTTTCATTTAATTTTAGCTCTGTATTAGAGGTATTATTGATTTATAAAAGATATTTACGCTTGGTTTTAATTTTAATATAACCTTATTCAGTAAAAGTCAATCTAATTTGTTTTAGAATTTCAATAAGATCTCCAAAAGAAAATTAAATAATCAGAAATAGATTAGAATAAAAAAGTAAACTAGGGACAAATATAAACATGATTAAAATAAAATTTCATCATAAAAGTTTTACAAATTTTGTACACAAATATTACATATCTTTTCTGAACACTCCAAACAATTAGGTGTATCACACTTCATACACTTGTAGTTCGTCATTCTATTTTTTTTGTGTAAGGACAGTACCTAAAGTTTTTCCTCTTCTCCAACTCGGCACTTTTTAAGGATTGCTTACTTAAACTTGCTTCCTGCTCATCTACTGGACGAACAATTTCCATTATTATTTTTTTTAGTCGTCTGATAGACGGACCAAATACGCACCTTTAAAGTAATATCCGTTTTCCTTAAGATATAATACTTTGTTAAGATATTACATTAGTTATTAAACTTGTACAAGAATACTTAATGCCTTAACAGTAGAATTTTGTGGCAATTATGTATGACAGGACTTATGTATGACTAAAAATCAATACACGCGGACGAATACGATTTACTTAATTTTTTCTCCTGTAAAGAAAAGAGAGATAGTATCATCTTTCGTCACTAGATGGCAGCAGATTCCAACTCTTTGTTTAAAAAACTTCGGGACTTAAAAGGGCTTCATAAACAATACTAAATATATGATTTAAAAAAATTTTTTATTATATGCCTCGTTTCACTGATTGCTACATATAAGCTTATTTATTTATTACCTCACGTTATTTTATATAATCACACTTTATACACTTCTAGTTCGTCATTCTATTTTTTGTGTAAGGACAACACTTATAAAGCTTTTCCTCTTCTCCAACTTGTCACTTGCATTTACACTTTTCTACTTTTGTATGTAGCTGGAAATAGTAGACACCTTTTCTCCATAGGTTAACATTAAGGTGAACGAATCCAATAGGGTTAGTGCACAGCGGCCTTAAAGAAGACAAAAATTCTTTAGGAATCAATGAAGTATTCACTTTTGCCTCAATTAATTACCTCAGATAGTGGCTTCAATAATTCACTTCACTGGAAAAATCTTATTTTTTTTTTCCTGATTAAGTAAAACAGAGTATACAGGATTTAACAGAAAAATAACTTATATGTCAAACTAATAGACTTTCAACATGAAAACAACTTGACAATTTACTGTCTGTGTGGAGTTCATTGGTTGACTAAAAGAAATTTAAACATTTTTTGCTGCCCAAGGGATAACTAGATCGAAAATTACAAATTTAGAACTTTTTCTGCGTTTGACAAACTATGTTTAATTACTTACTGGTAACGTCTAGTTTTACGTAATGTTTAGAACCACGTGTTTTACTCAGTTTAATTTTTTTCAAAAGCCACGACTTTCGGCACACTAAAAAGATCCAATAACAAAAACGTCAATTTTTCTTTCAGGAGAAAAAAAAAAAAAAAAGTATACCGTATTTGTACGTGTGTGAGATTTGTTCTTTAAGATAAAATACTTTGTTAAGATTTTACTTTAGTTATTAAACTTGTACAATTAGAATACATAATGCCTTAACAGTAGAATTTTTGCAGCAATTATCAACAGGACTTATGTATGACTAAAAATCATTACACGCTGAATAAAATTTACTTTTTTTTCCCTCCTGATAGATAAAAGAGATAGTATCATCTTATGTCACTAGATGGCAGCAGATTCCAACTCTTTGTGTTAAACGCTTTGAGACTTACAACGGCTTCATAAACAAAACTAAATGTATATGATTTAATTTAATTTTTTTTATATATAAGCCTCGTTTCATTAATTGCTTCATATAAGCTATTAGTGAATAGCTTCTTTATTATGTATTTACCATAATGGGGCACAGGACCTTTACCCTCTTGAGACCAACGGTACCAAACTATTAGTGCAATATTGATAAAAATTTAACCATATGTTGTGATAGTCTATTACTTAAATCCAAAATATTAGAAATTTTTAAAAAAATAATTTGATTTTCAAGGAAAATACTTGCAAAAATTTCTTTCTAATGTGAGATTTTTACAATTTATGAGTATTTAAAAATTTAATTAATACTTTTTTCCAGTATTTTGGTTTTAAATTAAAGATATGTGTATGTGTATTGTAAATATATTACAATGAAAATTGTATTCATGTATGCATATTTTTTATGTTTTATGGTGCGCACAGTGATTTAAGACATTCCGTATCTTAGACTCATATTCATTTTCTAAATATGTAATAAAAATATTAATTTTCAAAGAAGGCCTTTTATTTTTGCAGAGTACATAATTTAAAATGTGTTAATCGAATACAGATTGAAAACGACATTTCTTTTTGTAATTTTATTAAACTTTGATTAGTTCGAACATAAGTTTTAACAATTTCGACCAGATTAAAGGTACTGTGCCCCCTTAAGTTAAGCGTATTCTATTTCATCTTTATAACTGAGTGACTATATGAAGTGCTATATATCTTTGGTTGCCCAACGAGCTTAGCTGTTAAATACTTTCTCTTAAGTATAGCATTTAATTTAATTTACTTATTATTGCCTGTAATTGCATTCAGTAAAGCAGAAATATGAAAAGAATTGCGAGTGAGTAAATTAACGTGAATAACTAAATAGGGAATTTTATTTAAAATGACAAGGTTTAATACATATGGAAATTTTAAGGCAAAGAGGAAATTCTATCGCAATAATGCAGTTGTCAAGAAATTTATTTTCGCCAATTTCAACTCCGCGTCAGAATATTTTAGAAATTTGCAGCATTTATGATGCGAAGTATTCTTGCCTACCGTTTAATAAACAAAATTTTTTAATTGTATCAGTATGTTAAGAATTTTAGTTTTCTATTATCACAATAAATAACAATTTTCATTATTTTCTTTTGCAGATCCAAATAAAGAAGGGAGAATAAAATTAGAGGATGAAGCTTCCCATCCGGCTTCAAAGCCTAACGAATCTGAAAACAGAAGAGTAAAACTAAATGAGGACGTTGTTGTTCGCAGGTCACCAGAATACGAGTATACAAATGTGGAATCTTACCTCTACGATAGGCAGAATCGGCAACGCCACAGTCCAAATTCTTCTAGAAACACATCGACCCCCATGAACCCTAAATCTTTCTGCGATGCCTGCAAGATCCAGTTCTTGTCCGTGAACACGTACCAGGTACACAAGAAATTCTACTGCAAATCCAGGCATGAAAATGAGGACATGCTTTCGTCTATGCCTGTACTGGAATCAACTTCCGGGGGATTGTCCACAGCCTTCAAGCCCTCTGCTGACACAGTTATTTTGAGAGGAGGAATAAATGGAGGTGTTGCACCTTCTCTTATCCAGCCTCAGGCCATATATGCTGCCATCTCAACGAATCCTTTGATACTTTTACCATGCACTTTAGTACCTGGACAGGGACTTGTTCCTCAAAATGGTGTAATACCCACTGGTCCTCCTGGTATCGTTTTGCAGAGTGGAATTGCATGTCCCACGATTGTTGAAAAGCCCACGGCACCAAAAGTTAATGATACAAGCTGTCCTCCGCGTAAAACTAGTCATCCTGTAATGAATAGTGCGGACGAATCAAATGACAACACTTTACTGAGCCCTTCGAAGATAACAGCCCTGAAAAGAAAAATGAGTGAGGGGGATGTTTTAAACTTGAAGAAGACATGTACAAGCAATGACGCCAACAATTCCCCTCAGGAGAAAAGTTTCTTTGATACAAAAGACCCCGATGTCGATCAAGATACACCATTAGATTTAAGCATTAAAGTAAGAAAAGTTAGTGACACAGTTGTACGTAAGTCTCCAATTAGAAGAAGAAATTCGGTTATATCTACGTGTCACCCATCGTCTCCGGGCCTTCGCGTCTGTGGATCAGGATCTCCCCCAGGACCATCAGTGATTTCTTCAACTCATAGCACCTCTTCCCCTACAAACTCTTACAGCAACGAAAGCACATGTTACACAGCGCAAGTTCCTGTGGTTGTACACAGGGGAACAGTAGAACGCATATCCCCACTTCCACCTGTTCTTCAGTCGGCTATCGTGGATAAGACAATACCACCGCCTGGCATGCTTCCACCTAAACTCATGAAGCAAGGAAATAATATCTGTGAGGAGTGCCATATAGTTTTCATCAAATATGATAATCTCGTGACACATAAGAAACACTATTGTGCGTACAGACGGCGACAGCTATCTGCAATGGCGGCCGCTGCGGCAGCGGCCTCAGCGCAAGAGCAGTCCAGCGATGACAATAACAGCAATCACAGTGGTGTAAACGAAGGAACGCAGAGCTTTCAGAGCGATGATTCAGGAAAATCCAGTTTAAAAAAGCTCGAGTATAGTGTAGAACATTACAGGCAAGCTATCCCTAAACCGCCACAACCGGCATATTGCTGTGACGCTTGTGGCGTAAAATTCAGTACTTCAGATACTCTTATTGCTCATCAAACTTACTACTGCATGAAAAAACCCGACAGTGCGATGGCTAAAGCTTCAAGTAAAAAGGGAGATGAATCTAGCGCATCGTTAGAATCCCCATTTTCTGGACCGGAGGAGTGGAAATGCAACTACTGCGATGCAGCTTGTTCTTCTTATGAAACCATGCGACGACACTTGCTGACCCACAGCGAACCTCGTGGTTACAGATGTTTATTGTGTGGATACAAAGGAAACACTTTAAGAGGCATGCGTGCTCATGCTTGTGAGCATTTGACAGACGATTCCACATCCGTCGAAGAATTCATGTCTTCCACTGTAATCAGCGAAGGCGGTGGACTTCCGGTAGTTCCCAGAACTTTAGAATGTAGCGACGAAGAATCTGACGCTCAGAAGGAACCATTAAGCTACAGACAACGAGAAAGAACCTCCTCTAACAATTCTGACCTTGTAAAAGATAGGACTTCAAAACACGAGAGAATGGTTTCAGATCTTTCAGAGTCCGAGGAGCATGTAGACTCCCCGAGAAGTGCAGAAAACGGGCAAAAGGACACAGGACCCAAAAGATCAAGTTCTGTCAAGGCCGAGTCTGGCGACAGCAGTTCAGACGTCAGTGGTAATCAAGAACCAGTCAATCCCTTAGCATTTTGTGATGTTGTCATTAAAACTGAAAACGACCAGATTTGCAGTGGTGAGGATTCAGACAGAAACGAAGTCAAGCTGGAGCAGGAATACGACAGCGATGAAAGATCTTCGGCCACAGCCCATCTGCGATCAGTCATTCGTATTGCAGAGAAGCATGAAGACGTACCTCACTCATCCAGGCGGAAAAGCAGACCCCAAGTCAAATCCGGCTCTGATCCAAAGTGCTGCAAAACATGCGGCGTTTCGTTTCAGCATTTGTCGAACTTTCTGACCCATAAAAAATTCTATTGTGATTCGAGAACTTTACCGAACTGTCTTCCTGAGGCAGCGACAGTACAGTAAGAAATTTGCAGAGCTCTGCAATCATCTATTTTGTAACAAAATGTTAAATCTATTGTACATACGTGACCGCCTGATTTTCTCCACTGCCTATTCCGAGAAAAGACGGACGCTTTGAGCTTAATTTTTAATCTAATGTGATGATTTATATGGTGTGGAACTAAATGTACATATAAAACAAAAACTATTCATTTTTTTCTGAATAATTATAGTGTATGATACACATTATATATGATATTCATGGTAATGAGATTTTAGTGTTATCTTAAAAATTAATGCTTTCAGTTTTTAGGGAGTAGGCATTTGTAATCAAGAACTTGCTTTCGCATTGTATTTTTGCTTCATTTGGCTGCCTTTCGACAGGGATGGTGAATTTGCAGAAAATTGTTTAATAAATATATCAAAAGCAAAGTTAACATTAACTAAATATTTTCGCTTTTAACTGATTAACAGTACGGTAAACATATTTTATTATTTTTCATTTAGAATAGATGCCACATGTAGAGTGAAAGTGAAATCAAATTCTTATTCTTTATTAATAGTTATCTTTAAAGAAATGTTTTATCTAAAGATTTACTTAAAAAAAATTTGACTGAATATCTAATTCCCTTGAACATATGCACTTAAGGACTTGTCTTTTATTATTGTTAACACTTGAGCTTTACTTTTAGCTCATTCTAACTAATTTTATTTTTTTTTCTTTTTTCTTGGAACAATTTGAAATTGTACCCTACAGTAATGAAAAAAAAATTACGAACAATAATTACTTTTCTATTTTTTAAACGTGTTTTATTTCATTTTACACGTGACTAAGATTTTAGTAGACAACAGATCTCCGATATATCACCAATGAATAATACGTTTATATTCTTCAAAAATATGAAGTTTCTTTTTCTCTTCCATACTCAATTATTTCAACTTGTGACTTTAAGTTGGTGAATATTTAGCCATGATAGACTAAAAATCTTGTTAATTTAAGTGTCTAAATTAAAGCATGAAAGTTTCTCGAACCGGACTTAGAAGCTCAATTCTAATTTCAACGCCCAACATCAACCAATTCAATATAATTTTTGAAACAATAAATTGGTCGTTCGAGGTTTATTGCTTTTTATGAAGTTTTCTTCGCCATCCCTGATTCTAAAAGGCAGCTGTTATTGTTTTTATTTTCTCAGTATTCTGCTTCCAGCCTTTTCTGACAAAATTGTATAATATGCTTTTAAAAAGACTTGCTTGTTTCTGTCACATTTATTAAGAGAAGAAGCAAAAGTTTATTCATTTTTTATTTATTAATTGAAACCCGGTGACCGTATTAATTATGTATTTCAGATTTAGTTTATTTATAAAACTTATTTAAAACGTTATTTTTTCTTTCATAATATTTATGAAAGTATTATAAAGTGAAATCTTTGTTGTAAACATTTCTTGAGTATTATTGCCTTTGATTATGTAATTTTTTTCTTTGCATTTATGAAATGTATATTACACTATGAATTACTTAAAAACAGATTTGCATTTGTAAAGACTTAAAATAGAGTAGCGTAGTTTTCTGCAAGGTTTCTTTTTCAATAGAGATTTCATAAAACTTCTGTTCCTTAAAAGTGTACAGTTAGCATTTTATTTTGTTGAAAATTAATACAGCAAAACAAAAGTTCCCTTTCCCATACGCAAATAATGAATTTCTTGTATATTTCGTCAGCCTGAAACAAAATTTGACAAATATAACCTTGGAAAAGATTCTGATAGATTTTTTAAACTATAAATTATGAAATTAATTTGAAAGCGAGATATGATTTTGAATGTTTCTTGTTTTACGATTGAAGTTCTGCTTTATAAGGGTTGTAAGTTGTTAAAATTAATGCGGCAAGAGGCGTAACTATCGGGTTTGTACCCTCGTCCTGAATTTTAAAAAGTGAACCAAACAATACTATCACAATCAAATTAAACGGGAAGACTCTTGTCTGAATGTATGTTATTCGAAACAAATCGATTAAATTTTTGCAAATTTTAGTTCTTGCTTTTTAAAAAGTTTTCTTTACATTGCCAGTTACGCTAAAGTTTCAGCGTTTTCATAAAATTTGTGAATGGATTTTAAATTAAAAAATCTACAAAAATCTTCGTAAGTCCGTTCGGCCGTTATTTATTTTTCTACATCAAAATTTCTTTTCAGAATTTTTAATATTTTCTTTTTATTAAGAACTAGCTGAAGTACCCGGCGTTGCTCGGGAATTTAAGAATGTTTATTAACCAAAATCAATTTAAAAACTAAACACATTATAAATAACATAGAAAAAAAGCATGGGAAATGTTATACACATCTCATAATTTAGTTATATTCATCCTTTCAACATTGTTCTACTAAAAGCTGAAAAGTAAAAATGTCAAATTGTCTAATTTTTATTAATCAACATCAATTTAAAAATTAACGCATTATAAATAACATAGAAAAAAGCATGAGAAATGCTATGCACATCAATGTAACAGTTCACATGCTTTTTTTCTATGTTATTTATACTGTGTTTAGTTTTTTAATTGATTTTGGTTATACATTCGACAATTTGACGTTTTTACTTTTCAGCTTTACTTTTCACAATAACGCTGAAACAGTTTTTTCCTTTATTCACTTAGCAATATGGTTTATTTATTCAAAAACAGAAAGGTTTAGAAAATCGGAACAGAATGAACAAGGAATGCAGTAATTTAGAGTGTTTTTTTAAACAGAATATTTTTGTGTGTTTTGCACGCGAGCATGATGGGGAAAATTGTATCATGCAACTTGCTTTGAGCTAGTTACGCCTCTTTGATCATCTTATGCCTTCTATGTATTTGTCACATAACACTGTTAAAAAGTAACCACTCACCATACAATGCTTGTTGTTTAATCCGTTTGAAAAGGCTCCAAGTACTTCTTAATTAATTTAGTTTTCATCAGACTGACGAGTAAGTTTTACTCAATCTAAAATGTGACTTGGACATTTTCAGCCTGTAACCCCGCCCTTCTTGTTGTTTTTTTTTGTTTGTTTTCAAAATGGTATTGTATCCATTTCTGGTCATTTGTAGATGATGGTGATAACTTGCTTTTATTTTGATTGATGCTTTAAAACAGATGCTGTCAACGGCGGCAGAATTTGTTTCGAGGAAAATGCAAAGAGATGTGTTATTATCTTCCATTGTGGAAACTTTTAGTTGTATAGCAAAATGCCAAATTAAAAAGTGCATTTATTACTTTGAGTCTCCGTGTTTTCATTCTGGTAACACTTAAGTCTCAACTGACATATGTAATTCATGGACAAGCGATCAGAGAAATACGTAAATCTGAATTAGATCTTTGCAATTATACCGGAAATACTTGTATTTGAGAAAAACTAGTCAAATACAAGTTATACAGAATAATTTAGATGGTGAAAAGGATAAAGCAATTCTTCAACTCATGAAGAAGACCTGAATTAAAATGTTTCCATATTATAACTAAGCAGAATTAGCTACACAAAGAGGGATTTGCTTTAAGGGTACACATTTAACCCTTCAGCGGGCGCGCCAATTTTTGGAACACCAGCAGACACGCGTGGCACAAAGGGCAACGTCTCTTTCAATCTTGATTATTCCTTTTGTAATAAACTTTTTTTTCAAATTGAAAATAATAATTCTGCATTTTATGACAAGATATAAAATGTTGATAATATTGAGATATATTTATAATTAAAGGCCAAAGAATGCAGGTACAATAGCCTTATTTCAAAACTCTCCGGTTTTTTGGTTCTAAGCACAACCTGTGAATTGATTCCAGTTATGTCCAAAAATCTAAAAAACAACGAGATTGTCCATCTTCGTGATATGCGGGATGCCATGTAATAGCTGCACATTTGATCGAATTCATCAACTCCTGCTTTTGTCGTATTGTAATCCCGCATAATCGCTGGTTTTAGCACGGTTAAACCACGACTAACAATGAATGGAAAGAAATACAAGGGTCAGAAAATTAGATCTGCATTAGAAAGAGTGTAGCTACAAATAGAAACGGCTTAGAACATTCAAAACTAAGACCGTCTGCACACGGAGCAACTCAAAAGAAACTGATAACCGACTCAAATCACAGACGGGTTTGTAACCAGTTGCGCCGTGTGCGTGGCTCCATTCAATTACATAGGTTGCGACTCATCACGGACTGGTTTGTGATTTGAGTCGGTTATCAGTTTCTTTTGAGTTGCTCCGTGTGCATACGGCCTTACATGTAAAAACAAACCATTCAAAATTACGAAAATTTTGTACTTTGTACAAGGCCACGCCCGCTGAAAGGTTAAAATGGTCAAAGAATCGATTTTGTGTTTTTTATATTGATTGAAACCCGGATACAATTTGCTACTACTATTTTTATGATATTAAAAAAACTAATTTTAATTATAAATGTTATAAATGAAAGTAATTAAAAGATTGTAGGTCAATATGTTAAGCTAAATGCTTTCTTTCTATCAAAGTGTGTTTCATGTTGAAAAATTAAAATTAACATGAGTTATCATGCTCGCAGTGACAAGTGGTAATTATGAAAATAGGAAAACAATATGTTACTTAATTAAGAGGGACATCGACACATTTAAAAACATATTTATTTATTAAGTTAAAATTTTGATTTTTTGTGATGGTTAACCATATAATTTGTAAACAAAATCACATCATAAAACTTCTCAAAAGTTTTTAAAAAATTTTAAAATAAAAAAAGTAGGATAATTTAAAATTATTATAACTCAAAATATTCAGTCGAATTTCAAAACTTTTTCCTTTAATTAAACAGAAATGAATAAGTTTTAATTTGATTCAGCATTTTTTTAAATATCAATTTTTTTAAAAATTTAAAACATTTAGAGTAAAAATTTCAAAGAAAATTATGTAACTTATTTTTAAAAAGTCATATTTTCAAAAGTAAACATTTTTTTCAAATTTGCTGGATCGAAATGAAAGCAAAATAATTCAAAAAGACATGTTCCAAGTTTGAACATTTATCTTTAACTGTTGTTGACTTATAACAATTTAAAGACGAGAAATGCTGAAAAAACCCATTATGCAGAAAAATGCACTTACAGGTTTAAACAACGATTGGCTGCTATTAGAATGTTGCCAAAATAATAATAATAATATCTCCTGTTCTAATTAAGATATAAACATGATTTAAATGCCATTTTAAGCGGAAAAAAAACACAAAAATTTTTAAAGCAATAATTTTTTTTCTCCCAAAATCTGAAGAATTTTGTGTCCTGGACCCAGGGCCCGATTTAGAAAATTCTTGACTATACGCACAACTCGGGATGGGGGCCCCCTAACACTGATGTGTGCGTAAAATTTCCAACATTGACACAAAAAAAAATAATCATGAATCATTGTGAAAGTACCATTTTACCAAGAATTGGCTATTTGAAGCGTAGAAGCCTAGAGCATTATCAAATAACAAAAAGCAATACAACATGTTAACTTCATCATTAAAACACCAATACAATGCAACCATAAAACTTATTAATCCCTTATATACACTATAACATACTTATGATGAACTATGCATATAACTATACATATGATGAACCAATCAATGAATCAAATTTGAAAGGATATATACAAAAAATTGCTATTAAAAAAGGTAAAATTTAAAAAAATGTGAATTGGGAATGTTTTCTTTTTTTTCTTTTAAAATTAAAACTTTTTGGGGGTCCCCGAATGTTGGGGGCCCCTAGGCCCGGGCCGCATATTACCATTCCTTACATGAATTCACGCCATTACATCGTTTGGCGCCTGCTGATTGGTCAATGAGTTTACATCGGTATTTGTGTATTTGGTGCGCTGATTCTTATGAAAGCATGTCTGTTTTTCAAGAATCAAAACTTCCATCACTATTTTTGAACGAAATAGAATCTATTTCAAATAATAGTATCGTAGTACGCAGTAACGTTCAAAATTGCATATTTGTGCATCATTAAATTTATGCATTTGTACAATAAAGTCACTTTATTTTCAGTCCATGTTTGGTAATTTTTAGAAGAGTATTTGTAATTTTTATTTTTTAAGAGTAAGGTTAAAAAACTAAAGTGTGCAAAACAGCAAAAAATATATAATTTGCATCTTGCAATTAAGATTTTAATTAAAAGAATAAACAATTTTTTTTAATTCAATATTTAAATTTTAAAATAAATAAATAAAGCTTTCATTTTTTTAAATTCAACATTTAAATTTGAAAAAAAAGAAAATATCTTTCCTTTTTTATAATTTAACATTTAAATTTAAGAAAAAATTCAATTTTGAGTAATATTTACTCTATTTTATTCTACTCCTAAAATTTTACAGTGAAATTACTACGGAAATTGGTAATTTCTTAAAATTTTTCATGCACAAAAAAAAAATATGAAGGCATTTATGGCGAAAATTTCTTTTACAAATAGTTTTTCATTTTAAATTACTTTTACATTAATAGGTGGCGCCACTTAAAAAATCCACGTTCCTTGTAAAATATCGCATAAAAAAATATATAAAAATGAAAGCAACTAAGAAATAGATTTTATCTCATTTAAAGTACTCTTAGGATCAAATATTATGCAATTATCAAAATGAAAGCAACTAAGACACATATTTTAGCATTTATCTCATTTAAAATGCGCTTAGGATAAAATATTATGGCAATTACCGATGCAAAGTCAATTGACCAATCAGTAGCCGCCAAACGATGTAATGGCGTGAATTCATGTAAGGAATGGTAATATGCGCCCGGGCCTAATGGGCCTAATGGAAAATCAGGGCCTGCCTGGACCCTCTTAAGTTTTCCAAATTAGTTTAAATAATTTTGCTTCATTCGTTAATTTGTTAAAATTCATGAAATCTTAGTCAATTTTCTAACATTTTTTTCAAGTCAAAGATGTACTGCCCCCTTAAAGGAACTTTAGATTAAATTAATAGAGGCATGGCTCTGCAATTCGGAAAAAACCGATGTGAAAGTATATTTGAAATTATTGTGAAAGTATATCCGAATTTCTCAGGATTGTTAATTGAAATGTTTGCCGCAAAACTATGCATCATTCTTTGAATCCAAAAATGTTTTCCAAATTTTTAGACCATGAAAAAAAGTGACAAAAGATTCAAAATCATAAAATGTAGCAGGTAGATTCAGAAAAAGATGTTTTTATAAATTCAATAAATTCACTGTCCCGCCTTCCGGCATACAGAACATCTGAAAACTAATCGCTCCATAGCAAACCTGCTAAAGATCTCCAATTAGTAGCACTGGATAAGTCAAACATCTGTCCAGGCCAAACACCACAATAAAACTCTAAACGCCTAGGGGAAATCCCGAAATAGTTACAAAATTACTTACATTGCCAATTTAAATAAATATGTAGGTATTCAAATATTAGGTACAACTTTTACAGTTATACAAAACATTTCCAATCTTCTTCTGCTGACAAATATACAAACAGAGGTATCTATGTACGCCTACACATTTTAAGACATACTTATTACAATAATACATTTCCGCTAACAATTTAAATATGTTTTACAAATTTGCATGCAGAATTACAATACGATAAACACGCATAAAGACATTAACAACTTCATATAGCAGCGTATAAGTATTTACATGTTACTACGTTACCATGTTTTTATATACCGAGTGAGCCAAAAGTTCGTAAAAACTTTAAAAATTCATAAAAATGGAAGAAATTGTGATAAAGAAGTGCAAGAAAGGGCTCGCAAGGAAGTCGGATTTTTTTAAGCAGCAAAATAAAAATTTAAAAAAGTCACTGGTCTAACTTTGCAAGCACTGCTACTCCCCGTGGACGATGATGCCGCCATATTATTCATAACAGTTTCCACAGCAGTAATGCGGCCCTCCACCTACGAGGGTCTTCCACATCGAAGCCGAACCTCCAAATCCTCGTGTATCACGGTCTTTTATTGCAAGATTGATTTGCATAATTCTGCTGAATCTCTCGCATCTCCGCTAGAGTGGAACGAAAAAAAATATTTTTTGAATTTCAATATGCTCTAGTTTTCAAAAGTTGCCTTTGAACAAAATAAAGACGGAAATTAAATATTAGCGTAATTGGTGCATGTTTTCAGTTAACGCAAGAAGGGCAAACTTTTGGTTTTTATTAAATTTTTGACAAATTTCGCAATTATTTTGAAATTGAATACACTTGTAGTACAAAAAAGTAGCAAAATATGTAATTTAAACATTCTTTTTAGTCAGGAAACCTGCTAAACTGATTATATAATACGTTTTACTTCATAAAAATAGTACACATAAAGGCACTTAAGGACGAGGCACTTAAAAGACACTCGGACATCACGGTGGAACGAAAATTTTTTTTTCAGAATTTCAATATGCTCTAGTTTTCAAAAGTTGTCTTTTAAAATTAAAATTAAGAATATAAAATATTTTTGCTCTACTAAAATATTTTCAAGTGTCGCAAAGGGCTTCAAAATGGATATTTTTAGGAAAAAGTGATTATATTTGTATTTTTTGTTAATTTCTTTTATAGTATATTAAAATAATGTATATTTCCTGTAAACAAAATATTCAAAATATGATATTTTGACAGAAAACTCGCATATTCTAAGTATTTCTAATTTTTAGATGCCATAACAGAACAACTGATTTTGTGGAATTTCGCGATTTTCATCATATTAATTTTACAGTAGCATATTCTTATAATACACATTGGAATGAAAGAAAAACAATTTTTAATTGACCGAGCTTAGTTAAAATAAGCAAATCACACTTATTTAGAAAAATATTAATGTAATGTCTATAAAGGCAAAACGTTACTTTGAAAAAAATATTCATGCTTTTCAAAAGTCCATAGTAATCACACATGGTTTCCATTACTTATTTCACTGACACATTGAATTTTTTATTGTTTCAAATTTTGGTATTATCTTTTGAGAATATATTTTTGTTTTTATCAGTGCATCTCTTGCAGAAGTACCACGAACGGACAAGGATGACCCGGTATCTAATTTAACAATCCTTTCTACTACTTGTGTGTGACATGGAATGTTGTTGAAGTCAATAATTTGTTTCTCGTGATCAGATTCTTTTGCTTCCTTTATAAACTGTTTTAGTTTGTCATCAGAAACATGCCTCGTCATAGGAGGTTCTGTTACTTTAATATCATTCCATTCAATCATATCAATATAATCTTTGGCATCAAAGTTTATACGTGGAACTAAATTCTTTCTGATGCCTCCTTCATTTTCCGCCCTTGCTTTTAGAATCCGGCGTAATCCAAGCTCTCTTACTTGACTGCTATCGTCTAATATCATACAAAAGAGGAGATTTTCAGAAGCGGCAAATTATGCATTTCTTTGAATGACAGGGTCAATTACATTTTTAAGTGTCTGATTGAGGTAAAGTGAATAGCTTACAAGTTTCCACAAGTGCTTCGATCCACGGATACAAGATGGTTTCAGCTTTATGTTAAACCAAATTGGTGCATAAACTTTCAAAATGTAATCAGTATTCGGAGATTTTTTACAGGAAATTCTGTTCCCACATACAAGCGAAGTATTCTGTTTGCTAATGTAAGCCATCTTGAATGACAAAATTTTCCTGGTTTTCTCATGGACAAATCAGAAGAGCACTTTCGAACAGAGATGGCATTATGCATTTCTAACAAATATTTTAGGTCCACACTTAAATCATCCTTAATTTCTAGTAATGGAATGTTATTTTCAATAGGTGAAAATTCAATCACTGGAAGTTAATAGCAGTTTTCTAGTTGTTTACCTATTTCTCCTCCAAATTCATTTGGACCTTTAGTTTTTCCATCTAGGAAACAAAATAGGTGACGTAGGGACAGTTCATTTAAATTATTGACTTCGACAACATTTCATGTCACACACAAGTAGTAAAAAGGATTGTTAAATTAGATACCGGGTCATCTTTGTCCGTTCGTGGTACTTCTGCAAGAGATGCATTGATAAAAACAAAATACATTCTCAAAAGATAATGCCAAAATTTGAAACAATAAAAAATTCAATGTGTCAGTGAAATAAGTAATGGAAACCATGTGTGATTACTATGGACTTTTGAAAAGCATGAATATTTTTTTCAAAGTAACGTTTTGCCTTTATAGACATTACATTAATATTTTTCTAAATAAGTGTGATTTGCTTATTTTAACTAAGCTCGGTCAATTAAAAATTGTTTTTCTTTCATTCCAATGTGTATTATAAGAATTTGCTACTGTAAAATTAATATGATGAAAATCGCGAAATTCCACAAAATCAGTTGTTCTGTTATGGCATCTAAAAATTAGAAATACTTAGAATATGCGAGTTTTCTGTCAAAATATCATATTTTGAATATTTTGTTTACAGGAAATATACATTATTTTAATATACTATAAAAGAAATTAACAAAAAATACAAATATAATCACTTTTTCCTAAAAATATCCATTTTGAAGCCCTTTGCGGCACTTGAAAATATTTTAGTAGAGCAAAAATATTTTATATTCTTAATTTTAATTTTAAAAGACAACTTTTGAAAACTAGAGCATATTGAAATTCTGAAAAAAAAATTTTCGTTCCACCGTGATGTCCGAGTGTCTTTTAAGTGCCTCGTCCTTAAGTGCCTTTATGTGTACTATTTTTATGAAGTAAAACGTATTATATAATCAGTTTAGCAGGTCTCCTGACTAAAAAGAATGTTTAAATTACATATTTTGCTACTTTTTTGTACTACAAGTGTATTCAATTTCAAAATAATTGCGAAATTTGTCAAAAATTTAATAAAAACCAAAAGTTTGCCCTTCTTGCGTTAACTGAAAACATGCACCAATTACGCTAATATTTAATTTCCGTCTTTATTTTTTTCAAAGGCAACTTTTAAAAACTAGAGCATATTGAAATTCAAAAAAAAAGTTTTTTTCTTTCCACCCTAATGTCCGCGCCATCTACCGGTAACTTTTTAAACTTTTTTAAAACTTGTAAAACTTTTTTTGGCTGCTAAAAAAATCCGACTTCCTTGTGATCCCTTTCTTGCAAACCGCATTTCTTTATCATGATTTCTTACTTTTTCATGAATTTTTAAAGTTTTTACGAACTTTTGGCTCACCCTATAGAGAAGGTCGTTCGCACTTTATGGAAACGATTCTGATAGTTAAGTTTTCTGTATAAATGCCGTATTTTATGCGGCGATTTGCTTCTGTCTGATAGCCATGGTTCTTGACTATAGCTCTAGCTCGAATTTTCTATGAAATTAAATTTTTGCTTACTACTGTCATGTCATTTTTACCTCATTCCTCTTGGATCGTTTTCCAAAGACCGTTCAGTGTTCTGAGATGCCGTTTTCCTAAGGCTCGTATTAAAAAACCGAAATCGCAAAAGTCCATTGGAGAAGAGTCAGGTAATTTTACAGATATTTCATTAAATGGGATACATTTTATTCCTGTTTCTGATTATTTCTTTGCTAAATAAGCGGAAGTTGATTTAGACTTATGACTAGAGGTTTTGTCCATAGAAAGCTTGATTTTATCAATGTCCTTTCCACATAAGGCTGGAATTTCTTCTTCAAAAATTGGTTCAAAAATATTCTGCTGATAGTGGAGTGCATTAATTTTGTCTTTACTTGAGACTTTTTTATTTTTAACTTGCCGTAACAAAAATCCTGCTACTATCATGAACTCCTTTGAGAACTTTTCTGTACACTCACATAGCCATTTCGTACTGTCATTCCCGTCAGTTGAGCAATAGAAAATTGATCTTTTTTTACTACAGTCACTTAAATACACCCATGCCCCATCGAGTGTTACCACAAATTTTCATTTTTCAGCAGCCAGGTGTTTTTCATATAATTTTCTACAATTTGTTTTTCTTTCAGCAATATGCTTTGGCAAAACCAGATGAGCTTTAGGTTTAAACATCTTTTTTAACTTCAAATCTTTATGAATGATTTTACTTACAGTGCCAGAAGACATTCCTAGTTTCAATGCAATGGATCTTTGAGTCGGCGGATTTTCTTTTAGGATCAGACTTCACTTTCTTGATATTTACCTACGTTCGAACAGTCTGAGGATGAGGTTTAGTGGTCATGTTTTCATTTTTACTTTCAGTTAGACGTTTTTTCCCTTTCAAATTGAATATATTATAAAAACCTATTTTTGAAATGCCATAACCGAAATTTTTACACCGCTTTATAATTTGTTGATACGAATATTTCTCCCTGGAAAGTGCGGTTACTTAACCTTCGAGCCATCTATTAATTTTAGGAGCCATTTTCAAAATAAATCTTTTATTTTACATTCCAATCAAAGCAAAACAGTAGCAGACGATTATTCTGAAGTTGCCAAATATTTATCTCAAAAAGCAAAAGCCAAATACAAATTACAAAATCGTTTCCATAAAGTGCGAACGACCTTCTGTATATGGTAAACTTATATTAAATAAATGTAAGGTTTTTAAACGATATGGAATGCGCATGGAATATTTGGAAAAATACCAGCATTTTTTGAAATTTTTTTTTGAAAAACAGGCATGTTTCTGCTAAAAAAAACCTTATTTTGAATTCTAAGTCTTCAATGCTGTCAAAAAGAGCATTAATTGTTCTCATTCCGTATATAAAGTTAAACACTAAAAAAAAATAATAAAAAAATTAGAGGTTGAAGGTCCCTTGTCACCTTAAAACCTGACATTGAGGATTTTTTTCCTTCCTCCCCCTTTTTTTTTTTGCGATGTTAATTATTGCTGGCAATCGTTTCCTGGCAATTTCTTTCTATGATAATTTTTTCTATTTTTTCTGGATGAGATTCTGATACATCGATATTGGCACTTGCAGATTCATATTTTGGTCTGTTATGTCAACTGCTTTTTATAGCAGTCAAACTATCCACTGCTTCAATCTAAAGTCTAGATTGGAGTCACCATTCCCGTTAGCCCAAAATGTATTCGATTAGATCAGTGATTCCCAACAGATATGACGCTGCAGGGGTGCCACAGTATATATATATATATGTAATGAAATAAGATCAGATTACAGAACTATTAGAAAAAGAAATTTATTTCCGAGTGGCTAAACAGACATCTGATTTAGTTGAAAGCCAACACCCGAGTGATTCCCGGGGTTTGAGTATAGAGGTATCTGCGGTTGAAGAATTTGCTGACCAAAGATGTTTTTTGCAAGCTGCATCAGTTGTGCAGGACGATTGCCTTATTTGGGCATAGACAGTGTGGCTTGCCCAGGGATTGCTGACGCTATGAAAAATATTCCTGGGTTCTTGAAAACAGAATTTGGTAATGCCATCTTAAACATGGGAAGGGAAGAGAATCTACAGGGGATCAACTTAAATTTTATATCTTTCATATCCCCCCATTTTAAAAACGTTGTCTACCCGGGTGGAGGCTCTCACACATAACATAAAAAAATAAACTACAAAATATTACAATTATACAGAATATAACAGAAGATTACAAAAATATCTGGCAAAGTCCACAATGGTTCCTCCAGATAGCAGGTCCATGCGGTTTCCCTACTATCCTTCATCTTATTTGCTTCGTATGCACTTAACCATAATTACAGTATAAGTTCAAAATATAAGACTGGTATTCAAAATATAAGACGATAACATAAATTCTATGATTACATGACATATTATCTTGATATATTTGATATGAATAAAACACAATATAAATTTTTACAGTACCTGGAAACTATCTCTTAACACTGTCCACATATTGTATTATTAGTTCTCACATTATATTATATTAATACTGACATTGTTTGTATCACTATCAAAATTCACTGTATTATATTTTTTAACTTCCTTGAGTACTCTCATATTCATTACAATTCTCTATTAGTGCAAAATTACAATATTATAAATTTTTACATTCATTCCATATCAATATCTCTTCTTTTTCTTCAAAGTACTTTTACATTAATAAAACAACTTCATTACATCAAAATTCGTTTCAATAGCAATACACATTTAATACCTTTAACATACCTTACTTCTAACAAACAAATCACATTTCTCTCAAACAACCGTGTATCCTCACGTTTGCTGAGGAATGCTTACTATGAAGTTGGAAAGGAGGTTAAAACAAATTCCTCCCGCCACTTCAAAAGAAAATTTTTGTGGATGAACAAATGTAGATAAATGGATTCAGTTTCTCAACTGTAGTTGCTCTCAAAGAAAAACCCCAAAAACCAAAAATAAAATTTTTCCGAATGAAAAAAAAAGTTTCGAGTTGTGTGGCCATCACAACCCGACAATTTTATTAAAAAAAATTAGAAAAATAAAAACAAAACAAGAACAACTCAACTGAGGAAAAGAATGCATCATGACATTAAATTAAATATTATAAAACTCAAAATTCACCTTGATAATTACAAAATTCAAAATAAACTTCACATTATCAGTCTATACCATTTTTAGTTGTCCTTAAAAAGTAGTTGTAGATTCGGAGACTCACAATATTGGCAGTCCATTGATGGGAGTCCATCAGTATCCTCTGGTTTCTGTTCGCTTGGGTTTTTAATATCATTTAACTGAAAAGTCTCTCTAGGACGGAAAAATCGAAGGCGAGTAGAATGTACAATCTCAGTGGGAGTTTTATAAAGAGCATTGGGTTTATCAATTTCAAAAAGAACATCTGAACATTTGTTTAGAATAGTATAAGGGCCTGAATACGGTGGGGCAAGTTTTCGGGTATTTGGATATTGAAATTCTTCATATAAAACTAAATCTCCGACTTTAAATATAACTTGTTGAAATCTTCTGTCATATCTTATTTTATTCGACTGATAATATTGTCTAGTTCTTTCTTGTGCAATTTTTCTAGCTTCTTCTATAGGAGGGTATATCTCATTATCTTGGAAAGAAATTTTATAAGGCAATTCGCCATACATTAAATAAATTGGGGGAAATCCAGTTACCGAATGAGGGGTATTATTATATTCTTGTGTGACAGAGTCTAAGATTTTTGTCCATGGCACATTACTAGGGCTATTACTAACTTTACATTTTAATCTAGTTACTATGGTTTGGTTAACTCTCTCGACCTTTCCGTTCGTCTGCGGTCTATGAGCAGATGTCAAGAGCTGTGTAACATTATTATGTCTGAGAAAATGTTTAAACTTTGATGAGGTAAAGGCGGAATTCCTATCACTTAAAATTTTCTCGGGTACATGATTTTGAAAAATAGAATTCAAACAATTTATATAGGTTTCCGTGGTGGCACTTTTAGAGGGAAATGTCCAGATGTACCTAGTGGCATGATCAACTACAATGTGTAAATATTTCTTAGTAGAATTATAATAACTTAAACCACCTACAGTATCAATTGATAATAGTTCAAAAGGTTTTTCACACAGAGGAAGAGATTGCATAAAACCATATTTTTTCTGATGAGACTTCTTGTTTACTTGACAAGTTTCACAATGTTTAACATAATTTCCAACATCATTAATTATCTTAGTCCAATAATATTGAGGTGAAATAATTCTTAACATTGAAGCTATTCCTGGATGACCAAATTTTTCATGTACTTTCTCTATTAATTTAATTCTTAACGCTTTTGGTACTACAATTTTGATTAAACCTTGTCTTTTTACTACTACAATATTATCCTTATTAAAACATCTGGGTGCTGTTATATTTTCTAACAGTTGAAAATGGATGATTTCCTTTATATCTAACAAGGGTTCTGGCGGGGTTGTAGTTATATTAAAAGCAATTGGGTTTCTTGTTAACATGTCAGCTTCAACATTAGTTGTACCTTTCTTATATTTTATGTCAAAATCATACATAGAAATTTTTAGAGACCATCTGAAAAGTCTACCTGTAGGATTTTTAAAAGTTTTAAGCCAAACTAAGCTGTGATGATCTGTATGTACAGTAAAATGTGACCCATGAAGGTAGCAATGGAATTTATCAAGACTATCAATTATGGACAAACATTCTAATTCCGTTATCGTATAATTAATTTCATATGGTCTAAGTCGTCGGGAGTGATATGCAATTGGATGTTGAGTTCCATCAGGATGTTCTTGTTTTACTATGGAGGCTATGGCTTCTTTTGACGCATCAACATAGACATGGCAAGGATAATTTGAATTATAAAGGGCCAAAATGGGTTTTGAGATTAAACTATCTTTAAGTTTTTGAAAAGCTTGTTGACATTCAGGCGTCCATGCCCATTTCTGGTCTTTCTTTAAAAGGTTATTTAAGGGAATTCTAATTTTAGCGTAATCAGGAATAAATTTATGATATACGTTAATGGTGCCTAGAAATCTTTGTAAATCTTTAACGTTCCTTGGGGCCAATAATTTTTTTATTGTTTCTACATTAGTATTATTTGGGCTGTATGATCCATGCTTAACTTCATAGCCAAGAAAATCAATAGTATCTTTAGCAAAATGACATTTCGATTTTTTAAGTTTAATATTTTCCTTTTCACAAATTTCAAAAATGGTCTTTAAGTGTTGAATATGTTGTTCTAATGTCTCTGAGAAAATAATTATATCGTCAAAATAATTTAGAGCAAAGTTAACTTGATATTTATGAAGTATACGCCTAATTGTTCTTTGGAATATTGCGGGAGCATTCTTAAATCCAAACGGCAGTCTGGTAAATTGGTACAAGCCATAGTTAGAAGTGAAAGCAAGCTTTTCAGCTTCCTCATCCTCTAATTTCAGGTGCCAATACCCACTACATAGATCTACCGTAGAAAATACCTTAGCATTGGTCAATTTGTCTAGAACACTGTCTATTCTGGGAATGGGTTCACAATCGGTTTTTGTAATTTGGTTAATTTTCCTATAGTCAATACATAGTCGAGTCCTAGCATTATCTTCTTTCTTAAATGCGAGAGTAATAGGTGAACTATATTGGCTATAACTAGGTTTAATAATTTTAGCTTTTAACAAGGCATCTAATTGTTTCTTTATCTCTGCGTCATCTCTAGGCGACGTTCTGTATGGTCTTTGACTTATAGGAAGTTCTGAGGTTAAGACTACTTTTGGCGATTCTAATTTAATTTCTCCCACATCAAACTTATTCTTAGCAAAAACATGATCAAATTTTTGAATTAAATTGTCAATATCACACTTATCATTATTACAAGAAATCACATTACATAAATCATTATTATTACTTAAAAATGCAGATACTTTTTCATTATTTCCATGACCACTTCTCTTATTAGGATTATTATTATGACAGCTGGTACAATTAAAATGCTTAAGTAATTTATTATCCTGAAAAATTTCTCTAGTTTTAAAATTAATAGTGACATTAAAGAGTCCAATAGCATGACCAGATAATATAACATATGGTAATTGTACATTAGGTAAGTAATAAAATTTTAATGTTTCAATTTTTTCACCCAATTTTAACGGAAGCATTATATACTGACTTACCTGGACGTTTCGTCCCACAGCTGTAATGTTAATGTTGCAATTTTTGAAATTTAGTTGGTGATTTTTATTTAATGTGGATCCCGGTAAAATATTTAGAGTTGAGCCTGAATCGAATAAAATCTGGACTTTCTGTCCACACAACAGGCTCTCTACTACTGGCACTCAGTCACTGTCGTTGGTTCTCACATTAAAGTTTTTATTATGATTCTGCATTGTCATTCTTGGCTGAAAGGAAGGTGCACTGGTGTTGAACCCTGGTCTGGGACGTTGCTGGAAACGGGGCGGATAAAAATTATTCCTCGGTCTCCACTCCTGGTGTTGAAGATCAAAATTTGGCCGAAACTGTCGGTAATTTCCTGGGTGTTGTTGGAAGCGTGGACTCCAGGCTGGAGGTCTATGGAAAACTGGTAGCTTGGGGGTATAAAAAGTCCTTTCCTCTGACTTTTGCTTATCCAATAGTTTTAACATGTTTTTTAGTTCATCACAATTTTTTGTCGAACGAAGTTGGAGATCTACTTCTGGGCGTGCGTTTATTCCTTTTATGATGTAAAATTTTTGCTCTTCCGAGGTCATCGCTGCTTTCGAAGCTATTTGCTGGATAGTGTAGTAATACGCTTCGTAAGTTTCTTCCCTTCCTTTTTTCCGTCTTAACAATTGCTGATGTATTTCGGCCTTACTTATCTCCGTCTTAAATTCTTTAAGCAGTTCTGTTTTTAATTCTTCGAAGTTTTTAAACAGGGGTTTGGATTGAAGAAATAGTTCCACATTTCCGGTACACAGCTTGCGAAAGAATATAATTTTTTGTATAGGATTTAATGTTAACAGTTCAGAAACCTGCTCATATTCTGCGATGTAATTTTCAATTGGCACTTCATTTGAATAGGGTTTAATAAACACATTTACATCGGAAAAGCGGACGTGAGATGGCTCGTTATTTTCACCGGTTAAGTCCACGGTTTGATTCAAAATCGGATTTTCCCCTTTCTTCATTGCCTGTTCAAAACTAGGTCACCGAACAGCGTAAATCCACCAAGGTCAGTAATACAGTAATCCACTTCTGCTCGCTGCTATTTTCGACGCACGAAAGGGCGAATTAAGTTTTACGACGGGTGCTGGTAAAATTAATTAAAACTCCGTTTACATATTGAAATTAAAATTTTAAAACTGGTATCCTCACTGCAGGAAATCCTGCCGGCTATAAATTCTGTAATGAAATAAGATCAGATTACAGAACTATTAGAAAAAGAAATTTATTTCCGAGTGGCTAAACAGACATCTGATCTAGTTGAAAGCCAACACCCGAGTGATTCCCGGGGTTTGAGTATAGAGGTATCTGCGGTTGAAGAATTTGCTGACCAAAGATGTTTTTTGCAAGCTGCATCAGTTGTGCAGAACGATTGCCTTATTTGGGCATAGACAGTGTGGCTTGCCCAGGGATTGCTGACGCTATGAAAAATATTCCTGGGTTCTTGAAAACAGAATTTGGTAATGCCATCTTAAACATGGGAAGGGAAGAGAATCTACAGGGGATCAACTTAAATTTTATATCTTTCATATATATATATATATATATATATACACTGAAGTGCCACTGAATTAGGGATAGCAAAGCCTATGCAAATTGTGTATCGCTGCGCATCATGTATGCGCAAGTGAGGACGTTGTGGTAACTGCATATATATCGCGTACTGTGGTTGTTCTGAATTAGTTGTTGGAATTGCCAGTATGGGTAAACTGCCTGATTTAGACGCCTTCGATCGCAGACAAATCGTAGGTGCGCGACGCATGGGCCATTCAATTTCCGAAATCGTCAGACAGCTAGGATTTTCAAGGTCGAAAGTGTCAAGAGTATACCAAGAATACATGGATGGTGGAAAAAACTAGCGATCGGCCAAATTGCAAAGGACAATTAGCCTTGACAGTGCGTGGTGAGAGACGGCTCAGGCGTATTGTACGTAGCCAGCGAAGCCAAACATTAGCTCAAATTACCACCCAATTTAATGACGGTGCCAGTCGTACAGTCAGCAAACGGAGTGTGCAACGCTCGCTTCACCGTATGGGTTTCGGGAGCCGTCGACCTACGAGAGTACCATTGCTCTATACTCGCCATCGGGCTGCACGTCTTGCCTGGGCAAGAGAGCACAGAGACTGGAGTGTAGAGGACTGGAAACGAGTAGCATGGAGTGATGAGTCTCGATTCCGACTACTTAACGCCGACGGGAGGCTGAGAATATGGCGTCAGACTCATAAAGTCATGGATCCTGCATGCCTGGCTGGAACTGTACAAGGGCATGGTGGCTCAATCATGGTCTGGGGTGTTTTTTCGTGGCACAGTTTGGGATCTTTGGTGCGTGTACCAACCTCCCTCAATGCAATTCGGTACGTAGAGTTGCTGGGTGATCACCTCCATCCGTTTATGCTGTTCTGTTATCCGCACGGTAATGGAGTTTTCCAGCAAGACAACTGTACCTCTCACAAGTCCCGGTTGGCTACTGGCTGGTTGGATGAGCATTCCTCTGACTTCTCTGTCATGAATTGGCCACCTAGAAGCCCAGACTTAAATCCTATTGAGCATCTTTGGGATGTTTTGGAACAAGGCGTGAAAGGCCATCACACAGCACCAAAGAACCTTACTGAATTATGGACAGCTTTAGCCAATATTTGGCAAGCCATTCCCGTGGACCGTTTCCAGAAACTTGTTGAATCTATGCCTCGTCGTGTGGCAGCCGTTATTAAGGCCAGAGGAGGCCCAACTCGTTACTTGGTAGGTATCCCTAATTCAGTGGCACTTCAGTGTGTATATATATATATATATATATATACAGGGTGAATCTGAACAAGTGGGCAAAACTTTACGGGGTGATAGAACGCAGCTATACGAGCAATATTCGTCATAGAATGTATGGTTGGAGCGCAAATGGTGAGAAGTTAAAAGGTAGTTTTCCACTGTCACATTTAAAGAATTAGCACAAGAATGAGAGGAGATACTGAAGGAAACATTTTATTCCACATTTTTTGGAAACTCAGAATGGTCTGAGATATATCCATATACATCTTATTACTGATTGTTGCAGTGATCAGAGCGAACGATGAAAATCTTTCCCTTACTTTTGTTACAGTGATCAGAGCGAACGATGAAAATCTTCCACTTACTTTAGTTACAGTGATCAGAGCGAATGATGGAAATCTTTCCCTTACTTTTGTTGCAGTGATCAGAGCGAACCAGTAAAAATATTTCCCTTACTTTTGTTACAGTGATCTGAGCGAACGATGAAAATCTTTCACTTACTTTTGTTAGAGTGATCAGAGCGAACGATGAAAATCTTTCACTTACTTTTGTTGCAGTGATCAGAGCGAAAGAAGAAAATATTTCCCTTACTTTTGTTACAGTGATCAGAGCGAAAGATGAAAATCTTTCTCTTACTTTAATGCCTCAGCATTGAGGTTTTTCGAGATCGGAGATAACCAAGACAAACATCAAGGTACTTTTCGGTTAACGGAGCGCCATTAGGGACGAAACGTAATTGTAGGCGCAAAATTTAACCAGTGATAAGAAATTTTTTAAATTTAATAAAATAATCACTGTTTTATTAAATCCGAAATAAATACAAAAAAAAAAAGAGACAAATACAGAAATTCACAAATAAGAAAATACAAAATGGATTTTAACACGTTAATTTCAGATTGCACAAGAAGCATAAAGCTGCCGATTTCGTTTAACATTGCCGAAAACATTTGCGTCTTTTCACGCAATCGACATCACATGAAATTGATACTTCAATACAATATATAAAGTCATTGATTACAATACTTCCTCAAATCACCACGTCAGTGGCCACGGTCAGTGAAACACCGACCTCGACATTTAGAGAGCCGAGTTCAAAGCCAAGTCCTTGGCAGCGATTGTCATAAAGCTGTATGTTTAAAAATATTTTTTCCTTCGGGCGTGTGCCTATTCTTCAATCATAAATTTTTTGTTGCCTATCGAAGCTTGGCTCCCTATATCGAAGCCTGTTGTATTTATGCCAAGAACTGGTCTTGGTTACCAACCCTAAAAATATATTCATGCCCAAAATATAACCTTAATTTTGCTGGATAATGGCCATAATGGATTTGTTCAGGTCATTCTTAACCCATGGAGAAAATTTTTACAATGATTGTCTACTTGGATTTAAATATTTTTTTCATTGTACTCCGTAATAGAGAAATAATTTTTTTTTTTAATTTGCTATCATAATTCATTTTAGATATTTCGTCCACCAAAGGATGTTATGTGCGTTTAAAACACTGTATATCCCATTTTTTCCTCTGAAAAATTCAAATTAAAAAATATTATTTGCATATCTTTTAAAGAAGGAAAAAGATAGCCGAGTAAATAATTTCTTTTTCTTTTACAGCGTACAGTTAAAAGAAAAAAGAAAAACAATCTTTAAATCCAAGACGACAAAAATTGGAAAAATTTTCTTCATAGGTTAACTCTGAGCTAAGCGAATCCAATATTTTTACTACTTAATAATTTGAAGAATACTTTAAGCATAAAAATATTCGCATTTCAAAGACTATGTGATAAGTAAATATTTTAAGGCGCTGAAGAATATTTAAATCCTGAACGATACTATTCATTAACATGTACTTCGAAATTCACGTGGCAAAACATATATTCAGAACTTCCGTTCCCTTTATAAGATTTTCTCGCGATTTCCGTTTCAGCACAAAGAGCAGCAATACGTTAAATTCGAAGTCGAATAATCGACACTAGATTTAAAGTACGAGATTGCGAGGAATGGATGAAAACGTAACATCTAAAGGTTCTATAAATGCAATATTTTGAAACTTTTAATATGCTCGGGGAATTCAACAGCATCAAGTGGAGATCTAAGTTCAGATTCTCAAAGCAGAAGTCATAAAATCCAGTCTGACTCATCAGCACCATTTATTTGCCCGAGAGAGATGTGTGTTTGCCGATGTCGAGGAATGGTTCCACTTTTTGGCGTCATGTCGCTGTGAATGGCAGCCAAATATTTCTACTATTCGAACTAAAAATTGCATGAATATTAAAAATATTATTCTATATACATTTAACCAAACGTATATAATTAAATACTGCAAGACAGGTGTATTGGGGAGTGGTCACTTTTAAGTACCTTTAAAAGTACCATTTTTAGACCTATATTCGATTGTATGTACTACTCATGATTTTTGCTTGATTTACATGAATTTTTTTGAGTAACTGCCTATAATACTGTTTATTATATATATACAATTTTTCAAGGTAATTAAAAAACATAAAATTTTTTTAAGCATAAAAAGTGAATATTTTCTTTATAAATCGAGCATTTTACAGTCAACTACTGTGAGCATTCTGTCAAAATAAATTATTAAGGTACAGTAATAATTATTTACTATAAGTGATTACAATACTTCAGGCAACAAAAACCACCAACTTTTTTTAACCTTAGCATATTTTAATTTTTTAAAGAATTTTTTATAAGCGTTTACTCAGTCCTTTTTGAAATTTCTAATTAAAAATAACACGCACTAAATTTTAATATAATTTAGAATAATTCGGTACCCTCGGTACCGAAAGCCAACAGGCTACCACTAGACTACCTATGGCCTTATCCTACTGTAAACCCTCAAAAAAATTTACTAAACATTTATTGCATAAGAAAATAAAACTAGGTCAACTAAGGAAGAGAAGACTAAAGAGATTTTCTACCACAAATAATCTATTCAAAACTTTTTTCAAGTCTAAGAAAAATAAACAAATGCAGTTTAGTATCACATTATGCACATACTTGTTACAATGCTTTGTTTCAGTGTTAAAATGAGGCACATCTAAATAACATGTCTTTCTAAGGTTAAAAATTACTAAATATAAACAAAAGGTTAAACAAGTGAAACTATGAAGTTAAAGGAAATAATGAATTATATCGCAGTCTGCCCAATCGTTAGCTTGCCAGATAGTATTAAACTAACGTTCGTTTTAACTTTGTTTATATTTAATAATTTTTTATCTTGAAACACAGATGTTGTTTAACTTATATTGAAGCCGAGTTTCACGTTGTGAACAAAATTTTTACAATGCTTTATTACAATGTTAAAATGAGACACATCTAAATGGCATCTCTTTCTTAGGATAAATATCACTAAATATAAACAAAAGTTGAAACAAGCCAAACTATGAAGTTAAATGACAGTATATATTACATTGCTATCTGCCCAACCGTTAGCTTTCCAGTTAGTATTAAACTAAGGCTCGTTTTGACTTTGTTTATATCTAATAATTTTTTATCATAAAACACAGATGTTGTTCAACTTGTATTGAAGCCGAGTTTCCCGTTATGAGCAAAAATTTTACAATGCTTTGTTATAATGTTAAAATGAGGCATATCTAAATAACATCTATTTCTTAGGATAAATATTACTAAATATAAACAAAAGTTTAAACAAGCAAAACTTTAGACGAAGTTTTTTTCAAAGTTAAACGAAAGAATGAATTATATTGCGATCTGCCCAACCGTTAGCTTATCGGTTGGTATTAAACTAAGGCTTATTTTAACTTTGTTCATATCTAATAATTTTTTATCTTAAAACACAGATGTTGTTCAACTTATATTGAAGCCGATTGAAGTTATGTTATATTGAAGATTAATGTAAAGCTTGGTAAATACAATTTAGGCTATCGATTATGTGAGAAGTTTAATTTTCTTCTTCTTCAATATAATTTGCTATTAGAGAAGATATATCATAAAAGGCAGGGCCATCATTCGTTTTTGTAGGGTCATATTCTGGGTTCTAGTTTTGGGCCCCCTATTTTTGAAAAATAAAAATATAAGCAAACTTAAACTGCAAGCAAAAATATGGAAAAGTAAAATTTTACGAAATTTTAATTTTATTTTTTAAAAAAGCGTATATAAAATCATTTCTGATGCTTCAACTTTAAGTTTAGGCACCAAAATATTGTTTTAATACAAGTTACAGTTATCCAGTTTTAATGGAACGTGGGCCCTACGCTCAACACCCCCTGAAAAAGAGAATATATATATATATATATATATATATATATATATATATATATATATATATACATGCATATATATATATATATACATACATATATACATACATATATATATATATATATACATACATATATATATATATATATATATACATATATATATATATATATATATATATATATATATATATATATATATATATATATATAAACTAAAAGAGGTAAAAGTAATAATAAAAGTAAGACTTTTGATAGTAACATATATAAAAATGCCTTATTAAGTTTCCAGGAAAGGTTTATAATTGATTATAATTACAAAATATTAAAAGCTTGGATTTTTTCTATCGTTAAAAAACATATCATTAAGCTATATCAACTATTTTTAAATACGAAAATAAAGAATTATCATTATCAGCATCTGGTATATGATTTAATACTAACACGGGCAAAACATTTAAAAATAAACTTATATAAAAAACAAAATTCAGCTAATAACACATATTGTGTACTAAATTTTACTAACCTTAAACTTAATAATATAAACTTCAATAGTATATTTGATAAACTTCATGATATGTTTCCTATAAAAGAATTAAAAATAAAACGTGCCTTTAAATATACTCTGCCTATGGGTAGACGTATATTTAACTATAATCAGGTATCCAAATATTTTTCTGAGTCAATAAATTTAACTTGTGTTTGTCATCTGCCCATTTACAATAGTTATATAGATACGACACATGGTCATGTAATAACAGGCAATATGGATATTGTGGAAGATGTTGCACTGCGAGAGTTGATGAAATTGGGAACTAAGTTTAGAATACCTAGTACTAATAATAATAAGAAAATAATTAGTTTCTTAAATGCTGATTTAGATAAATTTATTTACAAAATAGCAATTAATTATTCTGTACCTACTGAAGCTTTCAACCCTTGGAAAATTAATTTACTAAAACTAGTACAAGCTAAATTACCCAATAATAGTAATAACATTAATAATCCTTATAAACACTTTAAAGCTGCTATTACAAAATTACAAGATGACTTTATAGTCACTTATGTAGATAAAGCAACTAACAACTATGCTATAATTTGTAAAAAATATTTTGCCATATGTTTAAAAAAACAGTTAGAAAATAGTGATCTTTTTCAGCCATTAAAAGAAACTACTAATATTATTATTAAGAAAATCATAGCTAAATATAAACTACTAGGTATTTCATCTAACATTTATCATTTTCCTTATATAACTTTAGTTCCAAAATTTCATAAAACACCTATTGCTTTTAGAGCAGTAACCTGTGGTCATAATACTTATGCTACAAAAGCAAGTAAATTATTATTAAAATACCTTAAATTAATCTATAAAAATATAACATCTGGTGTTTGTGGTATAATTGATAATAGCTATAGTCTAATTAAAAAACTACAAACATTAGATTACAGTAAATATATTGTAACTTATGATTTGAAAGATCTATTTAATAATATTGATATAATTGATTTAAATAGGATAATCATAATGTTAGTACAAAATAATATTCAATACTTAAACAACGAAATTAAACTAACTCGTTTCAATAGGCTCCTAGAATTAGTAACTAAACATAATTACATAGTTCATAATAATAGTATATACTTACAGTCCAAAGGTGTACCAGAAGGTGGTAATGCTTCAAGTATGCTAGCTAATTTATACTTATATTATTTTGAAATTAATAATATAGAAAATAGCAATTACAATATATTTAGATATATAGATGATATAATAGTAATTAATAAAAGTAATAACCCTATAGAATTAAATTTTTACCCTCCTAATTTGGAACTAATTAAAAGTAGCCATGATAATATTAATGTAAACTTTCTAGATATTAATATTAAATTAAGTACTAACAATAAATTTACTTTTGACTTATACGACAAAAGATCTGACTATAATTTTAATATTGTTAAATTTCAAAATTATCTAACCTGTTTACATAAATCTGTTTTTAATAACATTATTGTAAATCAGTTAGTTCGTATAAATAGGCTATGTTCTAAAGACAATAGGAATAAGCATATTATAGACTTGAAAGCTGTGCTAACTCGTAATAATTACCCAGTAAGTCTATCCAAAAACATAATTGGTTGTTTTTGTTTTAATGAATAGTTTGTTCTGCTGCATTATTAAGTTAAACATAACAATAGGTTAAAATAAAAATAATAACTACTACTAAATAAATAAAGGAATAATAGTCTTAAAATAGGGTAACCTAAGTAAGTCTGTAACTGAGTATCCACTACCTCAATGGTTGCAAGTTTTATGAAGTCAGTCATCTTGCGGTTACAAGTTCTTAACTTCCACTCTGACTAGCGTCAGGCTTGGTGTTCATTGGTTAAGTACTTTTATTCAAACTTAATTCATTTATTATTCAATTCTTCTGTTAATAATGGATTGTACGGTGTCTGAGTGTGTTTATTTGATAGATCATACTCATCAGAAACAATCCATTGGTTTTTAGACAGTATTGACACCGCTGATGAAGAAATGCTGTCAAAAACCTTATTCATACTTTTCTTTACATGTTGGATGTTCCTGGCTTCAAGTGGCTTTAGAGCTATTACTGGTTTTCTCTTTCATCTTATCCTTATTTATATATATATATATATATATATATATATATATATATATATATATATATATATATATATATACATATACATATATATATATACATATACTTATATACATATACATATATACATATACATATATATATATATATATATATATATATATATATATATATATATATATATATATATATATATATATATATATATATATATATATATATATATATACATATATATATATACATATATACATATACATATATATATATACATATACTTATATACATATACATATATACATATACATATATACATATACATATATATATATATATATATATATATATATATATATATATATATATATATATATATATATATATATATATATATTATTTTATTTTATTTTATTTTTTGTGGGTGTTATTTTTGTCACCCTACCTTTTGCTCGGCTCTATGCTTGAGTCTTTGTTGCTCCTACCTAATTACAAAGGATTGAAAAAGAAAGAAAAAAAATATGCTCGGTAAAAACGCCACTGGATTGCCAGAATTTTACCCTGGAATGTTCGAGCTAGCAGTTGGTGCTAATGAGTAAAAGATAAGAAATCCCTCACTGAGAAAGGGAAAATCTTGCTAAGTTGCATTTCAATTTCGCCTACTTCTATCTTTTATTGCTACAGTCCGGCAAAGAGGGAAGGTGGGGCCGGAGGGGTGTTCAATGTAGAAAAGCTATCACTCGTCCGTTGTACACGTACTGGTCGTGAAAAGAGACGTTTCTTATCGGGGTAGACAGACATACAATACAATGCCCACTTCTATAGTTGAAATTCAGAATGGGCGAAAGAATGTTCTTTGAGGAAGAGGTGTATTTTTCTTTCTAACTTAAGGTGGGGAAGAGCAATCCTGTATCTTTTATTTTTCCCTACTTGGGGAATATTGGAAAAATTCATTGCGTACAAGTTTAAGCTCGCAGTCTTTGAATGTGAAATTTAAAGCACGTGCTCTTCGCATTTTCTCCATGGTAAGTTAATGAAATGCTTTTTTATTAGTTAGATGCTCAAATGTCTTCCAGTTTTAATGGACGAATTTTTCGAATGGATGAAATTTTCCTTTTCAAAAGACGGTAATACCCCAGGCAGTAGCGATCTTTCTTGAGTTGAACTAATGTACACATATAATTATCAGTTGTTTCCCATACTTCCTTCCCCTTCTCTCCCCCCCCAAATTATAAGATCTGATGAGCTAAGAGCTTTCGAATGTCAACAACTGTACCCTTAGGTAACAGAATGAATTTTTTTATAAATTAGGCACCTATTGTTGTTTAATTTCGCATGCAGGGAAGAAATTGAAGCAGTTCATTTATGGACAACAAATGTTTTTAAAAAAGGCTCCGAATTTTAGATATATTCAGCAGAGTTAAAGCAGAACTAATGCTCCTCGACAGAATTACTATAATTCTTAGTTCGAAACTGGAAACCACTTTTTATTTCTCCTGTTTTGAAACAGTGTTTGGTTTTTTTTTTTTTAAATCCTCAACAAGTTTCATGTTAATAATATGTAAGAAGTATTCTTTTTAAGTTTGCTTTAGAGGCATAAAACTAAATATATGTTGTCAAACAATATTCTTTAAGGTTTGTTTGCTTTTGAGGCATAAAGCTAAATTTATGTAAGCAATATTTTACAAGGTTTCTTTGCTTTTGAATCGTAAAACTTTTAAATTTATGTAAGTAATATTCTTAATTTTTTTTTTGCTTTTGAAGCATAAAATTAAATTATGTAAGCAATATTCTTAAAAGTTTGTTTGCTTTTGAGGCATAACGCCAAATTTATGTAAACAATATTTTTTAAGGTTTGTTTCCTTTTGAGGCATAAAACTAAATTTAAGATTCCTTAAAAATGCCCAGCACTTCCATCATCCTTATGAAATGTTTAGATTTGTTCGTTTTTTTAGAAAAAATAAAGGATGATAGTTCTTCAAACAATAGCAGAAACTGAATAGAAACTTAACCTGTATTTTTCTTCGAATACTTAGATGTTCAGGATCATTCCCTTTGTAAAGCCTTCATTAGGAAAAGGGAACGGCTTTTTAATGGAATGACATATGTATGTTTGGCAGTGGCGTAGCGAGCATAACTGGCGCCCGGGGCATGACAGACCCCTTGTCCCCCCCCCCCCTCGCTACGGCACTGATGTTTCGATAACATTTCGAATTTCAGATCTTCTAAAGTCAGAACAGATTTAATGTCCCCCCCCCCCCCCCCCAGAAGAACAATAATTTTTTGCTCAAAACTGAAGACCAATTTAAGTTTTTCTTGTGAATTTTAAAGAACAGTGTATTTTTCATTTTAGCAACCTCTGCAAGTTCATGTAAGTAACATATCAGAAGAAATAATATTCTTTAAATTTGTTTGCTTTTTAGGCATGAAACTAAATTTAAGATTCCTTAATGCTCAGCAGTTCCATTACCCTCATGAAATGCGGGGTTTTTCCGGACGATGGCTGAATGGCTAGCGCGCTGGCTTTCAGTACCATAGTCTGTGGGTTCGAGTCCCACTCTTAGTATGGATGTATGTAACAGTTCAGAATCGGCTTTAAATTTCTTTGCTTTTTAGGCATGAAACTAAATTTAAGATTCCTTAAATGCTCAGCAGTTTCATTACCCTCATGAAATGCGGGGTTTCACCGGACGATGACCGAATGGCTAGCGCGCTGGCTTTCACTACCATAGTCTGTGGGTTCGAGTCCCACTCTTAGTATGGATGTATGTAACCGTTCAGAATCGGCTTTAAGGTGTAGGTCCTGGTCGCATATTACCATTCCTTACATGAATTCACGCCATTACATCGTTTGGCGGCTGCTGATTGGTCAATGAGTTTACATGTGTATTTGGTGCGCTGATTCTTATGAAAGCATGTCTGTTTTTCAAGAATCAAAACTTCCATCACTATTTTTGAACGAAATAGAATCTATTTCAAATAATAGTATCGTAGTATGCAGTAACGTTCAAAATTACATATATGTGCATCATAAAATTTATGCATTTGTACAATAAAGTCACTTTATTTTCAGTCTATTTTTGGTAATTTTTAGAAGAGCATTTATAATTTTTATTTTTTAAGAGTAAGGTTAAAACACTAAAGTGTGCAAAACAGCAAAAAATATATAATTTGCATCTTGCAATTAAGATTTTAATTAAAAAAAATTTTAATTCAACATTTAAATTTATAAATAAATAAATAAAGCTTTCATTTTTTTTAATTCAACATTTAAATTTAAGAAAAAATTCAATTTTGAGTAATATTTACTCTATTTTATTCTACTCCTAAAATTTTACAGTGAAATTACTACGGAAATTGGTAATTTCTTAAAATTTTCCATGCACAAAAAAGAAATATGAAGCCATTTATGGCGAAAATTTCTTTTACAAATAGTTTGTCACTTTAAATTACTTATACATTAATAGGTGGCGCCACTTAAAAAAATCACGTTCCTTGTAAAATATCGCGTAAAAAAATATATAAAAATGAAAGCAACTAAGAAATAGATTTTATCTCATTTAAAATTCTCTTACGATCAAATATTATGCAATTATCGAAATGAAAGCAACTAAGACATATATTTTAGCATTTATCTCATTTAAAATGCGCTTAGGATCAAATATTATGGCAATTACCGATGCAAAGTCAATTGACCAATCAGCAGCCGCCAAACGATGTAATGGCGTGAATTCATATAAGGAATGGTAATATGCGTCCTGGTCTATTTCTTCCTTGTGTAGCAGAAAATTACCGTAGCGCTCCAACCCAAACTGAACCATGAAATCCATGGATATGTGCGCTTTTTCAATAAGATGGTGGGATGATGGTTCTTCAAGCTTAATAAAAGAAACTGAACAGAATTTTGTCCTGCATTTTTCATTTGAAATTTACTCAAAATTATGATTTGAAAAAAGTCTTTAATCAGGAGATGGGAAATAAAATTTCAGCAGACACTCGTTTGCCTAACAATCGAGGGTTTTCTCTGAAGATTTTGTCGTTTAGCTGAAGTGTTTATATTTTTATTTTTTCCTTTTTCACTTTGCACCATTATTTTTAAGCCATCCTTTCAGTAGAAAGTGAGATCTACTGAATTTTCAAATATTAGCGTAATTTTTGAAATTGTTTATTGAAATTTTTTCTGAATTTCCCGGCGAATATCGTTTAATTCAATGTAGAGCAGAAATCAAAATTGTTTATTAAGGGATTATTGATGCCGAGAAAAATTATTTTTTATCTATGATTGCGTTACAGTTTTTTGATTTCTAGGAATTGCAGTAAAATGAAAATTATTGAAATTATTGAAATCACAGTACTTATTTGTTACCACAACACATGACTTGCTCTCTTGACTGTAGTTCCTCAGATACGGCAGTCGTAGATATTTCTACGCTATTAATATTCTTCAGATATTCAGAAACATTTTCTTCCAGAAAGTCTTTTGAGAAATAAATTTTGTAAACTAGTATTTCTAACAATAAAGAAATTTCTTCAAAGATTTTCAAGGGATAAGCTTATGTAAGCTAAACGTATCAGTATTTCCCCAACCCTTTATTTCTATTTTGCAAAATGTGACATCTACAGAACTTAAAGCTTTCAGCTGTCAGTATAATTATTGTCATTTCTTTGCATGTTCATGAAAATGTCTTTAAATTATCCAGCTAATTTCTTTGTAATTATACTTAGCATAAGTCAAAATGTAAGCTTATGTAAGCTAAACGTATCAGTATTTCCCCTACCCTTTATTTCTATTTTGCAAAATGTGAAATATACAGAGCTTAAAGCTTTCAGCTGTCAGTATAATTATTGTAATTTCTTTGCATGTTCATGACAGCGCTTTAAATAATCCAGCTAATTTCTTTGTAATTATACTTAGCATAAGTCAAAATGTAAGCTTATGTAAGCTAAACGTATCAGTATTTCCCCTACCCTTTATTTCTATTTTGCAAAAATGTGAGATCTACAGAACTTAAAGCTTTCAGCTGTCAGTATAATTATTGTAATTTCTTTGTTCATGACAGTGCTTTGACAAAAGTCAAAATTGCTCATTAAGGGACCACTAGTCTGTAAGAAATGTTATTCTGAATTTAAGATTACGTTAAGGTTGTTTTATTTTAAAGTACTAAACTCCAGAGTATGTGAATGGTCAGAAATTTCAGCCATTTCTGGTTTACATAAGAGGCAGTTGTATGAAATGTTCCATGGCCTAAGGATGATTGTTCCTTAAATTCTGCGGTCAGAAAACTTTGTACCACATTGTTTATATATTGAGATGTTCAAAATAATTTTTTTCTGAGAAATTAAAAAAATTAGCGCGTCTACTTTTTCATCCAAGCACTGTTACTGATGAGTACTACTGGTGACCATTGTCACTTGCGACAACGCCGTAGAGATGTCGTATGTAGCATTAGGGCCTGTTCACATAGGAGTCCGTTGCGTTGCGTTAAGGAAAAGATGACGTTGAGACGAAAATAAACCAATCATAGGCGTCCAAACGATTAGCGATGAAATTTTTAACGCCTATGATTGGTTTATTTTCGTCTCAACGTCATCTTTTCCTTAACGCAACGCAACGGACTCCTATGTGAACAGGCCCTAAAGGTCTCTTCATATTACATCCGGAGCGCTGCGTGACGTTACGTTACTACGTTGCTCCGAGATTGTTGACACTACTTGTGATAGATATAGTATATCACGTGGTCAATGAATTGAGTTCTGTGATTGGTAAACATTTTTAACGCTGACTCTACGTAACGCTCCCACGTCCGTGTAAACAGGCCATAAGGCCTTGTTCACAATGCGTCGTCAGCGTCAGCGTTACTCGCATCGAAATATTTTGTATCCAGTATCAGACCATAACAATTTCATGGCTGATCGTTTAGAGTTCTGAGATTGGTTAAAAACATTAAGATGCGATTATTACTCACGTTGACGCACGCATTGTGAACAAGGCCTTAGAAGTATTTCTTCTGAGAAAATCTTATTTCCTGTCTTACTTATCGTGACGCCTTCAGCAAAGATATTAAGGGCCTGTTCACATAGGAGTCCGTTGCGGAACGTTAAAGTATTGAAATATATTTTACCAATGACAAACCTCCAAACGATTAGGAATGAAATTTTTAACGCCTATGATTGGTTTATTTTCGTCTCAACGTCATCTTTCCCTTAGAAGAGCACTTCTAAGGAATGACATCCTTTTTGGATATCTCATGCTGGATATCAGTCAGGGAAAAAAAGCATCGAATATGAACTTTGTTACTTGATGATTTAGCAACATTTTAGTTTGATGTTTCGAACTGCAAATCTAACGAAAGGGAATGATCATTTTGCTTGTCTGCTCTGACATCATTTTGAAAAGCTAATCAGGGAGTCGGCAATGTATAATCAAGGCAAATTCTAACCATTTATCTCATATGGAATCTTCTAGTATGTATTGTCACAATCTGCCTATGTTGTTTGTTTACAGTTCTGCTCAAGCCTGATTGCTGTCGACTGCAGAGGCTTGCAATAATGACGTAAAAACAAAACAAAACGAATTCAGCGTTTGAAGTAGAGCTCAAACGTGATCTTCATTGGTTGAAGGTTACTTATTTTTGTGACATCATTATCACAAATGACTTATTGGCATAAACAGACTAGAGTTCAATACTCCACCAGTCATTCTACATACAAGCAGTTCTACACCTCAACCTTTCAAATAACACGACAGCTTATCTGCTCTCGCAACAAAACGATAGTGGTTTGTAAATACTGTGGCGAAACGTTCTTGAAGGTATGTTACTTATTCTTTATAGATGATATTTCTTGATCTCGGAGCCTCGAATTGTCATCGTCATTTATATTATAATATTTGTTATCCAAAGACACGTGTCGTAAATGTGTCTTTGAATATAGCATAACATTTAAGCATTATGAAACGATTTGTGTCTGTGATCATTTCACCAATGATCTGCTTTGAATTCTCAAAGCAGATAAGCCGGCTTGCAATTCTTAACTTCTTTTGTTTTTAGAGTTAATTTGACTTATATCAGAGGAAATTTTATGTAGCATTTCCTTTAGATTTCAGTGCTATTGTTAGATTTAGTGGTTACCAGTATTTAAATTAAACTTATGATGCTGATTACATAAAGTTTGAGTTTGGAAACTGAAGTAACCCTTCGATTGTTTAATTGGCTTATGAAGAATTAACTTATGTTTTCAGTGTGAACTGATAAAGTCTTATCTAACGCCGATTTTTTATTTACATGACAAAAATATGGCAATCAATGACTGCCAATAATAACTTTACGTCAATAAGATTTGATATTTATTTTAACTCCAGCATTCTCAACAGATTTATCAACTACCTGGTGGATATTTCCTATTTGTGTACTGAAAGTGATATCCATCAAATATGAACTTTGTTACTTGACGATCGTGTGAAATGATGATTGTGTTTAAAGTGTAAGCACTTTTCAATTAACTTTAACTTAACTCAAGTTTTAACTGGCCATCGAAATTTTAAGAGCAATTTGCTTCGTTTTAATTTGGTGACCAGTGGACTTTATGCTTGCGGTGATGCTGATGAAGATGTTGAACATTTTCTTTTTCACTGCAAATTACATACGAGTGCCCGAGCTATCTTAAAGGCGAATTTGAGACGTCTGTCCATTTGTTGGCCTCCTGTTTTTTTCTGATCTCGTTAAGAGTGTTGAAAGTCTTGCTGTCTTGCGAAATTTTGTTTGTAATTTAAATTTTTAATTTTTCTGGTGCATGAGGAGATTTCAAATGAAACAATAAAAACAAGTGATATCCAGTAAACTTGTAAAGAAATCTTTCGACAGACTTTGGGAAATTCTCAAAATTTGCTGTTCCAAGATTGTTCATGGAGTATGTTCCTGTATTTTCATTTATTCATTTGTTTAATATGTTATGATTGTTTGTCCGGTAGATGGCAGCACGATACCGCTGTCTTTATGTTTTGTAAAATGTTCTAAGATACTTCCGGCGTGGGAGGCAGTAGCGTTGTGTTCTGGCTCTGTACTGTTTGTACGAAGTTCTTTGCGATGTGTTAATAAAGTTCATATAGCCGACCCGTTTGTGCGTTTGGGCTCGACTTTATTTTTTGTGGAAAAACAAAGATCTTAGCATGAAGGTTAACGTACCTGATATATTGTTGATTTTATTCATTCAACAGATACAAACGGGTATACAAGGCTTAATGAAGTTTTTATATCTAATCCGCTCGTCATGGATTCTTGGATTCAATAGTTCCTAAATAATCTTTAAAAGGGGAGTCATCACCTTTACACAAGTTGAAAAGGCAGAATTTTTGCTGTTTGTTCGAACTTCTATAATTTTTTGTTGTTATCCATTATATATGAAATTTTCAGTGTTAGTTCTTTAAACTTTATAGATTATATTCTCTAAATTAATTTTATTACATGGAAATAATTACAAGAATTTTATTTATGAAGTAAGAGAATACAAGAATTTTATTTATGAAGTGAGAAGTGAGTGCATTTTCTGAAAATTTTAATTTATATTGATACACTGCGCGCAGACTCACAACAACATTTACTAAGTTTCAATAATAATTTTTGCATTTTTGTGATGTTAAAACCTTGGGTATATTTCTACACCTATTTAAATTTTAAAACACCCCAAAAATATTTACTCCAAGACAATCAGATTTAAAAAAACTGAAAAAGCCCATTAAAATTTCATGTCAAATGCTAAAAATTCATAGTAAAATAAATTTTTAAAAGAAAAAATTAGGTGCATAGTTTTAGTAGCATCATTATACACCTATCCTGAAAATATGAAAGCAATATTTGCAGTAGTTTTCATTATACAGCACGCGAAAGCATGAAAATGGTCATTACGGGAAAAAGGCTTCCCACACTGGTAATGTTTTCATTGGAACTGCTTCTTTTACGTCATAGTTTTGAATGTTCTACATGATTACTGCTTTACATCAATGATTTGTATATATGCACACACACACACATACATATATGAGGGGTTCACAACCATAGTGAACCGAGTCAATTTTTTCAATTCTTACTATTAGTTCACACTCTCTCTATATATATGTTGTTCAAATTTTCAATCGTTAATAAAAGTACTTTTTATTCATCCACTGAAGTTCAAATACATTTTTTTAAACTTGTAGTGGATGACACTTGATGTTAATACAGTTTTTTCAAATATTAATTCATTAATTAAATTTAATTAATCAATTTTAGTTTTAGACTATATATATCTTGTTAAAATTTTCAATCGTTAATAAAAGTACTTTTTATTCATCCACTCAAGTTCAAATACATTTTTTTAAACTTGTAGTGGATGACACTTGATGTTAATACAGTTTTTTCAAATATTAATTCATTAATTAAATTTAATTAATCAATTTTAGTTTTAGACCTAGAGAGTCTCTTGCTCTTGAATAGTAATTTCCCTCTTGTTACTGTGTAAACGGTAGCACTGCGGTATCGTGGGCTTCTCCCGTCCTGTAGGTTGCGAGATCGAATCCCCAACCTGACAAACTTTTTCTCTCTCTTCCCCCCCCCCCTCCTAATCTCACACAGTAGGCAAGGTTCTGGCAGGCAATCCTTTTTTTCAATTCCTACTATTAGTTCACACTCAAATTTTTCTTTGTTGACCTAAGTAGGAATTGACTTAAATTTTCTTTTTATATATTACTTGTTTTAAAATGAAGATAGTTCATGTTAGAGTAACTTAAAAACATGTTCTATTCACTGCCATAGTGAATCAAGTGATTAATACATTTTCACAAAAAACTCCGCTACACAAAACGTTGCAGTAACATTACACATGCGTTACACAAAAAACTGCAAACCTTGATTTCTCCAATATAGTTTAGATGGACTTGGTTCACTGTGGTTGTGACCCCTCATATATCTATATATATAAAACAGTTCCGTAACTGACTGACTCACTGACATACAACGCACGGACCAAACTGCTGGACCTAAAAGACTGAAATTTTGCATGGCGTTTCTTCTTTTAGTGTAGGGGTGCACTAAGAAAGATTTTTGAAAAATTCTTCATAGATTTTTTTTAAATAAAATTTTTAAGCTGTTCTTGTAACATTTTTTAAGTTTGCATTTAAAATAATTGAGGGTTATAAAATTTATATCACGAGAAAGATCATAAAAATTCCTTTAAAATGAAATCTTTTTCGAATCTTTACCTTCATTTTCTGATTTTTGGTGAAATTTTAAAGATTAATTTTTGGAATTTAATTTATTAAATGCTGATCACGTGATTTCTTTTTCTGGTACTTTAAATAAATTTATCGTCACGTCATAACAACGAAATAGACAAAAAAATATTTTTCTTTTCTTGCTAATGCGGCAGACGATTGGACATTATCTAAAAAAATATTAAAATACAGTAAAAATATTTTCCTCAAACTGTACTATATTCTTTAGTATGTCGTCCTATTAGATTTAATTTGAATATTTTCTTCTACATCAATTGTATACATTGATCGTGGTATTTATTATATATATATATATATATATATATATATATATATATATATATATATATATATATATATATATATATATATATATATATATATATATATATATGTATGTTTGTATGTATTGGCATTAATTGCATACATTGACCGTCGAATTTAATTTGAATGCACTCCGTAGCGAAGTGCGGATTTTTAGCTAGTATATATATATATATAAAATTTGAAAAAGATCTACAATCTTTGTAAAAGAATTGTGATTGTGTACTTGCATTGTGATTACGAATACCTTCTTATAAATCTAAAATATTGAGTCTGTGTCTTTAATCCAATACAGCAAAAATGACGCACAAGTGTACGAGATAGCCTAGTAGTAGCCTAATTTTCACCGGGTTTCTGTGCTGAGGGTGCTCGGATCGGATCCCAACAAGCGCAATTAAATACCTCCGCGTCTGGGCCGTATATGGGCACGTTAAATCCGTAGACCGGAAAGTCCCTCTATGAGGTCAGAGAGGTTGGGAGAAGGTACGATTCCCAAGATCTCACCCCTGGAGGTGTTCTGTCCAAATTGAGGTTGCACCTGGCTAAGTCGGACTCCGACTCTTGTGGTGCCATTGTAATCCGGAACCACCACCCTCAGCCCTCTAGACCAGGGATTGGCAACTTTTTTTACTAGGAGGGCATATTTCAGAAATGTAGGAGTCCGGCGGGCACCGCTGGATGAAGAGGAGGAGGGGTCGGGGGAGGGTTAATATTTAAGTATAAAATATTAATGCTACATAAATATTAAATTTTTATTACATAAATTCAATTTTAATTTAAACAAAGCAATCTTAAAATTGATAATTAATGTGATATTTGACATTGCAACTTCTGCGGGCAACTCGTTGTAATGTGGCACATAAGTCGAATTCCCATTTCTCAGGCATTTATCCAAATGAGTGAGGCAAAAGAAACTGATATGCAAATGCAAAAGAAACTGATAACTGACTCAAATCACAAACCAGTCCGTGATGAGTCGTAACCTATGTAATTGAATGGAGCCACGCACACGGCGCAACTGGTTACAAACCCGTCCGACGGGTTTGTAACCAGTTGCGCCGTGTGCGTGGCTCCATTCAATTACATAGGTTACGACTCATCACGGACTGGTTTGTGATTTGAGTCAGTTATCAGTTTCTTTTGAGTTGTTCCGTGTGCAGACGGCCTAACTGTTGCCGATCGATCCGTATCTTTCTTCGCAACCGTTTTGTATTTTCTCATATCATACTTGCGTGTGATACACTTTTGTTGTTGTTGTTGTCCTTTTGTTTTTAAAAATAGCATAGAAAGCATCTTCTCTGCCTTTATCATGTAAAAAGTATGCTCTGGATTGTCGAAAGTGGAGCAAGGCCACGTATCACCGTATCATTATTTGATGGGTTGATGCTATAGACATTCTCTTGCAGTCTTGCTCGATCGTCATGAAGATTTTTATAGAGATATTCTTGAATGACAAATGTGTGTCGACAGACTTTTATATAAGGTGCGGCCATTAATTTTCAGGACTGATCTAATAACTCCAGAAAATATTACATGACATAACATACCCATTTAATATGTTTCGAAGTAACTCCCAACTGCAGATGATATGCACTTCTGTGCTCGGCTGTTTAAGTTTCGGAAACAACTTTTAAAGTCCTCTTTCGGAATGCTCTTTGATTTGGACGTCACCGTTTTCTTGATGGCTTCGACATCCTCAAATCTTGTTCCCGTCGGTAAATCTTTCAGTTTTGGAAACAAGAAAAAGTCTGCAAGAGTATGGAGGATGCTGCATCTCCACGACCTCATGCTGCGCCAATTTGCTGAAGGGAACAAGATTTGGGGATGCCGAAACTATCAAGAAAACGGTGACGTCCACATTAAAGAGCATTCCAAAAGAGGACTTTAAAAGTTGTTTCCGAAACTTATACAGCCGAGCACAGAAGTGCATTACGGCGGGTGGGAGTTACTTAGAAACATATTAAATGGGTATGTATTTCATGTAATATTTTCTGGAGTTATTAGATCAGTCCTGGAAATTAATGGCCTATACGAACGACCTTGTATGTCTTACAAACCTATACGAATAAATTCTTTATGCAAACGTTAGATTTATTCATTCTCACGGAGCGTACATGTATTTTAACTACGTTGCCTTTGCTGAAATTTTGTTATAAATGCAGGATGGATTTTCCTTATCTGTGTCATGTATCCTTTACTTTATGAATTGGCTAAATCCCGAGAATAAGCCGAACATGCGTATCAAAATTTAACGGGCTGCTATGATCGGAGAATCGTTCACTATTGCTCAATCATGATACTGACCTTGATAGGGATCCGGTTAAATCATGAGCGTGGACACGCCTTTATAGTTCTTACAAACATGTGCCCATTAATACATTGTTTTTCACTTAAAACTTAATTTTATACTTATTTGATATTGCCCGTATTAATTAATATCGATTTATTATAATCCTTCAGGTTCTCTGGAGTGATCTTTTGAGTTGGCGAGGCGTACCTGCAGCAATGGTTCGAGCAACACCGTTAGGCAATAAGCGAATGCATTACAGATGTAACGACTGCCAAGCAGATTTTTTCAAGTACAAAAGTTTGGTGGTACACAGAAGCACCTGCTGTAGTAAAGTATCCCAGACTACTCCTGCCAATTCAAGGTCGTCATTTGATTCGGCGCCCTCGACAGTACCCCCACAAAAGCTCTCCAGTCCTGCCGAAAGAACGCCGCTTTCGACGAGTCCTCGGGCTCTCGTAGCAGAATTTGAAGCTGCCATGTTGCGGAAGAAGCAAGCCATTGAGTTTGTCAGTGACGTTGCTAAAGAAGCGAATTATCTTGCTGACGTCACTAAACGCATAAAATTTCAGAGAGAATCTGCCCTCAATACGTTACGAGAAGCAACCAGCAAGCTAAAACTGCTGAATGCGTCAAATGCCCCAGAAAGCGAACAATCAGTAGCAAAAAAGAGGTTGACTCATGCAACCCAAGCAGTCGAACAGCTATCAGTACAGGAAAAATACGCCATAGCCTCCCTTGAAGAAAGGGCAGTTGACCAACGGATAGCTATGGAAAAGGCTGTTGAAGCTTCTACAATCGAGCTGTCTGCCTTCAAAGCTGCTGCAGCTGCACTTTCGCTTCAGCAAGCAGAAAAACCTCACTGAAGGGACACTTGAGCGATTCCTGCTGTCAAGATTTTATTCGGTATAAAGTTTTTATTACTGATGAAAAGTTTTCCTTAATAAAACTTTTAAAATAAATACATTGTTTTGCTTAATTTTTCTTATCTATATTTTTGAACAACAAACATAGGATAATTGAAACATAAATATTTGTTTCTTTATTAGCATTAAGTTTTCCAAACAAATATTAATAATGAACTTAATTTTAAATTGTTTGTCTTTCTCGAGCAGAAATATCTTCAACCCCTTTCCGACTCAGTGTTACCAGTCTGGTAACATAGAAAAAGTTCCTTTCAAACGCTGAAAATAAAATGTAAATAAAATGAAAACAGGATTAAATGTTTCATTTAACTTTCTTTATCAACACTAAATGGCAGCACCACACCTACCAATGCATAATTTTCCTCTCAGTCATGTTTTTAAAAACCCTTATTTTTCATCGAAATTTTTCAGATTTTTTTTTCAGATAGAAAAAGATTTGCTGGAAAAACTTTCCTATGTTATTTTATTGGCCGAACACTAATCTCTTTACTTTGTATTATTATTATATATTTTTGCATTGGAAGCTTGTCTAAAATCGAGTCATGAATTATGGTGTTACCAACCCGGCAACACTGCATCAGTAGTGCAGGGTATTTTTCCTCTTGCTTTTATAGAACGTTAGCTTTCGTTAACTTTGTTTTACTTTTGCATAGTTTTATACATAGTTATTTGTGTGTGTGTGTGTGTGTGTGTGTGTGTGTGTGCGTGCGTGCGTGCGTGCGTGTGTGTGTGCGTGCGTGTGTGTGTGTGTGTGTGTGTGTGTGTGTGTGTGTGTGTGTGTGTGTGTGTGTGAGTGAGAGAGAGAGAGAGAGAGAGAGAGAGAGAGGGGCTAAAATATGGGGGGGGGGTGACACCTTAAAACGGGACCTTAAAACGGGATATTAGTTATTAAAATATAGGATTTAACAATTAAAGTCTGGGAGTTCGAATCAGCGTTGTAGTGTATTGCAGTGAAAATAGCGCTTAAGGTTCGACTTGATTCAATCTTCGAATAACCACAGGGAGAATTTTTAGTAGACGGATTAGCCTTGAAGAGTTGGCGCTAAGAAAGTATATCGGTCACCAACAAGAGCATGATCATTATGACGACATGAATAAGTAATGGGCGTCATAGCGCGTTAATAAAAACTTAAGAACAAAGAAGATTTTCAGAGTCATGGATAACTAGGCAACGAAAAAGACATGTGCCATTAGGCGCACGGATTTAAATTGGGTGGGGTTATAAATAATGTTTGATGGAGCTGAGAGGTTTAAAGAAATTTAATAAAGATGTTTAGGAAAGAGTACCGACTGATCTTTGTGTTGTTCAGGCTTGGATTATTACCTTTTAGAGAGTTTAAATGATGACGGGTGTCTTCGCCACCGGTTCACGAACTGCATCATGGTTCTCAAGATGTTCGGATTAACGTAATTTAAAATGGGCGTGAAGCAAATCCGACACACACACACACACACACACACACACACATATATATATATATATATATATATATATATATATATATATATATATTTATATATATATATATATGTATATATATATATATATATATATATATATATATATATATATATATATATATATATATATATTTAATTGTAAATATTAATAGTAGTTAGTTTATTTTTAATTTTTTTGTAATGCCTGAGATAGTCCTGGGAATTTCAGAATCATTGAAATTGCTTCACGAATCACCTTCGGATGGAACCGAGTATGCGGAGAGCAATGACACCGAGGAGTATGTTGCTCCACGTGGTACACCCTGGGAAACTCTAAATGTGCTAGAGTTCAGAATCTAGTGTTTTTTAATTATAGCCAAAACTTTTTCTCCTTTGCGCGCTTCACAGCAATGGTCGCATTTTCAAAGCTGATGTGACTCAGTGTTGCCGCTTTGGTAACACCTGCAAAATTAAAATGTTAAGTGCAATCCTTATGAAATTATATGTGCATACTTCCCTAGGCCTAAATAGACTGCCTACAATTTTTTTTGTTAAAATGCCAACTTTAACAGGAAGTGTGCGGCAAAGGGTTAAGAGACAGTTCTGGGAATTTTTCGAAATATCAGCAACTACAGAGTCCTAACAAGTTGGTACAAATTTAAAAAAAAGCCTTAATTTTTGTTATGGGTATGAGTGGGGACCTTTTGCAATTATTGCCCAATATACATCGAGTGTTTACTGAATTCCGGCCATTCATCTAATGCAGTGGTACCTCAGTATTCGCCGTTAATTAGTTTCAGAAGTCACGTCGAGTACCGAAAACGACGAGAACCGGACGAATCTTTCCTATAAGGAGTAAATTAAATGAATTCGTTCCTGAAAACCAGGAATTTCAAATTTTACTGGGCAATTTATAAATGGATGGGTTTTATTTTTACTACAAAATCTTTAAACTGGACAGCCATAATTTAAAACAATAATTAGATAATATAAATTAAAATGTATCGTCCCTCAACTTGTACTGAAAGGAGTTTCTAGCCTCGTGAGATAGTGGTGAAGTACACTCATGTCCATAAAGTAAGGATAATTCAGAATCACACGGAAATCGAACTCTAAAGTTAAAATTTCACCTGTAGAATTATCACACAATTATCAAGAATAATATGCAAATTACAGGAAGCCACCAGATGACGCCGATAGTACGTCACAATGACGAGAGTGTAACAGAGGAATATATAAGGAATGGTGGAAAAGAAGTAAAATTGTTCACAAGCGTTCTGTAAGCCGCTAAGTGCCATAACCGAATAGTTATGACACAGAGGACGCATGTGGAGGATTTTTTACGTGGTAGAATTATCGGCCGCCTGGAATGTGGGCGTACTCAGATGGAAGTATCCGAGGAACTTGGAATTGCCCAAAGTGTCATCTCTAGTCGTTGGCAACGATTCCAGGATGATGGAAATGTCAGTAGATGTTACAGTACAGGTCGCCCCCGAGTTACAACGCCGAATGAAGACCAGTATTTGGCAGTAACTGCCAAAAGAAGCAGTCGGAGCACAGCATCCGATCTGTCTCGTCAGCTATCTGCAGCCACGGGTACCATAGTTTCAAGACAAACCGTGTACATACGTTTGGGAAATATTGGTCTATATGCTAGCAGGCCTGTAAGATGTGTTCCGCTCACGGCAACTCACTGTCGGAAGCTATTAGCCTGGAGTAGAGAACATGCAATGTGGACATCGTCACAGTGGGCTGTTTTCCGACGAGTTATGTTTTCCGACGAGTCCAAGTTTAGCTTGCTGTCTGATTCACGTCGGACTTTCATATGGAGAACGCCAGGTACCCGTTACCACCAAGACAACAACATTGAACGACACCGTTACGGTGGTACAGGATTGCTCGTTTGGGGTGGAATTGTACTCTGCTCCAGAACAGATCTGCATGTTTAAATCAGAACCATGAACGGCCACATTTATCGGCACATCATTCTGGAACAACATGTACGTTTGTTTAGGGGTGCCATGGTCACAGAATTTGTGTTTATGGATGACAACACCCGTCCTCACCGAGCAAACATCGTAAGCGAATGTCTTCTATCTGAGGATATCACCCGTATGGAATGGCCACCATTCTCACCTGACTTGAATCCGATAGAGCATGTGTGGGACATGCTGGGCAGACGAGTTGCAGCCCATCAACCACCTCCTACATGTGTACCGGAACTTGGGAGAGCATTGCTTGCTGAGTGGAGTAATCTTTCCCAAGATCAGCTCGATATTTTATACTCAGCATGCCTTGGTGTTGTACGGACTGTACTTCATCGCATGGGAGACATGCAATGTATTAACCATCATACCAACCATGTAATATTAAGTTTTTGTAAAGGAGATATTTTTTACAATTGCTTCAGGGAACAAAAATCGTAGTTTTTATGAATGGTATCATACATACACCATCTTTTTTGCTCATTATCTTTTGTTTAATAAATGGGCTTTATGAATAAATCACGTTTGTTTTGTTTATGAACCTTTATTTGCCGGAGCTGGCATTATCCTTAATTTATGGACATGAGTGTAGATGTAGAAAGGGGTTATTGCTTGGAAAGGGAGTCTTCGTCCAATAAAACATCAGGTACTTGCACAGGAATTCTTTCTCTTTTATGTCTCTTTACACCCTCGATCCCTACCGTAGACTCAGATTTAGGGAGTTTCACTTCAGACCTATCAAGAGAAACTTGTTTCTGTCTACGTTTCAAATTGTTTCTGAAGTGACATATTATTCCATTATCAAGGAAGTCCATATTTTGGCTTGGTAGAGCCTTATCAGGGTGATACTTTCGAGCAAAATTTTGTAATTCAACCTATTTCAGTCTTTCTTTTTATCCGGAGAGACTGGGTGTGTTTAAGCCGTCTTGTCTCATACATGTTTCGGCATGTGTGTCGAGTAACGAAGCATTTTTTTCTCGTCGAAATGCGACGGGTGCCGAGGAATCGTCTAGTACCGAAGCAATTTTTTTCGTCTAAACGCGACGAGTACCGAGGAAACGTCGAGTACCGAAGCAATATTTTTTCTCGTCGAAATGCGACGAGTACCGAGGAAACGTCGAGTACAGAAGCAATTTTTTTGCGTCTAAATGCGACGAGCACCGAGAAAACGTCGAGTACAGAAGCAATTTTTTAAGTCTAAATGCGACAAGTACCGAAGAAACATCGAGTACCGAAGCAATTTTCTTTTTTCGTCGAAATGCGACGAGTACCGAGGAAACGTCGAGTACCGAAGCATTTTTTTAATTCGAAATGCGACGAGTACCGGAGAAACGTCGAGTACCGAAGCATTTTTTTCTCGTCGAAATGCGACGAGTACCGAGGAAACGTCGAGTACCGAAGCAATTTTTTTTGCGTCTAAATGCGACGAGTACCAAATTCAATGAGTACCGAAGCAGACGAGTACCGAGGTATGACTGTACTTGGATTATTACGTATAATGACCTACTTACAGCAACAACCTACGTTAGCAACTACACAAAGTACTGAAACGTAACAAGAGCGATTTCTATCCGGAAATCTTGCCCGGAGGTCCACAACAAAAATACTTTCATAGGCGGTATTACAAAGTTAAACTCAGCTTATGGGGTCTTCCTGCCTACACAGGACAAACTGCTGATTGTAGAGTGTTTTTTCCTGGAACTATGTGTTTCATTGTGTTAATATGAAGTAAATCTTCAAAATGAGCTTTAATGGTTGTGGTTTATTTTGTGACGTAGCTACCGCAGGCGACCAATGTCGACAACATTAAATCAGCACCCTAAACATCGAAAAGAAACGGGCTCAAGTTAAGGGTGTGGCAGAATGGATTCTCACAGTTTTTGAAGGTCACTGGTAAGGGAGTGGTAAAGGGTCGGGAAGCATGGGAGGTAGCAATAGTTCGGGTAGATTTTCTAGTTGTCAGTAGACAACATGAGTTGATCCGGTGAACATCGAAGTTTTATTATCGAGGCGCTCTTTTTAAACAACGATTCTGTAACCGCGACACGGAGGGCATTTAGGACGTGCTTCGGGCTCTATGCAACTGATGCCGATCCGGATCGAAAAACAACCCTGCGATGGGTTTCAAACGTGAGAGTGGGTCTGCACTACCAGGAAGAATAAGAGGTCGTCCGGAACGTTAGAACACTTTAAAATATGCAACGAGTCTGTAAGTTCGTAATTCGTTAGGAAGTTGCCCCCAATCCCATAGAGATGACCAAAAGAGTGACGGAAAACTTTAGAAACTAGGTTGGTTCGTTGTGTAGAGTTTTATGGCACTAAATCCAAAAATGGACATAATGTGCCAAACACAGGCCATAATAAAACGATACTAAAGATTAGTAAAAATAAAATCAACATAATCACTGGTTACAAACAAAGAGTTAAAAAAACTGACAAGAACAGAACAAATGGTGAAGGTACAACACCTTGCAAAGAGTAAAAATATGTAAAATGTAAAATCCCAACATTATTAAAAGAAGCAAGGCCACAACATCTAGTGGAAAAAAAACTAGATTATAAGTACTTTTTGAAAACAAAGCTTTTATCCTGTAAATAGCTTCGTTTTTTATTATCCTTTGAAATGCTGGAGTCCATGTATATGCATACTGTATATTGAACGACAATCCCAACTACTTAGAATGACTCAAAAGACGTATAGAGCGTATACATCAGAAATCTAAGTGAGTCAATAGCTGCGTTTACATGGACAACAATAATACCCGGGATTTACCCGCTAACAGGGAAAACCTTCGAAGTCCGTTTACACGGGACCACATTTTCACCCTGCTTTTACCCGTCTTACCGGAAGTAAAGGCCGTCACATGATTCGGCGGAAGTGATCCTCATACACCATCATTCCTTGTAAATCACGTTATGGGTTTGATCCCAGACGGTGTCATACTTTTCCAAATTCACTGTATTGCTATTTTTAGCTTTCCACCTTCGAACTCCGCATTTATCTCGTTACGAAGTGTATGGTCCTGGGGAAGGCCTTTTTTTCCAATTGCTGTTCTTTTGACCTCGTATTCTTAAATTTTAAAAATAACAACAACAAAAAATCATAAAACTTTAAAAATCCAAAAAGATTGAAAAACTTACAAAAATATTTTTGCATTCTTATCATATCTGCTTTTCTGGGCCTCTTAATATTATTACTTTTTTGTTTTCCGTGGATCATTAGTCTTATCTAATTTTTCTTCTAAATTTTCTTAACTTGTAACTCTATATTTTTTCTGTTAAAATTAACTTTTTTGTTTTAATTTAACTTTACTATTAATTTTTTTTTTACCCGCGTTATTCTTACCTTAATATTTTAATTCATTACTTAAAATTTTAACCACTGAGCACTCCCACCTTTATTACATATATCTTGCTTACAGGAGATAAAGTCGACACGACCAATGCACTCCTCTTCTAAAACACAATTACGTCTGCGTCTATTTGTTATTTAAATGCAGCGCATGTCAGTCGCTGTTGATAATCATAGAACGTTTACGATTTTTTTCTGTTGTTTTTAAAAGTAAATTTAGAAAATAGATAGGAAAAAAGGAATATAAGAACTAGAAGATTGATGCGGATATTAGATATAATCGTACGATCTGTGGCTTCATCGCTAAATTTAGTTTTTCCACAACAAAGAATGTGGGCAAAATTAGGAAGCTCTGTTTGGTGGAAGAAATTGTTTTAAATTCCTGAAGTAATAAAGACTGGAAAGAAAATTTTCCAATCGATAGGTGCATTTTTTTAAATTATAAGATTAATTGTAAGATACTTATTGTTTTAATAAATCCTTTTATAAAATCAAAATGTAATTTTAATTTCAATTTTGTTTCAGTAATTTTTAGTCATGTATAAATAAAAAAATCATAAATAGATATAAATAAATTTTATCTGTGAATTCTAAAATAATTATTTTTAAATAAATTTTAATGTTACGTTTAATTATTGATTATACTTATTAAATTTATTAATTTTACCATAACACTTTAAATGAAAATGTTATTGAAATTTTATTGAAATGAAATTTTATTTCTTATTTTACATACCAGATGGCAGTACCATTCTATTTATAATGTAATTGGGGATGGTTTTTTTTTTTTTTAACTAGATGGGCAGATCAAGAAATAAATCAAATCCTCAGGAAAAAAATAGGCACTTTTCTACTGTTTTCTTGAAAATTATGCGATCGTTAAGGGGTTCCAGATCCTTCCATCGATCATTTGGCTGCATTTTCATGGATTCACACATGTTCAAATCCGCCATGTTTCTTTACCACTAGCTTCCTGCTTCGAAATGCATCATGGGTAATTAGCGGGTTTTATCCTAGTTCGAAGCAGGGTCGAAAATCCACCCTGCATTTTCCCCTATCGTAGGGAAAAAGCAAGAAACGACCCTGCTTTTACCCGGGTTTTTGGCACATGTAAACGGCACTATTAAGGCTGTAAGGCAGGGGATACTGACATCACTAAGTGGAAAATATACAAGCAGCTAGGTTTTATTGATCGGCAAAAATTTCTTGCACTCTAACTGAAGAATGGATAATACCATTTAAGCTGATATAAATGTCTTTTACTTCTATCCGTTTTCTAGATATCTAATGTTGAATATTTTTTGTCAAGGATGAAGCATAAAAATTGAACTTAATTAATTTATGACTGAACAACAATTAAGTTTAATTATTTTAACTGAAAACTTACGAAAGGAAATAATAATTTGAATTGTCCGAAAGGAAATTATCATTTAGAGAGTCACTGTATTACGTCAGTAACAAATTCTAACCACGCGTCTCATTCACCATCTTTAAGTATGCAATGACAATCTTCTCGGGTAATTTGCTTACAATCCTGGCCTCGCCTCATTGGTTGAAGTGCTGTTTGTATACTCTCTATCACAAATCACTGCAAATCCACATTAATACATTAGCATCACATATGTCTGATAGGTACGAAAGACTATGAGTAACTGTAACTTTAATTCTGAGTGATGCAATCCTTCCCTTAAAAAAGTATAATACTCTTATTTTATGTATTTGTGTGTTTGAGGTTCTCTAGCAGGGGTTCTCTATCTGTTTCCAAAGATAAGGCAATTCTTATTTAAATTTAACGACAGATATCGAGTAAAATAAGGTATGATAATTAAGTTTTATCTTGTGGTATTTTGCCTGAAATATGAAATTGGCTTATTTTAGCATTCAAGATGTTTGATATCCTGAGGTATCGCTTCAGAAACCTTCCCGAATCTTCGCATTAGCAACGTATTGTTTTAATTTTACCAGACTGCCTTTGTGTAAGGCTGTTTGCATTTTGAAAGGGGAATGACTTGCTTACGTAGCAGAACGGTAGATATTAGATTTAAAAAAAAAAAGTAGCATTCCAGTGAAAGCTATCAAGTACAGATGTAAATAGTATCTAAAAGAACTCTTTTGGATGTAAATAGTATCTAAATGAACTCTTTTGGATGTAAATAGTATCTAAATGAACTCTTTTGGATGTAAATAGTATCTAAATGAACGCTTTTGGATGTAAATAATATCTAAATGAACGCTTTTGGATGTAAATAATATCTAAATGAACGCTTTTGGATGTAAATAATATCTAAATGAACGCTTTTGGATGTAAATAATATCTAAATGAACGCTTTTGGATGTAAATAATATCTAAATGAACGCTTTTGGATGTAAATAATATCTAAATGAACGCTTTTGGATGTAAATAGTATCTAAATGAACGCTTTTGGATGTAAATAGTATCTAAATGAACGCTTTTGGATGTAAATAGTATCTAAATGAACGCTTTTGGATGTAAATAGTATCTAAATGAACGCTTTTGGATGTAAATAGTATCTAAATGAACGCTTTTGGATGTAAATAATATCTAAATGAACGCTTTTGGATGTAAATAATATCTAAATGAACGCTTTTGGATGTAAATAATATCTAAATGAACGCTTTTGGATGTAAATAATATCTAAATGAACGCTTTTGGATGTAAATAATATCTAAATGAACGCTTTTGGATGTAAATAATATCTAAATGAACGCTTTTGGATGTAAATAATATCTAAATGAACGCTTTTGGATGTAAATAATATCTAAATGAACGCTTTTGGATGTAAATAATATCTAAATGAACGCTTTTGGATGTAAATAGTATCTAAATGAACGCTTTTGGATGTAAATAGTATCTAAATGAACGCTTTTGGATGTAAATAGTATCTAAATGAACGCTTTTGGATGTAAATATAGTATCTAAATGATCGCTTTTAGTTGTGAATAATATCTAAATGATCGCTTTTAGGTGTAAATAGTATCTAAATGATCGCTTTTAGGTGTAAATAGTATCTAAATGATCGCTTTTAGGTGTAAATAGTATCTAAATGATCGCTTTTAGGTGTAAATAGTATCTGAATGATCGCTTTTAGGTGTAAATAGTATCTGAATGATCGCTTTTAGGTGTAAATAGTATCTAAATGATCGCTTTTAGGTGTAAATAGTATCTAAATGATCGCTTTTAGGTGTAAATAGTATCTAAATGATCGCTTTTAGGTGTAAATAGTATCTAAATGATCGCTTTTAGGTGTAAATAGTATCTAAATGATCGCTTTTAGGTGTAAATAGTATCTAAATGATCGCTTTTAGGTGTAAATAGTATCTAAATGATCGCTTTTAGGTGTAAATAGTATCTAAATGATAAATTTTGAATTTGTCGCAACTGTTACTGTACTGTTATTACCTGTATATCTAATGAGTAAAATGCTTCTAGAAGTATCAATGGAGATTCAATAACGTAAGAGATGGACACGTAAACCCTTCGTCCATGGAAAAAACTATTTTTGAAAAATTGACATAACACCTTCTTCTGCTCATCTCTTCAATTATATTTACTAGGAAACTGGCATTTTTTTTAGGCTTCAATAATGCAGAATTGAAATGAATCTATTTAAAAAGTTTACTTTCAGATAGAGAAGGTTCGAAAGTAAGAGTCTTTAACATTTCACGCTATTTTATCACTTTTAAAACTTAACTTTACGACTATAGATATAAATCCCTTCTTCAAAGGACATGGTGCAGGAGCTGTTCCGGTTCCAACCTAGTGGTACTTATGGCAATGCGAGGAAAGAGGAAGTAATTGAACTAAAGGCTGTTGTATACAGGATTTATTTTCAATCCAGAATCTTTGTCCAAGCATTAACTAGCTGAATACCCGTGCTTCGCTACGGAGTACATTCAAATTAAATACAACGGTCAATGTATGCAATTAATGCCATATATATATATATATATATATATATATATATATATATATATATATATATATATATATATATATATATATATATATATATATATATATATATATATATATATAAAATCGTAACGGATATTTTTATATACAAAGTAATGTAGAAGAAAATATTCAATCCAATAGAACATACTAAAGAATATAGTACAGTTTGAGGACCATTTCTTTTACTGTATTTCAATATTTTTTGGGATAATGTCCAATCGTCTGCCCCATTAGAAAGAAAAATAAATATGTTTTTTGTAAATTTATTCCGTTGTTATAACACGTGACGCAAAATTAGTTTGAAGTATCTCAAAAAGAAAAGAAACCACGTGATCAGCATTTAATAAATTAAATTCTAAAAATTAATCAAAAATCAAAAAATTGAGGTAAAGATTCGAAAAAGACTTCATTTTAAATGAATTTTTATGATCTTTCTCGTGATATAAATTTTATAACCCTCAGATTATTATTTTAAATGCAAACTTTAAAATGTTACAAAAACAGCTTAAAAATTTAATTTAAAAAAATAAGAATTTTTCAAAAATCTTTCTTAGTGCACCCTTACACTTTAAGAAGAATCGCCATGCAAAATTTCAACCCTTTAGGTCCAACGGTTTGGTTCGTGCGTTATCTGTCAGTCAGTCAGTTTCGGAACTGTTTTATATATAGAGATTGTATTGTTGCAGGCACAATTAACTTCTTCGAAGATGTCCTGGTATTTATGCGAAGTATGCGGCCAAGAAATGCAAATGCACGAAAAGACATTTCACGAAATGCACTGTGTGAATATATCGCCAAATGAGCCAGGGAAACAGATGTCACCGACCTATGCAATCCCTGCAGAAGAAACGACACAAGTTTACACTGAGCTCCAGAATGAATCTAATTCATCCCCCATGTTACCCAATGTTTTTGATCCTGTGCAAAACACGATACAGTCGGCGTATGCGGGAGGACATATATCACCGAACTTTTCAACCTCTGCAGAAGGAACGATGCAAGTTAACACCGACGAGCGTCAGGACACGTTTCATTCATCCACATCCATGATGTTACCCGATGTTCTTCCACCTGTGAACCAAGCGATGTCGTCTGCGTATGAGACGGGGCAAAGACAACCGTCGACGACATGGCCCATGCCAGCTGACTATTGTCCTTACAGCAGTCCAGAAGTGCAAGTTGCCATGAAAAACGTTGACCTCCACCTAGCAGTGTACGAAAGGGCCACGGAGAGATCGGTAGAGGCTATCAGGAGGACAGTGGAATCTCTGGATACGGTGCGCAATGCCGTTAATACGGCGGCAGCCGTTAGTTCAGAAATGAAGTGCCTAGCGGAAAAGGCTAGACAGCTGTATAAATTATTCACGGAGGGTAAACACGAGCTATATTTTGATAACATTTATTCGGAGTTATCAAAAACCTTGGATGAAATCCAGGCAATGTCTGCGAAAGAAAAGGTTGCTCTTTGTTTTTTTGAGAGAGCTTTGATACAAGAAAGAGAAGCTTTTGATATAATGCTGAAAGCTGCTAATTCTAAGCATGAAGCTTTTAAGGTCGCTCTTTCACAACATTACAATAAGGAGCATGCTATTGATTCTGTGTATCTTAAAAGAAAAATGTTTTCAAAAAATCAAAAATCAAAAAGTGTTTAACATATTTTGAACATGGATTTATTTATACGTATTGTTTTTTACCAACTTCATACTTTTTATAAATATACAATGCATACGATTGTTTCATCTTCCAACTTTTGCCCAGTTATGTACATATCATTACAATTTAATGAATTTGTTATATAAAGTCATTTTATGCTTACATTTAGTTTGTGTGTTCCCTGTAAAATACAGTAGATTAGTGCATTTCTTTGTAGGTCACATCACTGCAGTTAAATGATTTGCTGTAAAGCTATATTAAGGGGATGGGGGACATTAAAGCAATTTTTGAAATTTTTACCTCAGATATGAAATTTTGCATATATTCATTAAAGTATAAATATATCAAACACCTTATAAAATTTTAAAAAAATTTATATTTTAAAAATTTAAATTTTTATTATGTTTTTAATGTTCCTTGTGATCCAATTTTAAACTTCCCTTAATTTTGAATTTATATTGCTTATAAATCCATTTTGAACAGATTTATGTATTTTGTGCTTTCATTGAATAGTAAATTTTTAGGAAATATTTTTATGCGTGTACTCTGAATTTTCGTGGAATTTTCGTAATATAAATTTTATAACCCTTAAATTATTATTTTAAATGCAAACTTTAAAAAATATTACAAAAACAGTTTAAAAATTTAATTTTTAAAAAAATCTAAGAATTTTTGAAAAATCTTTCTTAATGCACCTCTACACTATAAAAAGAATCGCCATGCAAAATTTCTGCCCTTAGGTCTAGAGGTTTGGTCTGTGCGTTATCTGTCAGTCAGTCAGTTACGGAACTGTATATAGATAGATAGAATTTTTTTAATGCTATAAATATGCTAATTTTAAATTTCGTTCATTTTTACTCAAATGAAATACAAACACATGTTTACATTTAAATATGAAGTTACAGTCGCATGAGATTTATAAAAAAAGTGCAGAAGGTTAGTGAGACATTGTTTACTTTGTATAACAACGAGGAAAAATAGAGACCCAAAACTGATTGTTTTTAAACACAGGGTACTCTCGATTATCTGTACCAGGGGGGGGGGGGGAAATCACTGTCCAAAATGATACCTACATAATTGAACCCATTCGGCAACACATTAAAGACCTCGCATCAAACTTCTACAACAGATTATATTCAATAGACAACGAAGAAATAGCTAACCTCCCCGACTACGACCCAAGGGAATGCTTTAGGCGTCCTAAGGCCACTTTGATTATTCACCCTGGTCTCCTTCCCCATTCTTAACTCTCCCTTTAACCTCTTCTAAATTTAATAAATTTCTTCCTCGTCGCCGCTCAGTACAATCAAACGAAAACGTTTTTTCGGTTGAACGATATCACCTTCACTTTCAGAAAATTTTTCTTCATTTAGATTTTTTGCACCTTCTATCCTCTTTAAAAAAATCTGTAATTTTGGTTTGTTTGCTGGTTCTTACAAGGTCATTGTAGATTTCACGGTATGGAGATGGACCATTTCGCAGCTCCCTTTTGAATTTTCGGCTTCTTTCAGCGGAAGGGTAGACGAATTGAAAGAACTAAGTCCTGCCACGCGGTATATTCTAACTACAAGTTTAATGCACATTTTTACAAACTATTTACATTACTCCGGCATCACCGGATCAAACCAAAGCTTCTCATAAAGAGATCGAAATGTTCATTAATCTAAAAATCCAAAGTGCATCTGCCGACGTCATCAGCACGAATTCGAACGACGCAGCGTTCGTCCACGTGGGGGTATTACGTCACACGTGTAAACCGTGCAAGACGCTTTCCTCTATGACATCGGGATAGATTTATAAATGAATAAATTATAATTTGTTTATACATTTTCATGTAAAGCTACTAGAGTTCATTATTCCTTCCCGTCATTATATTAAGGTATTTTATTTTTTAAATGTGTTAAACAAAAATCATGTTATCTAGTGCTATAGAAGTACAATGTTGTACAAAGGTATTCGCAATTTTTTTATCGTGGAAAGGCCTGTTCACATAGGAGTCCGTTGCGTTGCGTTGCGTTAAGGGAAAGATGACGTTGAGACGAAAAAAACCAATCATAGGCGTTAAAAAGTTTAGCAATGAAATTTTTAACGCCTATGATTGGTTTATTTTCGTCTCAACGTCATCTTTTCCTTAACGCTACGCAACGGACTCCTATGTGAACAGGCCCTTAGAGCGAATCCGTGTTACAGGTTGCAGTGTTACACGAGGGTTCCCGCAATTTTCCTATCGTGTTAGAGCGAAACAGTGTTGTAAGATGCTCTGCTATAGTAGGGCTACCTGTACTTAAAATGTCACACTCAAGTTTGAATGTGTGTTCTGCATGTTCTTCTTGAACAATAGAAACTTAAGCAGTTGAAAATCAGCGTTAATCATCACCAATCAATTTAGCAGCCAAAAGTGTTTACAAGGATGTTGGTAAAAGGCTGACAAGGCTTGGATCCATTTCTCTAGCTTAAACTAGAAACAAAACGCTGAATAAGTCGGAACTTTAATAGAGAAAATTACAGTCAATTACTATCCGTTACTCAGTTTACGGCTGCAGTCTGCTAACCCTATTAGATTCTCTCACCTCAGTGTTTACTTAAGGACTAGTGTCCAGAGGTTACTATTAAATTGAATTTGTCTACTATTTAAAGCTACATAAATGCTGATAATCCATTTAAAAAATGGTATTTTCAGATAGCTTGGACTATTCTGCACCTGGTAACAGAATTCATTTTATAAATTTCGTCCACCAAAGGAATTCAAGAGCGTTTAAAACACACTATACCTGATTTTTTCCCCCGAATGATTAAAATTTTAAAATGCTATTTGCATCTTTTAAGAAAATGAAAAATTCCCCAAGGTGTACAATTCATTTCCCTTTTACGGAGTTTAATTTACAAAAAAAATCTTTAAATCCATGTCGGCAATCCTTGGACACATTTTTCTCCATAGCTATGTTTAATTCAATAATATAAGGAGGATAAGTGGGCTTCCTCTATCACTCTTTTCTAGTGTTGCCATTGACTTTGACTTTATAGTAGTATTATATATATAATAGCCCTTGTCTCTGTATAACACTTCCGGGCTGTACTCATCTTTCAGTTGAAGCCCTCAGTAAAAAAAAATGCCGGTTAGGCTTAATTTCAATTTCAGATGTGAATCAGAATTTTTTCTTACCTAAAAACTAATGTCTTCTCCATCAAATCACGTTTGTTCAGCCTATTTTTCTATAAAACATTCAGAACTAAAAAAAAATTGGATGTTTTTAGCTGTATATTTAACAGTTTTTAAAAATCTGTTTTCTTTTGCTATGAATTCTGAAAGTAAACAAACTTGAATGTGAATGAATCAAATAGCTCAAGTATTCATATTGCGTAGTGAACTGTAAAAAACTGGATGGCAGTCTACTACTCCAATCGCATGAAAAACTAAATAAATAAAAAATAATGAAAGGGTTTGCTTTTACAAGGTGTGGATTAAATGCAATATTGTTAGATAATTCGGGATATTTTTTAACTTTCATATACTTTTTCCATTATGACGTCATTATTAGTATTATGACGTCAAAATGACGAGTTGGATGGCAGTCTACTACTCCAATTGCATGAAAAACTTAATAAATAAAAAATAATGAAAGGGTTTGCTTTTACAAGGTGTGGATTAAATGTAATATTGTTAGATAATTGGGGATATTTTTTAACTTTCTTATACTTTTTTCCATTATGACGTCATTAGTATTGTGACGTCAAAATGACGGGTTACCTTCTAGTTCAAAAGAATACAGAACCATGCTTTTCCCAAAGTTGGTTTAAAAATAAGATATTAGAGTGTTGAATTTCAGATATGAACGAACATTGGAAGAAAATATCGAGCAGTCATATCAAGTCTCTTTCTCACTTTAGTAGGGCTTCTTCGAAACAAGACAAACTGGCAAAATAGTGAATAGGTAATTTTTTCAATGCGGCAGGCACACGGTGAATAGGCTTACTGCTTACAAAATTATATGACTACGTCTTTCTGCTCAGAAAGCACTTTTAAGGCTGCTATGTACTAAACCCTACTGGATTCGCTCACCTCAATGTTTATCTTTGGAGAATATTTGCCTACTATTTACAGCTTCTTACATAAATTTTGATAATCCAATAAAAAAGGTATTTTCAGATAGTCTGAACTTTTCTGCACCTTGCAACAGGATTCCTTTTACGAATTTAATCCACAAAAGGAATTGATGAACGTTCAAAACACACTTTACCAGATTTTTCCCCCGAAAAATTAAAATTTTAAAATGCTATTTGCATTTTTTAAGAAAAAGGAAAATGCCCCAAGGTGTACAATTTCTTTCTCTATTACGGAGTACAATTTTTAAAATATATTTCAGTCCTAATCGGAAATCCTTGGACACATTTTCTCCATAGCTTAACATTGAGTTGAGTGAATCCAACTGGTTTAGTACACAGCAGTCTTAAGGGTCTATGTTGAGTTCAATAATACAAGGAGGATAAATGTTCTTCCCCTATCACTCTCGTCTAGTGTTGCCATTGACTTTATAGTATTCAAAAGAATACCGAACCTTGCTTGTCCCCAAATAGGTTTAAAAATAAGATATTAGAGTGTTGAATTTCAGATATGAACGAACATTGGAGGAAAATATCGAACAGGCATATCAAGTCTCTTTCTCACTTTAGATGTAAGTATTGTATCATTTATAATTTCATCTTGTAGGAGGCTTCGGGAAATCTGTGAACCTAAGACTACATACTATATAAGTGAGACGAAATTATTTAGCGAAAGTCAGAAAATATATCTCAGCTGCTTTCAAACGACGAAGCGTAAACCACAAAGGGGCCATAATTGTAACAACTTAGAGTACTATACAATCAGTTTTTTTCCCTTTGTTGCCTTCGTAAACAAATCTTTTCTTTCAATGCCTCGGCTGGAAAAAACTTAAATTCATTTGACGGAGAGGTGGAGGCCCTCAAAATTGCAATAACGGAGGGAATACAAAGTGGACTGTAATAAGTAACAATTTTATTGAAAGCGGTGCCGCAACATGGGCTTGAAAAATGGCCGCTGAAAGCGACGCGTCTTACTCATTTAGAACAAGTTTCACACTAGAGCGTTTTTCATACAACCAAAAGGTGGCGCTACAAATTGCCGTGATCAGTACGGAACAATTGCATTAGAACAACTATTGGCCCTACATTATAAATTTGAGAGAGTTGTTCTGCTTTCGGATTCAAGGGCAGAAATTCAAGTCATTGGCTCTTTGAAGAACCCCTATATCTACAGGAATTCTCCAGTGTCGAGAGTTTATCCCAGGCCTACAACTGAAAACCAAGGAAATTAGTCTGCAATGAATCCCTGGACACAGTGGCATCCATGGAAATGAAAAGGCAGATTTCCTCTCGCGAAACAGTGCGACGGTATTGCAATCAAAAAATTAAATATGCCACGTTGCTCTATAAAATTATTATACATAACTCAATCCCTGAGAAATAGATACCAGTTGAAATTACTGGATAGAATTAAGACGAAACGCTGGAGGTTTGAAGATCTCGCTTGCTTACCAGATAGCCCACGACGAGACAGCTCGTTTCAGCTATTGACAGGCCATGACTGTCTGAGTAAGAATCTCCATCGGATTGGTGCATTTGCCCAGCCTTTCTGTCCACTTTGTGATCTCTTGAAACCCATGAACAGAGCTCATCTGCGTCGCCGTAGAGAATTTCTTGGTTGTGACTCCGAGACCGCCCGATATTGGCGTGCCAGAGACTGAATAAAGCAATGACTGCGGTCATTTACTTTCATGTTACTTATGTGTAATTGTTTGTATTTCCTTTTTCCCCTGCCTTACCATTAGAAATAAAAAAAAAAGCCTTCGTAAACAAAGTCATCTTTTTCAACTCGTCAACTATCGTGAAAAATATGTCAGCCTAGTAAGCGTATAATGCCATGGAATCAATTATTGTACTATGTGTACCAAGCTCGGATGGTGAAGGCTTATTGTATGCTAATATGTAGATTCAAATTTTGAAGTGCCCAAGAAGTTTTTTGATGAGTGATCACGTTTTAATTATCTATTCCCACTTAACTGTAAACAAACAATGTGTGTGCGTTAATAGATATAGTTGAAAGGGGTGGGCATAGCCGGATATTTAGAATTTGTCCTTGGACAAACAATGCTTTCTTCTCAACTGACGCATGACGGTTTAAAAAACCACACAAAAAAAAGAGCAAAATGATGTTTACCGTCAGGTTTATCGTTCAGAGCATCAAACTAAATTATTTTTAATTCATCAAGGTATTAATAAAATAAAAATTTAATTTATTAATTTTTAATAAATTCAAAAAATTTATTTATAAACATTTCAATATTTTATTAATTAATTAATAATTACAAGATAAAAATAACTTTTTATATACCATGTTTTTAAATTTTCTGTTGAATCATATATACTTGACAATTCTATGTATTAATAAATATCTACTTTTTAAAAAAATTTTTGATGAATTATCCCATCAACTTGAAAGAAAATGAAGTTAATTGGAAGTTTACTTTCGTTTAACTTTTCGTTCCTGTTCCGGCCAACAGATGGCTGCACCAGTCTACAAAACAAAATTAACTGAAAATAAATTAAAATTATTTGAATTCTGCTTAAAGATGGATAAAAGTATAAAAAAAGGCATTGTGGTCGTGTTCTGGGCTATTCTAAAAGTTTCAAATGTCTAGCTAGTCGGGAAGTTAGTTAAAAATCGATTGCAAGATTTGTACTGGACAAACGAACACACACACAAACAAACAAGAAAGCAAGTTAATAAAAACATGGTAATAAAAAAAGACCGGATAAAATACCGAGAAAAGAAAAGAAATACCATCTTAGATTGGAAATAACCAATCAGAATGCAAGTAATTTTCCCTTTCTTCCTCTTTTTCCACTAAAATGAGCGAAATGGTTTGTTTGGGGATTTGTTGGGTGAACTTTGCGGTTGGTGCTTCGAGTCAGACCAGGGTTGACGTGACCCTTGAGGCTCTTTATACGGATTCTTGGATCTAAATAAATCAATTTTTACCAGGTCGGCAGGAAAAAAGCTAAGTTCTAACATTCCTGGGAAAATTGATCTTTTTAACTTTAAAGAATCAAGATGATGATGAGCTACGTAATCAGAAAATGTGTCGTCAAACCTATTCCTCGCTGGAACTTGAAAATTGCAAAGACTAAAATCCAGGATATAAATAACTTCCACAAAGTTAAGGCCGCTGTGTACTAACCCTATTGGACTCTCTCACCTCAATGTTAGTTAATCTATGGTGAAAATGTGTCCAAGGATTGCCAACTTGGATTGAAAGATTTTTTTGAAACAATTGTACTCCGTAATAAAGAGAGAAATTTGGCACCTTGGGGAATTATTCGTTTAATAAAAAAATGGAAATAATGTTTTTAAATTCAAATTATTTGGGGAAATACCTGGTATAGTGTAATTTAAACACTCATTATATCCTTTGATGCACGCAATTTAAAAAAATGAATTCTGTTGCAAGGTGCAGAAATGTTCAGGCTATTTGAAAATACCATTTTTATTTGATTTTAAGCATTTTTGTAGCTGTAAATAGTAGAAAAATTGTCTCCATAGGTTAACATTGAGGTAGTGAATCCAATAGGGTTAGTAGACAGCAGCCTTAAGAAGCGCACTGCTGAATATAGCCAGCACATCCCAAGTGATTTTTGCCCAGTGGTAAAATCTGGAAGCCATACTACCTTACGATTCGGTTACAGTTTATAGACGAGTGACGTCAGCAACCATTTCCATACTTAGGGATTCTGCCAGAAAGTAGAATCTACAGGCGTTATCTGTTCTCTTTCCTCCACAAGAAGTGAAATGATGTGATGTGATTTTATTTAAGTTATTGCACTGATAACAAACATTACTATACAAATTTTGTTATTTTTACGAGCACGAGATTTTAGATTTTCACCCCTAATGAGTTCCAATAAGAGGTATGGTATGTAAAAAAACAATTAGGAATGCTAGTTTACGAAAAGAATTGTAATTTTCTGGTAATTTGTAATAACTTCTAACACTTAATGAAGATAGTTATGTTTCTAAATATGTTTTCCAATAAAACGATTAGTTAGAAATTTAGTTCGATCCTAATAGTGGTAAGTGAAATAGTAATAACATTAGTATTAATATCTGTGTAAGATTCAAGAGCACTTGTACATGATCTTCACAGTATATAAACGAATCTTATTAAATTCCGTAATGATTTAGATAAAGCAGTGGCGTGATTGATTCATATCTAAAAATAAACTGCAATCCCCCACATTGCCGTCTAATATAAATAAATATTATTTTGTAGTTCAGAATAATTTTTGATATCGAAGAAAAGTGCTGCATCTAGAAAAAAATATCACGGGCCTCGGATTTAAAATATGACTTCTGTTAGGCATTTCTATTATTTATTTTATTTTTTGTACGATCCTTAGAAATGAAATGAGAATGATTTAAAGCTCAGAAGCAGCTTTCAGTTTCAATACAAGGTGAAAACTCTACTGTGGATCCTGTAGTGCTTGTTTTAGATCAAAATTGTAAACAACTACTTCGATAACTCAAAATCCAACCATGATATGCCTATAAAAATTTTCAGATATATTTATCATAATAAGAACGTGATGAAGTAAATATTTTCTTCTAGGTATGTTATTTGCTTATTTATAGCAGCATTAATAAAATAATCTCGTTAGAAATGACTGCAATTTTACATGTAATTGCATATAATGACCTGCATTTCTTAAGATTTCAAGATATCAATTAGCTTTTAGGTCATTACACTCAAGAGGAAATTACCTTAGTACATATGATAAAAACAACATATGATACTTTAGTACATATGATAAAGTACTTTACTTATCATACTATAAGTAATATGATAATATGATAAGTAAAGTACATATGATAAAAAGAAATAAGTACATATATAAAAAGTACATATGATAAAAAGAAATTAATGAGACATGCATAATTTGTTTTTTTAGAGCTATAGCCGTTTATGCAAATATTTGCTCTATTTCGACCAAATCTCCCCACTTTTGTAAAACGCTGCATAGTTATTTTCTATTTTTTCCTCGTTTTCGTATTTTGGTGTTATATCCCTTCAAAAATTAAGGTAGAAATTTTCGCAAGAACAGATTTTGAAAAAAGTTCTCCGAACGTAGTAGGATACTTTAAAGCCCTAATTAAAGTTTATACATTTGGAATAAATTTCAAATGAAATCAAAATAACTAAATAAATAGTAACGTTGGTTGCGTAATGTGGCCTCGTTATATCAATATCTATAAAAGTTTGAGATTTGGAAGTCTTTACCTTTTGATTTACCTGAAGCTAAAGACTCAAAATTTTTTTCAGTAGTCATCTCTTATCAGAATTTTTCGTATAGATTAACATTGGCTTGAATCAAGCAAAATTATTCTGCAAATCTCATTTAATAGTTCTCTATTCCTCATAGCATGTATATCCGAAAAACTGTGTTTAGCCACTACATTTTACAAAATTGGTTGCATAGTTGTGATAAAAAGAGACTAAATTTCAGTTTGCAATATTTTTGCATTATTTTTATCCTTCTCATATCTAAAAGTTCCAATGTCAAACCACAAATTTTAGACATAATATTCCGTAGAGAAAAAAAGTACGTATTCCGATAAAATTATTTTGTTTATAGAGCAGACGCGAAGTAATACAGTTTCAGGCAACAGTATTTCTCGCATAAATAAATGTTGTCCCCTAAAATTGCTTACTGATGTGTTGTTAAATCCACCATATCTTTACACTACTAGATCTACTGACAATATCCCCAATATTTGTTGTTAAACCACAAAGTCTTTACAATAGTATACGATAGATCTGCTGACACTTTCACGAAAAGTTTTTTAAATGATAGGCTTTACAAAAGTGTATGCTACATCTACTGACATCTTCCACACTGTTTATTGTTATGCTCAGGTATAAAACTATAGATAATTAAGATATGCCTATTTCTGCCAATGTTAATTCCAGTCATTTTGACTAATTCGGTAGTTCTAGTTTTTAAAACTGATGTTTAATTCCCTCCCAAGATACATCATTAGAAGTATCACAGTTAAATATTTCACAAACTTATCAGAGAGAATTATTTGCATTTGTACAGGAAGAGCAAATGGGAATATTTTGATTATCAGTGTTATTCATGTTTTCAAACAAACAGCCCTCTAAAACTCCCTGACAGCTTGCTTTCGCCCAACTACGATTCAATTTGCTTTCCGAAAGGTGTATGTTACTTAATTTACCGACTGCATTAAAGTTTAATTTTGTTCTACAGTTAGGTTTTTAAATGATCCTATGTCGACAAACTATAGAGTCAAATCTTTTACCTCAAAATTTTAGTGTGCAGTCAAAATCTAGATAATAGTCCAGGTGTTTGTATTGCTTATTTATTAAAAGAGCCTCCACTCTAATCTAGGCTTGCGAGAACACCCGAATTCGAAAACCCGGATGTCGATAGGGCAGTCTACATATGCTATCCCTGTCGCAACGATTGCTCAACTCTAGAAGGGCTATTGACGCACAAGAAGTATTTCTGTCCTACATATGCACGGACTACGTCATTGCGCCCCCTTCCTACTTCATGCCCTGTCACTACTTCGATGTTATCTGAAGTCGCATCTTCCGACGGGGAACTTGCCCCACTGGGAAATTCCACCACCCAGTCGTTTGGAGGGACACCTGCCGCGTCCACTTCAGAAGCAGAGCTCGATGCTGAGATGGATACTTCCACAGAATTGGCGTTTGATGCACGCGTAGCAGCAGATTTATCGCATGAATATTCTTTTGCTGGAAATCTAGAAACTGCAGCAGAAGGGAAATTCCCAGCAACATACGCCAAGAGGAAAAGGCAATCGAGCGAACAGGAATCAGATATGGACTGTAGGCCTTCAAGTCCGAGGAAAGAACATTATACTGCTTCTGTTCCTCCTGTTCACAATAAAGAAACTGAAGCATTGGTAAACGAATTTAACAAACAAAAGTCAAATTTATCGAAAGAATTGGATATTTAGTTAAATATATTTAATATTCAGCGAGGCGCCTATGCAGCCAATGGTTCAACAGTCAAAACTAAATTCCTTAGCATCCAGTACTTTTGAAGAATTTTTTTGACGAAACACTTTTGTTTTGGAAAGTCCGTTTTTAACTCTATTTTAACCCTCAACTTTTAGCTACTGACTGGAAAAATGAGGTAGAGCATAGTGAGAAGAACATATGTCCGACATTTTGTAGCATATGTTCTATTTTAAGCTTCTATTCTAGAATTTTCTACAAGTTCTTTTAGAACTTTTAGAAAATTCTACAATTGAAAGATTTTTCACAACTTACTAACTCTAATCATCAGTGCAGAACTTATGTTGGCAATCGATTATAACTATTAATGAAGAGTTTTAACGTATTCATAAGGGACATTAACACGATTGTTTGCATCCTGTCATTTTCAACTCCATATATTGAATATCCTTTGAAAGTATACTTGTGTTAATTCATCATTGACGCTATTCTAAAGTAATCTATTGTCTATTTTATGATCCCATCCAATATTTGTACATCAGAAAAGTAGAATAAAGTTTCAAATTGTTTTGTTTACGTATGATATCATGATATTCATTTAGAATTTGAAATCTCCCTCTTTGCTTTGAACTTCCATCCTTGGTATCCACATATTTACTGTTAATTGAGCCAATCGCTTGCCAAATCAATTTCGGTATTTGCTGTATTTCAAAGGCCAATCTTTTAGGATTCTAAAGCTGCTTTGCTGTTATTCGTGCAATCATTGGATAAGAATTTATGGTCAATTTAATAAACCGAAAGCGATATTACAAGACCGGAAGTACCATCTTTAAATGAATTTTCTAGAAAACTCATTTTCGGTTGCTTTTACAAACGAGAAAGCTAATAATTTAGTCTTCAATTTGTTTCAATGAAATTGTGCATTATTGTTTTACGTATTACTATATTTTGGCCGAAAAGCTAAGCTATATGTGTTAAATTAATCATACTACAGGTACCTGCACTTATGAGAGATATTTATTTTATAAATCAATGTTTTTTTCACTTGTTGGTATATTTCATCGATTTTTGGAAATATTGAAAACTTTAACTTCGGAAAGTATAATAATGTAAACAATTCAACACAAACTAAATTCTATAAAGTGGACATTGACTGCCAAACAAATTAACCCGCGAGCACTCGCGCCCAATTTCGAACACGAGAACTCGCGCCGGTTATCTCATACCCTAGTTCATTTCTGCTATTTAAATATCAATTAATATTGTTTATATGCAAACCTTACGTAACTAAAAAACATAAAATAATAAATTAAAGATTTTTAGGGAATTTTCATAATACTTACATTTTTTATAGACAATTTTTACAAACTACATACTGATGTTCAACACAGAGACATTTTTCCCATTTTTGGCACATAAACTTTGTTTTTCTGTTCCTATTACTTGGGCAAATTTAACATCGTTTATATTTTGTCTTGAGTTTTTTTGCAGGCGGTGCACTAGTAGAGATTTCCAGTTCCATTGAAGTGCTTGAATAAGTTGTTTTTGTTTGAGGCACCATCATATTTATCATGTTGCTATCGAAGAGAACATTCCATGTATCTACGGGAGAAGCGACATCTCTTGAATAATGTGTATTACCTGGAAGCTTACTAATTACGTTTCTTGAAGGCATCTTTACGTTTTGCCGGTATTTTTTCTTCAGCCGTTTTTTAATTTTATCTTTACCAATATAAAATTTGGCTATTGACAGTGAACTTTATCTTGTGTTTCTGTCTCAATTTCAGTAGAAGAATCGTGATTGCTGCAGTATTCTCAATCTTCAGAGGCATCATTATCTTCGGATAAAGGTTCATCCTTACTAGAAACAGTCTCTAAAAGGTGTCGCAATTGTTTCATTTCCTCGTCATAATTCAAAAAGTGCGCCATGATACACTAAACTGACAGAAAAAAGGAAAGATCTGACTGAAGCGAGGACTCGCACGAGTATGACATACCCCCAAAAAATATTTTTCTCAAAATCCATTTTTAGAGCAGAACTAGTATTTACCCCGCTGAAAGAATGTGACCTTGAATACAGCTACACGAAATTTCGGCCTAATCCGATAAGAAGATACCAAAAACATTGAATATGGAATGGGTATGTCATACCCGGTGGGAGTTCTCGCGGGTTAACTGAAAACCTACCCTAGCGTTGAAAACTTTTAACTTTTCAATAAAAGATTGCGCAGTTGCAAAAAATCCTCATGTTGAAAACGGACAGTTATAACTAAAATCAAATATTTCAACAGAGCTAGAAAATTATAGGAAGAATGTACACAAAAAATTAACAGAAATCAAGCACTTAGGGCTCTACGTACCATAAAGCAAGATTCTGTAGTAGTGACGGAACTAAACCGATTTTTGGTTTAGTTCCGTCACTACCACATAATCTTGCCTTATGGTGCGTAGAACCCTAAGTGCTTGATTTCTGTTTATTTTTTGTCTAGCTTTGTTGAAATATTTAATTTTAGTTATATTTTACTTCGGAACACAGGTAAGTGTCACAGTAGTATATAGTATAAAGGAAATTAACATCTATTGAGTTGAATAGAGTGTAGAGTCTCTGGCGTAAGCACTTACATGTGCTATATACTTAAAAATAATTCCCTATATTTTAAAATGTTATGAAATATTTACCAAAATATTTGTTTTCATTATTTCATATCACTATTGAACTAAAAATATATGTATTTAATCTTTTCTTTACGGGGTGGGATAGCATGTATCCCAAGAATACGGGACCAAGAATATATATATATATACACACACACACATATATATACCGGGTGGTTATAATTAAACTTCCCCAATAAACGGCATCTTACAGCGCAAACGGGTGATCGGAATGCAACGAAATTTCGTATATATGGGCTATACACGAGATGCTCTCACGGAATTAAAAAGAAAAAAAAAATTAGTTCCAAAATGTCCACCAGATGGCGCTTTTCATGGAAAAACATTAAATTTAACAAAATAAACGACCAAAATGGAATACATAAACAATTCGAACATTTATTGACTAGTTTTTGATCACTTTGTCTTCGAACCACATTAAATAAAGGTAAGGAAATAAATGACAGTACACCTTCGCTGTTTGAGAAGAAAAAAAAACAGTTATCGTTATCATCAAGTACTTGCATCTTTGTTTGAATTGCATTATTGAAATAGATTTACATTAGCGTATGGAGTTAAATAGATTGGATACTGAAATAAATTATTTGATGGCCAACAAAATTTTGTCATTTAGTTGTGTTAATCCATATTTTTAGAAAAATTTATTATGAACATAGAAAATTAGGAAACAATCAAGCGCTTTGACACTATAATTTTAAAATATAAAAAAGTAGAGTTATTTGATTTGGCTTCGCGAATGGCTCAATTGATGCCCTGATGTGCCTTAATTAGCTCGTATTAATTTACAGACATATCCGAGAAATGGACTCATCCTCTAAAAGACTAACTTCTCAGAGGTTTAAAATGGCACCACGTATTGTGACTTCAGTCATGGTTTTAAAAGATCTATAATAAAAAACTGTTAAAATAAAAGCTCTTCCAGATTTGAAACACACATCAAGGAGTTAGGCCGTCTGCACACGGAGCAACTCAAAAGAAACTGATAACTGACTCAAATCACAAACCAGCCCGTGATGAGTCGTAACCTATGTAATTGAATGGAGCCACGAACACGGCGCAACTGGTTACAAACCCGTCGGACGGGTTTGTAACCAGTTGCGCCGTGTTCGTGGCTCCATTCAATTACATAGGTTACGACTCATCACGGGCTGGTTTGTGATTTGAGTCAGTTATCAGTTTCTTTTGAGTTGCTCCGTGTGCAGACGGCCTTACTGATAGAATATTTCCCCCTCTTTTGAACGTCACCTAAGTATTGCTATAACACCCCTTTGTATGGAGATTTTAGACAATCATGCAAAACGCCTAAACGCATATCTGTCAAAGTGATAACAACAGCACCCTAGAGCTAATAATAAACAAATATTTCAGTTTTGTTTGGGCGAAGCATGTAACGTTACTTTGTTTACGTTCTACGATACACTGTTTTGGACTATTTGTATTTCCTGTGGTTTTTAAAAATTGTGTTGAGCAAATATAAGCCAAATGGATAACATGGCCACGAATGTTAAGTGAAGAACTTAGATTCAGTATTACATTTTTTTAAAAACTTTTTTAGTAGACATGAAACAACAATATCTTGTACTATTAAGGCTGCTGTGTACTAACCCTATTGGATCCTCAATGTTAGTGTGGAGAAAATATGTCTACTATTTATAGCTACATAAATAGTGATATCAAACAAAAATGGAATTTTCAGATAGATTGTACTTTTATGCACCTTGCAACAGTATTCATTTTATAAATTTCACCCACCAAAGAAATTAGGGGCGTTTAAAACACTCTATACCAGATATTTTAATCGAGTAATTTAAATTTTAAAATATTATTTCCTTTTTTTTAAAACGGAAAACGCTTCCAGGTGTAAAATTTCTTTCTCTATTACAAAGAAATTTTTTTTGAAAAGAATCTTTGAATCCAATTCAGCAACCCTTGGAAAAATTATCTATATAGGTTAACATTGAGGTGAGCGATTTTTATAGGATTAGTACACAGCAGTCTTAAAACTAAAATAAAATTCGGTACCTGGGTAAAAGGTTTTCTTATTACAAACAAACAAAATTAGAAAATTATATTTAACCCTTCAGCGCGTCCGTGTACAAAGTGCAGCATTTTCGTAATTTTGAATGGTTTGTTTTTACATGTAAGGTTTGAATGTTCTAAGCAGTTTCTATTTATAGCTACACCCTTTCTCATGCAGGTCTGATTTTCTGACCCTTGTATTCCTTTCCATTCATTGTTATTCGTGAATTAACCGTGGTAAGCCAGCGATTATACTGGATTACAATACGACAAAAGGAGGAGTTGATGTGTGTCGATCCACTGTGCAGCTATTACACGGTATCCCGCATATCACGAAGATGGACTCTCTCACTGCTTTTTAGGTTCTTGGACATCATAGGAATCGATTCGCAAGTTGTCCTAAGATCCAATAAACCGGACAGTTTTGAAATACGGCGATTGTATCTCCATTCTTCGGCCTTTAATTATAAATATATCTCAATATTATCAACATTTTATATCTTGTCATAAAACGCAGAATTATTATTTTCAATTTGAAAAAAAAAGTTTATTACAAAAGGAATAATCAAGGTTGAAAGTGACGTTGCACTTTGCGCCACGCGCGCCTGCTGGTGTTCCAAAAATTTGCGCGCCCGCTGAAGGGTTAAATGTGTACCCTTAAAGCAAATCCTTCTTTGTGTAGCTAATTCTGCTTAGTTATAATATGGAAACATTTTAATTCAGGTCTTCTTCATGAGTTAAAGAATTGCTTTATCCTTTTCACCATCTAAATTATTCTGTATAACTTGCATTTGACTAGTTTTTCTCAAATACAAGTATTTCCGATATAATTGCATAGATCTAATTCAGATTTACGTATTTCTCTGATCGCTTGTCCATGAATTACATATGTCAGTTGAGACTTAAGTGTTACCGGAATGAAAACACGGAGACTCAAAGTAATAAATGCACTTTTTAATTTGGCATTTTGCTATACAACTAAAAGTTTCCACAATGGAAGATAATAACACATCTCTTTGCATTTTCCTCGAAACAAATTCTGCCGCCGTTGACAGCATCTGTTTTAAAGCATCAATCGAAATAAAAGCAAGTTATCACCATCATCTACAAATGACCAGAAATGGATACAATACCATTTTGAAAACAAACAAAAAAAAAAAACAAGAAGGGCGGGGTTACAGGCTGAAAATGTCCAAGTCACATTTTAGATTGAGTAAAACTTACTCGTCAGTCTGATGAAAACTAAATTAATTAAGAAGTACTTGGAGCCTTTTCAAACGGATTAAACATGTCATAAAACTCAGAATTATTATTTTCAATTTGAAAAAAAAAGTTTATTACAAAAGGAATAATCAAGGTTGAAAGAGACGTTGCACTTTGCGCCACGCGTGCCTGCTGGTGTTCCAAAAATTGGCTCGCCCGCTGAAGGGTTAATGGTAAAATTAAAATATATTATAAAGATTATACTTAAAATTAAGGACGTTGAAATACAGTGTACAAGATGAAACGGTTTGAACACTTGTTTTGAACATAGGCAATGGTAACCACACTTAAGATATGACTTATATAGTAAAACTTATCAGCTTATCATAAGTAGAAAACTGGTCAGTAAAATGCCGACATTGTGGAGCAAACAAACGGCTGAAGTTTTATTCATGATGCAAAAGGAAAATTTATCCTGTAAGTCGTGGTCAAATGGGAGTGATGTAACTTACAACTGAAATCAGAGGATTTTAAATTTGGCAAACTAAGCAGTAGTCATCGGACTGTTATACGACAGTCAGAGGATCTGTCATATAACAGTCTGAAGTCCTTGAATAAAGGAAACCTTCATTTACTGGAATATGCCAAAAATGAGGAGCCAATTTATAAGCACAACATTTTCAGGAAATCAATGTGACAGATTCTGAGCAAGACAAATATACAAATGACTTTTATAAGAATCTTCGTTTAGGAAGGTTCTCGGCGTTTAGGCTATCGGAGAGATTTTTTAAGCCAGAATTATTCCAGAAAATGCCTTTCAGTATTTACCAACGCTTATGAAAAAATTATTTTCAAGAACAGACTTTCTGTATACGGTGTTCTATATATTACGGTGTTACCTAGTCGTCAACTCTTCGATGTTTCTTGGAAGATTGATTTGTCAGATTCTGAAGTTGACAGAATAAACATATTACGTTTTTATCAATAGTTCTTAAATTTTTTTTTAAAGATTTTCTATTATCGGTAAGATATATTTATCAATAATTCTCCCTGAAAACGCTCTTTAGTGTTTTCACCTCTTTCAAACAATTTATTTTCAGGAGCTTTTTCATTTTTTACCATGTTTTTATTAACTTTCTTTCTTGTTTGTTTGTGTGTTTGTCCAGTACAAATCTTGCAATCGATCTTTAACTAACTTCCCGACTAGCTAGACATTTGAAACTTTTAGAATAGCTCAGAACACGATGACAATGCATTCTTTTGATACTTTTAGCCATCTTTAAGCAGATTTGAATCCATTTCAAGTTAAATTTTTTTGTAGAATGGTGCAGCCATCTATCGCCCGGGACGGGAACGAAAAGTTAAACGCAAGTTAACTTCCAATTAACTTCATTTTCTTCCAAGTTGATGGGATAATTTGTCAAAAAGTTTTTTAAAAAGTTTTTATTAATACATAGAATTGTAAAGTTTATATGATTCAAGAGAAAGATTAAAAGCATGGTATATAAAAATTTATTTTTATCTTGTTATTATTTTTTCTGTCTTACTATGTATACCTAGTTGCCAACTCCTTGATAATTTTCGAGAGATTAATTTGACAAAACAAACTGATTATTTTTATTAAAATTGTTACAAAAAGGTTCCTTGATTTTGAATTATCAGAGGGATATATTTTAGTTAAAGGACGAGGAAGGTTTGGGGCACCGTTCGCCATCTTGGATTTTTGAAAGCCAATATTGGCGCGTTTTCTGTGTTTACATTTTTTTCTCGCCAATGTGTAAAAACTTTGTATGTGCGTTTTTATTAACGTCATATCCCGAGAAGGCCTAATCCATGGTATTTTTTTATGAGGTTAAAACATCATAAAAATACCAAAAATCTATTTTAAAACACAATGCAACATGCATATTTAAATTTCAAACAGAAATACAACTTAAGATAATTGGAAAAAATTTTAAAAACACCTAAAAATGGCATGAATTTAAAAAGGAATATCTCAATTCTCCGGAATTTCCCGAGAGATTTCCCAATTTCCTAGCGCTGTTTTGACGGACTAGAGGTCAAAACAGCGCAGGTAGGGGTATACAGGGTCTGAAATTTGTATACACAGCTGCCCCCCCCCCCTGGCAGCTAAAACAGGTCTAACCCGGTTAGGCATCAAGTGGGCTTGGATGACAGATACGGGCAAGTTATTCCATGCTGTTTAAAGTCTATGCCACACTTCATCAATCGTAGCGGCTGGAGAGCGGTGGCGGCTCAGTCTCTCAGCAACCCATGACCAGATGTTTTCTACTGTTGAGAGATCTGGAGAACGTTCTGGCCATAGCAACATTCGAACACCGTCAGTTTCAAGGTAGGTCAGGACACGACGGGCAACATGCGATCTTGCGTTATCTTGTTGAAAGATGGCGTCTCCGAGGCCTCGAAGATAGGGCACAGCCACCGACCTTAAGTTCTGAGAAATGTAACACTAGCTGTTCAGATTACCGACGACGCGAAGAGGTGTTTGTGTCGTGCATCCAATGGCTGCTCATACCATCACGCCAGGTGCAGGGCCCGTATGACGATGTCGAATGCAAGCAGGCCCCGCGCGTTCTCCTCGATGTCTCCATACACGGATAGGTCCACCATGATGCTGCACGCAGAACCGGGACTAGTCTGAAAAGACGACGTGGTGCCACTCCTGTATCCAGTTTTGTAGTTGGGAGCACCACTGTCACCGCGCGTCTCTGTGCTGCAGTTTCAAGGGAAGCCGCAATAATGGTCACCGTGCAGCCAGTCCGTGCTGGCTCTAGACATCGTCGCACTGTCCGTGCGGATATTCGTCGTGCTGCAGACAAGCCCATTTCCTGACTCAAGGTCCGTGATGTGGCTGTACGATCCTGCAAGGCCGACTTCACAACATGTCTGTCCTCTCGTCCGTTAGTAGCGGGAGGCCATTGATTTCCTGCATGGCATTCAGTATGACCCTGCTGAACCCATCGATTCCATATTTGCATGACAGTCGTTGGATTCCGACGAATCCGAGAAGCAATATCGCGGAACGATGAACCGCACTCTCGATAGGCCACGATCCTGCCGCTTTCGAATTGCCACACGTGCTGGTAGCCGTTTCTCCTTCTTATACGAGGCGTAACACAATCCTCTCACAAACAACAAACATTAGAATGCGATTTGGGAATGAGAAACGCTCTGCGTAACTTTCCTTTTATGCAGAGTTTGAGTTGTCGTTTCTCCCTCCTGCGTCGTTCGATTGCGCTTAAATGATAATCATTTGCATATCGTAGCATCTTCTTCCTTTCAAGCGAAATTGACGTTTGTATCATCCCTCCTTCATGGTGTTGCGAATTCAATGGCCACCAGTGTAGTTGAAAGGGGCGGGCAGAGACGGGTAGTTAGAATCTGCCCTTAGACAAACAATGCTTACTTCTCAACTGGCGGTTTAAAAAACCTCAAAAAAAAAATGGAACAAAATGATGTTTAGGGCCTGTTTACATAGGAGTCCGTTGTGTCGCGTTAAGGAAAAGATGACGTTGAGACGAAAATAAACCAATCATAGGCCTTCAAACGATTAGCAATGAAATTTTTAACGCCTATGATTGGTTTATTTTCGTCCCAACGTCATCTTTTCCTTAACGCAACGCAACGAACTCCTATGTGAACAGGCCCTTACCGCCAGGTATACCATTCAGAGCATCAAACTAAATTGTTTTTAATTCATCAATGTTTTAATAAATTAAAAATTTAATTTATTTATTTTAATTAATTAAAAAATTATTTAGAATTTTTAAAAAAATTTATTAATTAAAAAGGCCGGAATAAAATACCAAGAAAAGTAAAGAAATACCTTTGTAAAATGGCAGTAACCAATCAGAATGCAAGTAATTTTTTTCTTTCTTCCACTAATATGAGCGAAATGATGATTTTGGATTTATTGGGTTAACTTTGCGGTTCGTCCTCTCAGTCAGACCAGGGTTGAAGTGATCCTTGAGGTTTCTTATATGCACTCTTGGTTCTAAATAAATCAGTTTTCATGAGGTCGGTAGAAAAAAGGCTAAGTTCTAACATTCCTGGTAAAATGGATCTTTTTAGCTGTAAAGAAGTAAGATGATGATGAGCTACGTAATCAGAAAATGTGTCGCCAAACCTATTCCTCGCTGGAACTTGAAAATTGCAAAGACTAAAATCCAGGATATAAATAACTTCCACAAAGTTAAGGCTGCTGTGTACTAACCCTATTGGACTCTCTCACCTCAATGTTAATTAATCTATGGTGAAAATGTGTCCAAGGATTGCCAACTTGGATTGAAAATTTTTTATGAAAACACTTGTACTCCGTAACAGACAGAGAAATTTGACAACTTGGGGAAATTTTCGTTTAAAAAAAACTCCAAATAGTATTTTTAAATTTAAATTATTTAGGGCAAAGCCAGGTATAGTGTAATTTAAACACTCACTAATTCCTTTGGGGGACGCAATTTAAAAAATGAATCATGTTCCAAGTTGCTGAAATGTTCAGACTATCTGAAAATACCATTTTTATTTGATTATCGCATTTTTGTAGCTGTAAATAGTAGAAAAATTTTCTCTGTAGGTTAACGTTGAGGTGAGCAAATCCAATAGGATTAATACACAGCAATCTTAAAAAGCGCACTGGTGAATGCAACCAGCACATCCCAAGTGATTTTTGGCCAGCGGTAAAATCCAGAAGCCATATTACTTTATGGTTCGGTTACAGTTTATAATCAAGTGACGTCAGAAACCCATTCCCTATTGAGGGATGAGGCCAGAAAGTAGAATCTACAGTCATTGTTCATTGTAAAATGGCAGTAACCAATCAGAATGCAAGTAATTTTTCCCCATCTTCCACTAATATGAGGGAAATGATTTTTGGGGGGATTTATTGGGTGGACTTTGCAGTTGGCGTTCCAGTCAGACCAGGATTGAAGTAATCCTTGAAGTTCTTAATATGAACTCTTAGTTCTAAATAAACAGTTTTTATCAGGTCGGTAGGAAAAAGTCTAAGTTTTAACATTACTGGTAAAATGGATCTTTTTAGCTGTAAAGAAGTAAGAATATGATGAGCTACGTAATTAGAAAATTTGTGGCCAAACCTCGCTGGATTTTGAAAATTGCAAAGACAAAAAATCCAGGACATAAACAACTTCCACAAAGTTAAGGGCCTGTTCACATAGGAGTTCGTTGCGTTGCGTTAAGGAAAAGATGACGTTGAGACGAAAATAAACCAATCATAGGCGTTAAAAATTTCATTGCTAATCGTTTGGAGGCCTATGATTGGTTTATTTTCGTCTCAACGTCATCTTTTCCTTAACGCAACGCAACTCAACGGACTCCTATGTGAACAGGCCCTTAGGCTGTTGTGTATTAACCCTATTGTAGTCTCTCACCTCAATGTTAATTAATCTATGGTGAAAATGTGTCCAAGGATTGCCAACTTGGATTGAAAGATTTTTTTTGAAACAATTGTACTCCGTAATAAAGAGAGAAATTTGGCACCTTGGGAAATTATTCGTTTATTAAAAAAAAATGGAAATAATATTTTTAAATTCAAATTATTTTAGGAAATACCTGGTATAGTGTAATTTAAACACTCATTATATCCTTTGGTTGACGCAATTTAAAAAATGAATCCTGCTGAGAGGTGCAGAAATGTTCAGGCTATCTAAAAATACCATTTTTATTGGATTATCAGCATTTTTGTAGCTGTAAATAGTAGACAAATTTTCTCCATAGGTTAACACTGAGGTAAGCGAATCCAATAGGGTTAGTGCACAGCAGCATTAAGAAGCGCACTGTTGAATGCAGCCAGCACATCCCAAAGGATTTTTGCTGAGCGGTAAAATATAAAAGCCATACAACTTTACGATTCGGTTACAGTTTATAAACGAGTGACGTCAAAACCCATTCCATATTTAGGAATGAGACCAGAAAGTAGAATTTACAGGCATTATCTGATCTCTTTCCTCCATACGAAGTCAAGTGATGTGATGGCATTCAGGTTGTTGCACTGATGACAACTGTTTTTATACAAGTTTTACAATTTTTACTAGTACAAGGTTTTAGATTTTCACCCCTAATGAGTTCCAAAAGAAGGTATGGTATTTATAAAAGCAATTAGGAATACTAGTTTACGTAAAAAATTATCAATTTTCTGGTAATTTTCGATAACTTTTAACACTTAATGAGGATAGTTATGCTTCTAAATTTATTTACCAAAAAAAAAAAAGGGTTGTTAGAAATTTAGTTTGAGTCTAATAGTGGTAAGTTCAATAGTAATAAAATCAGTAATAAGATCCGTGTAAGATTTGAGAGCACTTGTACTTAATCTTCACAGTTTATGAACTCATCTTATTAAACTCCGTAATGATACAGATAGAGAAGTGGCGTGTCTTATTCATGTCTAAAAATAAACTGCAGTCCCCGCACATTGCCGTCTAGTATAAATAAATTTTATTTTGTAGATCAGAATAATTTTCGATATCGATGAAATATTCTACATCTAGACAAAAATATCCCGCACCTCGTATTTAAAATATGACTTCTAATAGGCTTTTCTATTATATCCGCTATTAAGGAGTCCAACTACATTTAAAACGTCGATTTTGAACGTATACTTTTTGAACGTAACTTCTATTATATCCGCCGTTAGGTAACCGACTACGTTTAAAACGTTGATTTTGAACGCATTCTTTTTGAACGTAACTTCTATTACATCCCCCAGTTAAGGTGTCTGACAACGTTTAAAAGGTCGATTTTGATGAAATTTCTAAAATTATTTTTATTCCTGTTTTATAAAGAATGTAAAATTTCTAATTTCTAAATCTGTTTTATTTTTTCTGTGCGATCATTAGAAATGAAATGAGTGATTTAAAGATCAGAAGCAGATTTCAGTTTTAATACAAGTTGGACACTCTAATTGTGGTTTCTGAAGATCTTGTTTTAGAGCAAAAATGTAAAGGACAAATTTGATAACTCAATATAAAACCATGATATGTCTATAAAATTTTTCAGGTATATTTATCATAATACTAAGAAGTAAAGATTTGCTTCTATGTATATTATTTGATTATTTATTGCTGCATTTAAAAAAAATCTCGTTAGAAATGACTGAAATTTTACATTTAATTGCATATAAAACCTGTATTTCTTAAGATTTCAAGATAGGAATTAGCTTTTAGGTCATTACACTCAAAAGAACCTTACTTATATATGAGTAAATGAAATTAATGTTACATGCAGAATTTGTTATTTTTTGCCCTAGATCAGTTTATGTAAAAATTTGCTATATTTTGACCAGTCTGTATACTTCAGTTTGTAATATTTTTGCATTATTTTTATCCTTCTCATATCTAAAAGTTTCAAATGTCAATAAAATTGTTTTCGACATAATTTTTTCGTTAGAGAAAAAAAGCACTTATTCCGATCAAATTGATAATTTTGTTTGTAGAGCAGACACGAAATAATACAATTTCAGGTAACAGTATTTCTCACTTTTGTAAAGAGTTGCATAGTTATTTTCAAATTTTCCTCATTTCCTATTTTATATTCCTTCGAAAAATGAATGAAATGGTGATATGAATGAAAGAATAAATGAAATATAATGAAAGGAATGATATGAATGAAAGAATAAGGAAATAATGAATGAAAATGGTGTTATATTCCTTCGAAAAATGAATAGAAATTTTAATATAAAATGAATAGAAATGAGATAAATTTTTGCAAGAACATATTTTGGAAAAAAAAAATGCTCTGAACGTAGTCGGATACCTTAAAGCCCTAATTAAAGTTTATACATTTGGAATAAATTTCAAATGAAATCAAAATAACTAAAATAATAGTATCTATGCTTGTGTAATGTTGCCGCGTCATAACACCTATAAAAGCAGGAGATCCGGAAGCCTTTGAATTTTGTTTTACCTGAAGCTAAAGACTAAATATTATCTTCAGCACTTATTTGTTATCAGAATTTTTCGTATACATTAACATAGGCGAGAATCAACACAAAAAAAATTCTGAAAATTTCACTTCATAGTTCTCTATTACTCATAGCATGTAGGTCCGAAAAACTATGTTTAGCCACTACATTTTACAAAATTGGTTGCATAGTTCTGATAAAAAAAAAAGAGACTAAACTTCAGTTTGTAATATTTTTGCATTATTTTTATCCTTCTCATATCTAAAAGTTTCAAATGTCAATAAAATTGTTTTCGACATAATTTTTCGTTAGAGAAAGAAAGCACTTATTCCGATCAAATTGATAATTTTGTTTGTAGAGCAGACACGAAATGATACAATTTCAGGTAACAGTATTTCTCACAGAGATAGTCCACTAAAATAGCTTACGGATGTGTTGGTAAATCACCATATCTTTTATACTACTAGATATACTGACAATATCTCCACTATTTGTTGTGAAACCACCTAGTTTTTACCCTAGTATACGCTAGACCTACTAACACTTTCCGCACTATTGGTTGTTTAAATCAAAGCGTTTATACTAGTATACGCTAGATCTGACACTTTCCCCACTAGTAATTGTTGTTTAAATCGAAGCGTTTATACTAGTATACGCTAGATCTGCTGACACTTTCCCCACTATTTGTTGTTTAAACCACAAAGTCTTTACACTAGTATACGCTGGATCTACTGATACTTTCCCCACTAATTGCTATTTAAATCAGTCTTTACAAAAGTATATGCTACATCTACTGACATTTTCCAGACTGTTTGCTGTTATGCCTCAGCGCTCGACCTACAGATAATTAAGATTTACCTATTTCTGCCAATGTTAATTCCAGTCATTTTCCCTGATTCGGTTGTTCTAGTTTTTAGAACTGATGTTTACTTCTTTCGCAATATTAATTATTAGAAGTATCATACAAACATATTTCACAAACTGATTAGAGAGAATTATTTGCATTTCTAAAGCAAGAAAAAATAGGAATATTTTCATTATCAGTGTTATTCCTGTTTTCAAACAAACAGCCCTTTAAAACTCCCTGACAGCTTGCTTTCGCCCAACTACGATTTTATTTGCTTTCCGAAAGGTTTATGTTGCTTAATTTACCGACTGCATTAAAGTTTAATTTTATTCTACAACTAGCTGAAAAAACTTACTTCGCTACGGAGTATATTCAAATTAAATAAAACGGTCAATGTATGCAATCAATGCCATATATATATATATATATATATATATATATATATATATATATATATATATAATAAATACAACGATCAATGTATGCAAATGATGTAAAAAAAATAATATATATATATATATATTTATAAAATAAATCGCAACGGACATTTTCATAGACAAAATAATGAAGAAGAAAATATTCAAATTAAATCTGATAGAACATACTAAAGAATATAGTACAGTTTCAGAAACATTTCTTTTACCGTAATTTAATATTTTTTGGATAATGTCCAACGCGTCTGCCGCATTAGCAAGAAAAAAAAATATTTTTTTTGTCTATTTCGTTGTTATGCACGTGACGCAAAATTAGTTGAAATTATCACAAAAAGAAAAGAAACCACGTGATCAGCATTTAATAAATTAAATTCTAAAAATTAATCTTTAAAAATTCACCAAAAATCAGAAATTGGAGGTAAAGATTCAAAAAAGATTTCATTTTAAAGGAATTTTTATGATCTTTCTTGTGCTATAAATTTTATAACCCTCGGATTATTATTTTTAATGCAAACTTTAAAGAATATTACAAAAACAGCTTAAAAATTTAATTTAAGAAAATCTAAGAATTTTTCAAAAATCTCTCTTAGTGCACCCCTACTCTATAAGAAGAATCGCCATGCAAAATTTCAGTCCTTTAGATCCAGCGGTTTGGTCTGTGCGTTATATGTCAGTCAGTCAGTTACGGAACTGTATTTTTTATATATATAGATTAGGTTTTTAAGTGATCCTATGTCAATGAGTTGTAGAGTCAAATCATCTTAAAATCACAGCGTGTATTTAAAATCTAGATAAAACTCTAGGTTTTTAATATTTCTTATTTTTAAGAAGAGCCTCCACTCTAATCTAGGCTCTCGAGTTCACCCGAATTGGAATACGAAGAGGTAGCCTACAAATGCAATTTCTGTGACATTATTTTCTTAAGTCTGGAAAGCATATTTAGGCACAAAAAGTTTTACTGCGCTAAGAGGCGCCCACTGCCTACTTCATGCACTGTCACTACTTCGATGTTATCTAGTGTCTCATCTTCCAATGCAGAACTTGCCCCACCGGGAAATTCCAGCAGGCAATTGTTTAAATGGACATTTGCGGAGACCGCTTCAGAAGCGTTTCATAAGCCCGATTTTGAGGTGGATAGTTCACCAGACTCGTCGTTTGATTCATACCTCGCAACATGTTTAATGGATGGATATTCTTATGCTGAAGATATCGAAACTGCAGCAGAAGGGAAATTCCCAGCAAGATGCGCCAAGAGGAAAAGGCAATCGAGCGAACAGGAATCTGATACGGAAGTTAGGTCTTCAAGTCCGAAGAAACAAGAGAATACTGCTTCTGTTTACGATCCTGGAGATCTCCTTTATGATGCATTCTTACTGGAAAATGAACTAAAGTTGGAAAACAATTTGTTTGCCGATACTGTTCAAAGGAAATAATGAACAGACTGCATAATGCATTCGCTTGGCACAGAAACAGATAATTTAGCATCTTTATTTTTATTTCATCACTGTTAAAAAAAAAAAAAATTAAGAAATTTTTGAAGAATCGACAAATAATGAAATTTCAAAACGTATCAGATTTATTGCACGAATAGCGCTTGATCGGTCAATATATAGAAGCTTCAAAGTTGTTTGATTTTAGGTTTCAACCACCAGTCTTCTAAAGAAGAGTTTTGGTGTTTAACGTTTTGATTGTCTTTCATCTCGGCAAAGAAACAATTTCGCCCACCATACATAAAATATAGTAGATTCAGCGAGACGCCTATACAGCCGATGGTTAATAAGTGAAAACTGGATTCATTAGCATCCTGTACTTTCAAGAAATTTTTTGAAGAAACACTTTTATTTTGGCGTGCCCGTTTTTAACTCTATTTTAACACTCAAATTTTAGCTACTGATTTGTAAAATGAGGTAGAGTATGGCAAGAACATATATGTCTGAAATTTTGCAGCATATGTTCTCTTTTAAGCTAAAGGACTTTTAGATAATTCTACAATTCAAATAATAATTTTTAGAACTTACTACCTCTTATACTTCTTGATAAGATGTACTAAAATACAACCTAAAATAGGACATTAGTGGGAAACTCCCCTGCCATCAGTAGTTTACAGGTATTAATAAAGAGTTGCAACGTATTCATAATAGATATTTACAAGACTGTTTTGCTAACATTTATAATTCCTTATATTGAAAATCATCTGAAAGGATAGTTGTTTTCATCATCATTGAAGCATATTCATAAAAACTCCATTATCGATTGTGGATCCCATCCATATTTGTACATCAAAAGAGTAGAATAAAAGTTTCAATCTGTTTTGTGTGTGTGTGTGTGTGTGGCTAATGTCCCTGGGGGATGACAACATTACACCCCAGTCCGGTGTACATATGAATATAAGACATAGAAACAGACAAATGACACAATCACAGAAGAATTTTATTGACAGACGATGACACCGGCGATGGACGATGGGTTGCAGCTCCCCTTTCTAGACGAGGTTCCAATTGCAGGCGGAAGACTGACCGGTTCCCCAGAATACAGCCAAGTCTTATGCGGGAATCGAACCCACACCCCCGGCGTGGCAGGCTGATGCCTTATCCACTTAGCCACTGGGCGACAAACTGTTTTGTTTACGTGTGTTATGATATTCAATTAGAACTAGCCACTGCTCGACTAGCATGGTCGCTTTTAGTTTTATATTTTGTTTTGCAAAACAACTCAACTGAAAGTAACATATGTAAGGAATGTTACCATTATCTGTCATCATAAATATACTTTGTTTGTTAAGGGGTATTATCTATAATGCTGATTCTAAAACATCGTGATTTTAAAAAATGTGAATTTTCATTAATTCAGAACAGAGTTAAAGATAAGACTGAGAAACCCAACGCCAATGATTTAAAAAACTATATCCCTCTCTGTATGTACTATTTTTCAAAATTAAGATATCTACACTTTATCATTACATCAAATAAGAAATTGTTGGGGAAAAATTTTTTCACTTAAAAAATGGAGTAAAAATTCAGCAAGTACTAAAATATAGTATGGATTACATCACTTTCTGTACGTACTATTGTTCCCAATTCAGATATCTACACTTAATCATATCAAATAATAAATTGTTGGGAAAATTTCTTCAGTAATAAAATTGAGTAAAAATTCAGAAAGTACTGAAAAGAGTGTACAACAAAATTAACTATTACGGGCTCTCGGTTGCTGTGCCGGTGACAGTTAAGCCTAACCTCGCGATCATTTATGCTCTCTTTCACGCCACTCACTTGATGAATTATTTCTTCTTCGCTTTCTTTCTTGAGACTGTTCCCAATTTTCACTTCATCGTCCTTGGAGTCACCTTATTAGTATTACAATTTTGCGTTATGGAAGATCGATTTGGCACGTAAAAAAAAAAAAACATCAAATTCAGTCTTCAAATTATTTTTTATTACAGAGAAAAAAAACTTCATTATTTTACATTTTTACAAAGGATTTTCCGCAAAATTGAATATCTGTTCTGTTACTGTTACAATTATTGATTTATTAAGAATTTAAAAGTACTTCCTTCTGCGGTAGTCAGACATTTTTTACCAAAGAGTTTCCCAAAAAAATGAATCTCTTCTGTTACTGTTCCCATTATATTATTTTATTTAAATGAACAAGTACTTATTTCTGCGGTAGTTAGACTGTAACTGACTCATTTATTTTACTTTAATTGTGGTGAAATAAAGGTAAACAACTTGTTTTTATCATCAAGTACTTGTATCTTTGTTTGAATTCCATTATTGTAATAGATTTACATTAGAGTATGGAGTTAATTAGATTGGCTACTGAAATAAATTGTTATTCGATGGCCAACAAAATTTTATTAAGTTGTGTTAAACCCTATAATTAGGGAAATTTATTATGAACATAGAAAATTAGGAATTAATCAAGCGCTTTGACACTATAAGTTTTAAATATTAAAAAAGTAGAGATATTTGATTTGGCTTCGTGAATGACTCAATCGATGCCCTGATGTGCCTTAATTAGCTCTTATTAATTTACAGACATATCTAAGAAATGGACCCGTATCATTAAAGATTAACTTCTCCCGGGTTTAAAATGCACCACATATTGTGATTTCAGTTATGGTTTTACAAGATCTATAATAAAAAAAAACTTAAAATAAAAGCTCTTCCAGGTTTGAAACACAATCAAGGAGTTACTGACAAAATATTACCCCTTCTATTGAACGTCACCTAAGTATTGCTATAACACACACTTGTATGGAAATTTTAGACAAATATGCAAAAAGCCTGAACGCATATCTGTCAAAGTGATAACAACAGCACCCTACCGCTAATAATAAAACAAACATTTCAGTTTTATTTGGGCGAAGCTTGTTACATTACTTAGTTTACGTGCTGGGATACATTGTTTTGGAATATTTGTATTTCTTGGGCTTTTTAAAAAATTGTGTTGCACCAATATAAGCCAAATGGATAACATGGCCACGAAGGATTAAGAGTTCAAATCATTAAGTTAGAACTTAGATTCAGTATTATATATTTTTTTTACTTTTTTAGTAGATAAACAACATCTTGTAATCTTAATGCTGCTGTGTACTAACCCTATTGGATTCTCTATGTTAAAGCGTGGAGAAAATTTGTCTACTATTTGCAGCTACTTAAATGGCGATAATCAAATGAAAATGGTGTTTTCAGATAGTCTTTACTTTCTGCACCTTGAAACAGGATTAATTTCACAAATTTCTTCCACCAAAGAAATTTAGGGGGGTTTAAAACACACTATACCAAATATTTTTCCCGGATAATTAAAATTTAAAATAATTATTTGCATTTTTTAAAACGGAAAATGCTCCCAGGTGTAAAATTTCTTTCTCTATTTCGAAGTACAATTTTTAAAAACTAGCCGCTGCGCGACCAGCATGGTCGCTTTTAGTTTTATATTTTCTTTTGCAAAACAACTCAACAGAAAGTAACATATGTAAGGAATGTTACCATTACTTGTCATTATAAATATACGTTGTTAAGAGGTAGTGGGAGCTCAGCCAAAAAATTTATAATTGCTAAGTTCACTATAAGGCTGATTCTAAAACATCGTGATTAAAAAATGTGAATTTTCATTACTTCAGAACAGAGTTAAAGATAAGACTAAGAAACCCAACACCAATGATTTTAAAAATTACATCCCTCTCTGTATGTACAATTTTTCAAAATTAAGATATCTACACTTTATCATTACATCAAATAAGATATTGTTGGGGAAAATTTTCACTTAAAAAAATGGAGTAAAAATTCAGAAAGTACTAAAATATAGTGTGGATTACATCACTCTATGTATGTACTATTGTTCACAATTCAGATATCTCCACTTTATCATATCAAAAAATAAATTTTTGGAAAATTTCATCACTTATAAAATGGAATAAAAAATTCAGCAAGTACTAAAGTATAGTATAGATTACATCACTCTCTGTATTTACTATTGTTCACAATTCAGATATCTCCACTTAATCATATCGAATGAATAAATTAAAATTATTCACGAGTAAAATACAGCAATTGAATTGTACCTAATTACGTGCTATCGTCGAGTCACTACACACACACGGTTGCAAATTTCGGACGGCCGCTAATGTTTACATCCTGTAGTTGCAGCCGTTGCCATTCGGAGTGTAGAAATATCGTCGATTTTTGTGCCGCATACCTACGCGTTTTTTATATATAGATATTTGAATCCAATTCAGCAATCCTTGGGCACATTTTCTTTATAGGTAACCATTGATGTGAGCGAATCCTTTAGTACACAGCAACCTTAAAACTAAAGTAAAATTCGTTAACTAGAAAGACTTGGTGAGGGTAAAAGGTTTTCTTACTGCAAAGAAAAAAATAGAAAATTATGTATTAAATGATAAAATTAAAATAAACTTTGTTAAGGAAATTGAAATACATTATACAAAGTAATCCACTTGTTTTGAACTTGGGCAATAGTAACACTTAAAATATGACTTATAAGCTGATCTTTTTTACAACATATAAGTAGAAATCTGGTCATTAAATTTACGACATTGTGAATCAAAAATAGGGCTGAAGATTTATTCTTGATGCAAAAGGAAAATTCATTCTGTAAATCATGGTCAAATGGAAGTCATGTAAATTAAAACTGAAATCAGAGGATTTTAAATTTGGCGTACACGAAAAAAAGCAGTGATCATAAGATTGATTTGTCACATTCTGAGCCACACAATATAAACAGATTACTTTTTTTAACAATTGTTCATTAAAAAGTTTTAAAGGGTTTTGTATTATCGGTCAGATATATTTATCCAGAATTGCACCTGAAAACGACCTTCAGTGTTTACACCTCTGTTGAACAATTTACTTTCGTGAGATTTTTCATGCATCATTATATCTACTAGTTGCCAACTGCTTGATATTTTTCGGGAGATTAATTTGACAAAACAAGCGAACAGATTATTTTTATAAAAATTGTTACAAAAAGGTTCAATGATTTTGAATTGTTAGAGGGGTATATTTTAGTTAGGGGAGAAGTAGGGTTGTTGAGACACCGTTCGCCATCTCTGATTATTGAAAGCCAATATTGGCGCGATTTCTGTGTTTGCTTTTTTTTATTCCTCGCCAATGTGTAAAAACTTTGTAGGTGCGTTTTTATTCACGTCATATACCGAGAAGGCCTAATCCACGGTATTTTTGATGAGGTTAAAGCATCATAAAAATACCAAAAAATCTATTTTAAAACGTTATGCAACACATATATTTAAATTTCAAACAGACATACAAATTGAGAACATTGTAACAATTTTTAAAAACACTTAAAAATAGCACAGATTTTAAGAGGAATGTCAACTCTCCGGAATTTCCCGAGAGATTTCCCAATTCCCTAGCGTTGTTTTGACATCTCCTAAAATGCGTGGATCACTTGAATTTCATTGAAATAATGATATCACTGTTCATTAAAATAATGATACAACTGTATTACAAAGGTTAAAGTCACAGGATTTTTTCGCTCCTGAAATTTATAAAGAATCAAACTTTATAACATAAAATTTGTCGACTTATCATAATTAACATTATTAGATATCCCGTGGGCAGAAATGAGCTACAATCCTTACGGCCTTTCTATAATTCTCTAAAATTCTTTCAGATTTTTATTTTAAATATATTTCACTAGCGGCCAGTCCCGACTTTGTCCGGGTTGAACAAAATATTATACCAATAAATTTCCAGTTGATAGCCAATAAATTGTAAATCTTTTTTTACCTTAATAATAACCTAAATAATACCTTAAATTAATTTTATGTTATTTAATAATTAAAATAAATTTTTTAAAAGAAAAAGCTGTGCCGGAGAACGGCTATGTTCGAACCGCTAGCGTCAGAACAGAAGCCCACCGCGATAAGGATCGTTGAAATCTTCGAAACAAAAAGCGGTAGAAGACAGTAGCGGAAACAATGGAGATTGTTAGGATTAAGCCCCTAACTTTATTTCTACTGATTAGATATACATAATATATAGCCTATGTCCATCTGGAATAATGTACCTTTCAAACAGTGAAAGAATTTTTCAAATAGGTACAGTGGTTCTGAAGATTACCCTCCACGTACAAAATCGCTCTCTCTTTATATATAAGTATAGATAGCACCACGCTAAGGATCGTTGAAGACTTCGGCACAAAAAGCGGTAACAATGAAGATTGCTAGGATTAAGCCCCTAACTTTATTTCTACTAATTAGATATACATAATATATAGCCTATGTCCATCTGGAATAATGTACCTTTCAAACAGTGAAAGAATTTTTCAAATAGGTACAGTGGTTCTGAAGATTACCCTCCACGTACAAAATCGCTCTCTCTTTATATATAAGTATAGATTTATTTTCCGCATGAAGTCCTTAAAAATATGTTTGTGTTGAGAGAAAAAAAAGGTTTAGAAACTGGCACTCGTAGTTCATTGTGAATGATATTCTTTTTTATCCTTCTTTTTTTTGGCTTCTCTTCGTTATTTTGTTCATTTTCGTACGTATGTTGGATACTTTATAGCTTGTTTCGAATAGTTTTTGATAAAAAAAACAAACTTGTCCAGAAATTGTTTTTAAAATATTTTCTTGGCTTTAAGTTTTCCCTGGGTTTGTTAGGATTGAATAAAATCTCTTTAGAAACTGCACACAAAATAAAATTTATTATTCTGTAAATTCTTCAGGCGCATACACAAATTCAAACAGAAAGCACGTAAAACTGTCTTCTATACAGCAGAAAAATCTAAAAAGACAAGTCAGGATGCCAGAGTCTTCAATACAATACACGACTAACGCATTTTCAACACATTCAATTATCAGTAGAAAAGAACTGAGTTCCAATGCCAATGTCAGATATATTTATAGACCTCCAAAGCGCCCTCTATCGGTCAGCCAGCTAGATATCTCTAGAAACTTCCAGAATGTTCTAGACGGCAAGTTGACGACCAAAATAAGTCACCAAATTCATCGCCAATTTAGCAATAACTCTCATATTTGGCTAGATTACCATAGACTCGTAAAATTCGTAACATTGCTCCCTCCTCAAGGACTGCACGTCCCGGGCAGTACAGCTCTTGTGCAGGAAGCCTTACTTACAATGCATAATAGGAAACTAAACTATAAAATCCCAACTAAAATTAATACAAAATCAACACGCATGCATACAAATACATACTTCATACAACTAATAAATACATAATAGGAACATCTAATTACTTTAAATAACATTAATAAAACAAACAAAAATCTTACTGAAGGAGAGAGATAACAAAACTTACTTAATGATCATGTACATTAAATTAAATGTTATATACAAAAAGAGAAAGACCATGGTCTGAACATTTCTTTAATGTATTAACTATGGCCATAATAAGGAGCTAGCCTGTCATAATACCGTAGAGTTAGACGATTTTCTAATAAGAACCACGACGTCATTCAGTCTTTATAGGACTGTATACGGACCATCCCAAGACGACTGTAACTTGGGAGAAAGTCCTTTACGTCGAATCGGGTTCCAGAACCATACCTTGTCACCTTCATGGAATTCATGTCTTGTTGCTTTCGTGTCGTACAGGGTCTTCATCTTCTCCGTCGCAATGTTGATCCGCTCACGGGCGAAATTATGGACGTCTTCAAAACGGGCCGGAAAAGGGTTTTCGTGATACGGCGTCTGCATTCCCGTTCAAAGACTCCTCGCAGCCTCTCATGGAAGAAATTTGTAGTACTTTGGGACTTTTTAATCTGGCAACCTCCGCCCCTCGAATTCCCTCGATTCCCGCCCTCTAGTTTCTCTGCTCCTGTTTCTTGGGAGTGTTCTTTGCTCCCGAGTCTTGGCGCAGTTGGCAATTTCTTCGGATGTGGCCTTCGCCGCCGCAACTTCAGCATTTTGTGACTTGTCTTGTGCCAGGCTTAACTGATCTTATAGCCCTGACCTGTTTTGACAACTCGTCCATTCTTTCCATCAAATGCACTTTTGCACGCTCGGGAGATTCTGTAACGTTCGCAGCCCTAATAGAAAGGCGAGCTTTTTATGAAGCTTGTTAGGCTGCTTCAAACTTCATGGCATAGACTGAGGCGGACTTCAGATCTTTAACGTCCGCCATTCGAAGCTCCGTCTGTATTTCAGAGTCGTGAACTCCACCGACAAAATATTGTAAAGCAGGATTTTCCCATACATCCGCAGGGCAGTCTGACCAAAAGAGATACGGAGTGCAGTTTAAAAAAAAATCTTTAAATCCATGTCTGTAATTCTTGGACACATTTTCTCCATAGCATAACATTGAGGTGAGCGGATCCAACTGGTTTAGTACACAGTAGTCTTAAGGGTCTATGTTCAGTTTAATAATACAAGGAGGATAAGTGGGCTTCCCCTATCACTCTCGTCTAGTGTTGCGATCGACTTTGACTTTATAGTATTCAAAAGAATACCGAACCTTGCTTGTCCCCAAATAGGTTTAAAAATAAGATATTTGAGTGTTCAATTTCAGATATGAACAAAGAGTGGAAGAAAATATAGAACAAGGATATCAAGTGTATTTCTCACTTTAGATGTCTGTACTGCATCCTTTATAATTTCATCTTGTAGGAGTCTTGGGGAAATCTGTAAACCTAAGCCTACATACTATGTATATAAGCGAGAAGAAATTATTTGGCGAAAGTCAGAAGAAAGTGTTACGGAATTGAGCCGCTAGAACCTGGCGGCTCTTCCAACCAAAGTTAGTTAAGATTTGGGGGCAGGAATGCCCCAAACTTTACTGATAGCTAATAGTGCAGAGTCGTACTGGCTAGCAGGGAAGGTTGGACTCTTAATCTTTAGATATAGTCAGAGCAACGCTAGCTAGCTTTGTTGTGTGATATGCAAGATGTTAAAAAGACGTACGAAGGTTTAGGTAAAATAACAAATACATTTATTTAGTAAAACGACATTAAAGTGTCTTGTTTACAGACGCACTACACAGCTCGTAGTGTTATCCTAAAAAGTTGGCTTTGTCGTGTTCTTACCGAGGTGTAGAAAAATAAAAGAAAAATAACTCACAGGTGGTCGAGGCAAAGCTTTGCTATCGTGGTAAGAAAACACTTAAGGTAGATAGCGCCTTCCTGGCACAAAAACTATCCCGTGGCTACCTGCGGGCATGCAAGGTCGAGACGACTAGAGCATCAGTGCACTGCTGGCAAGTTGGTCGCCGCTTCCTAATACGGGTCCTCGGTAGAGCCTGGCTCGGTAAAATCGCTTCTCAGCAACTATCACTCAACCACACCGTCTAATACCACAGCGAATACTACATCGAATACCCCGTCTAAGTGAACGGGCTGGGTATTTATACCGGCGTCGACCGCCGCGCTCCCTCGTGGCAGGAGAATAGCAAAGTTAATTATGCTAATTTTACGTGATGTGCGTTGACGTCATTCTTAACTGATGGTATGGCGTCATCGTTGGATGAATGACGTCGTTAGGCTGGCATATCGCTGGTCATGACGCAACTGGCGTCTGACGATGCTTACACATTGCTGTGGAGGTGGGAAATGATGTAAATACATCGCTCTTGCTACGTGGCTGGAAGGTTAGGGGAAGAAGAGGAAAGCTAATCGGGATTTTCCCTAACAGATATATCGCAGCTGCTATCAAATGACAAAGGGCAAACCACAAAGGTGCCATAATTGTAATAAAAAATAATTACAAGATAAAAAGAACTTTTTATATACCATGTTTTTAAATTTTCTGTTGAATCATAAAAACTTGACAATTCTATGTATTAATAAATACTTTTTAAAAAGTTTTTTGATGAATTATCCCATCAACCTGAAAGAAAATGAAGTTAATTGGAAGTTAACTTGCGTTTAACTTTTCGTTCCTGTTCTGGCCGACAGATGGCTGCACCAGTCTACAAAACAAAATTAACTGAAAATAGTAAAAACATGGTAAAAATCTGCTTAAAGATGGCTAAAAGTATTTAAAAAATGCATTGTCATCGTGTTCTGAGCTATTCTAAAAGTTTCAAATGTCTAGCTAGTCGGGAAGTTAGTTAAAATCGATTACAAGGTTTATACTGGACAAACAAACACACACACAAACAAGACAGCTAGTTAATAAAAACATGGTAACAAATTAGAGTACTATACAATCAGTTAAATTCGAAAACAAAGTCATTATTTTCAACTCGTCTACTATCGTCAATAATATGTCAGCCTAATAAGAGAATAATGTGATGGAATCAATCATTGTACTATGTGTACGAAGCTCGGATGGTGAAGCCTTGTTGTACGCTAATAAGTACATTCAAATTTTGAAGTGGCCAGGAAGTTTTTTGATGGGTGATCACGTTTGAATTATCTATGCCCACCGAATTGTAAACAAACAATCTGTACAGAGACGGGTACTTGGAATCCGTTCTTGGACAAACAATGCTTTCTCTTCAATTGACGGTTTAAAAAACCTCCAGAAAAAAAAAGAGAAAATTGAAGTTTGCCTTCAGGTTTACAATTCAGAGCATCAAACTAAATTGTTTTTAATTCATCAAGGTATTAATAAATAAAAAATTTAATTTATTACTTTTTAATTAATTAAAACAAATTCTTTTAAAATTATATTAATCAATTAAAAATTTCGAATAAAACATCGAGGAAAGAAAAGAAATACCATTGTAAAATGACAGTAACCAATCAGAATGCAAGTAATTTCCCCCTTCTTCCTCTTTTTCCACTAATATGAACGAAATGATTTCTTTGGGGATTTGTTGGGTGGACTTAGCGGTTGGTGATCGGAGTAGAACCAGGTTTGAAGTGATCCTTGAGGCTCCTTATATTCACTCTAGGCTCTAAATATATCAGTTTTTATCAGGTCGGTAGGAAAATAGAAAGCTCTAACATTCCTGGTAAAATGGATCTTTTTTGCTGTAAAGAAGCTCGATGATGATGAGCTACGTAATTAGAAAATTTGTGGCCAAACCTATTCCTCGCTGGATTTTGAAAATTGCAAAGACTAAAAATTCAGGACATAAACAACCTCCACAAAGTTAAGGCAGCTCTATACTTGTTGGATAAAACACTCGCTAATCAAAGTAAGGCAAAAATACTCTTACCTTATTCTATGTAGCACGTCAGCGCTATCATCAAAGCAGAGCAATGGAGTTGTAGAGAATCATGATTTGGATGATAAAGAGCTGAGGCTAAGTAATTTAAGTTTTAATAAGCATCTTTTACATTAATATCTTAAGCACGGCACAAGAAAACACGCGACATTGAACATCAGTGGAATTACATGAATTCTGAACAAGTGGTGCCATCTGGTGTGGCATGTGACAGTTTCTCGTTCTTTAAGGAAAACACAAATATATCTAACAATACTAACCCTAAGGAATTATCTCACCTCAATGTTAATCTATGGATAAAACGTGTCCAAGTATTGCCGACACGGATTGGAAGATTTTTTCTTTTGAAAAATTTGTACTCCATTATCTATATATTTAAGTTGCTAAGCCGACTTTTTGGGCAGTCCGTGAGAGAAAACTACTGCATTAAAACGACTGTCTTAAACGACAGATTGCAATCTGTAGATTTGTCAAATTTGGTTTTTGTAACTGCAATTTTTATTAATGAGCTATAATTTACAATTAAAATTTGATTTCTGCGCATACTCAGTGGCATGTTTCAATCTGGCTATAGAAATTCACTGTTTCTGCGCATGTTCAGTGAGATGTTTCAATGCCGAGGAGTCTCTCTAGATCTCTCTCTGCCATTTTCATTCTTATAATAATTATGTTTGTGAAATATAAGATTTTACCTGATGGAAATTGCTTATTTCGTGCTGTTTAATTAGCGATAATTTACAATTAAAAATTTGCTTTCTGCGCATGCTCAGTGACATTTTAAAATCTGGCTTTAGATACTCACTAAGCACAAAGCCGCTGAAACACATTAATTTGTTTCTGCGCATTATTATGATTTTGGTAATGATGTGTTGAGTATAATTTGTGTATTAATACATTTATTTACTATCTAGCCGTCATGTTTTGACGGGTACCAACTAGTAGGGCCTGTTCACATAGGAGTCCGTTGCGTTGCGTTAAGGAAAAGATGACGTTGGGACGAAAATAAACCAATCATAGGCCTCCAAACGATTAGCAATGAAATTTTTAACGCCTATGATTGGTTTATTTTCGTCTCAACGTCATCTTTCCCTAAACGCTACGCAACGGACTCTTATGTGAACAGGCACATAGAGAGTGAAATTTGACATTTTGGAGAATTTTTCGTTTTTTAAAAAGAATGCAAATAATATTTTATAATTAAAATTATTTGGGGGGGGGGGGAAACCTGGTACAGTGTGTTTTAAACGCTCATAAATTCTTTTGGTGGACGCAATTGATCAAATGAATCTTGTTGTAAGGTGCAGAAAAGTTCAGGTTATCTGAAAATACCCTTTTTATTGGATTATCCCCATTTATATAGCAGTAAATAGTAGACAAATTTTCTCCACAGGTTAACATTCAGGTAAGCGTATCCAATAGAGTTAGTACACAGAAGCCTTAAGGCTGCTATGTGCTAAGAAAAAAAATCATATTTCCCTTTTCCTCTTCTTGCAGACTCTTGTGGTGGGAGGAGTCCAGTTGATAGTTCGAGAATTCCACCCCCATTAGGATTGACATTTTGAGGGATAGTAATGGCTCTCTCTCTATAGGGAGGTTAAGCGCTACCCCCAAATTTTTTATTTAAAATATATTTTTGTCAATTATTTACAGGTAAATAAATGCTGATAATCAAATAAAATTAGAATTGTCAGATAGCCTGAACTTTTCTGCAAAGCTCTACATTATTCATTATATAAATTTCGTCCACCGAAGGAATTTATGAGCGTTCAAAACATACTATACCAGATTTTCCCCCGAATAATTTAAATTTTAAAATATCAATTACATTTTTTTAAAATGAAAAATGTACACAAATGTAAAATTTCTTTCTCTATGACGGAGTACAATTTTTAAAAAAAAATCTTTGAATCCAAGTCGGCAATCCGTGGACAAATTTTCTCCATAGGTTAACATTGAGGTGAGCGAATCCAATGGGGTTAGTACATAGCAGCCTTAAGAAGCGCACAGCTAAATGCAGCCTGCACATCCCAAGTGATTTTTGCCGAGGGGTAAAATCTAGAAGCCATATTACTTTACGATTCGGTTACAGTTTATAAACGAGTGACGTCAGACACCCACTCCATATTTATGGATGCGATCAGAAAATAGAAGCTGCAGATGGCCCGGCCCATGTACTGTAGTTACCACTACTCTTCCTGAAGCTAGAAGCTGCAGGCATTACCTTTTCTCTCAACTCCACAAGAAGTCAAGTGATGTGATGATATTCAAGTTGTTGCTCTGATAACAAACGTTCTTATACATGTTTTACAATTTTTACGAGTACGAGGTTTTAGATTTTCATCCCTAATGAGTATCGTAGACAGGTATGGTATTTAAAAAAACAATTACGAATTCTAGTGTACGAAAAAAAATTACCAATTTTCTGGTAAATTACGATAACTTTTAGCATTTAATGAAGATAGTTATGTTTCTAAATTTGTCTTCCAATAAAAACGAGTAGTTAGTAATATAGTTTGAGCCTAATGGTGGAAAGTTAAATAGTAATAATCTTAGTGATAAGATCCGTGCAAGATTTGATATCACTTGTACATGATCTTTACAGATTATAAACGCATTTTTTTAAATTCCTTAATGATATAGATAAAGCAGTGGCGTGTTTGATTCATGTCTAAAAATAAACTTCAATCACTGCACATTGCCGTCTAAAATAAATTCTTATTTTGTAGCTTTTTTTTTTTTTTTCTAAAGCTAGAGCCGTTTATGTAAAAATGTGTTCTATTTCGTCTAAATCTTCTCAATTTTGTAAAATGTTGCATAGTTAGTTATTTTATATTTTTCATCATTTTCGTATTTTGGCGATATATTTCTTCGAAAATTAAGATAGAAATTTTCATAATAGATTTTGAAAAATACAAATGCTCTGAATGTAGTCGGATGCCTTAAAGCCCTAATTAAACTTTATACATTTGGAATAAATTTCAAATGAAATAAAATTAACTAAAATAATAGTAACGTTGTTGTGTAATATTGCCTCGTTTTATCAATGCCTTTAAAAGCAAGAGATCCGGAAGCCTTTAAATTTTAATTTACCTGAAGCTAAATTTTCTTCAGAACTCATCTGTTATTACCAGAATTTTTCGTATAGATTAACATAGGTGAGAATCGGAAAAAAAATATTCTGACAATTTCATTTTATAGGTCTAGTATGTAAATCTGAAAAACGATGTGTATAGCCACTACATTTTCACATAATTTATTGCACAGTTCTGATTTAAAAAAAAGGAGTCTAAATTTCAGTTTGTAATATTTTTGCATTATTTTTATCCTTCTCATATCTAAAAGTTTCAAATGTCAATCCACATGTTTTAGACATAGTTTCCCGTAGAGAAAAAAAAGTACTTATTCAGATAATTAATATGTATATATATATTGTAGAGCAGACACGAAACAATATATTTTCAGGTAACAGTATTAGTCAGATATAAGAGTACTCCAATAAAATGCCCACAGATTCATTATTAAATTACCATATCTTTGCAATACTAGAATTACTAACAATATCCCCCCTAATTGTTCTGAAACCACCAATTCTTTCTACTTGTATACGCTAGATATGCTGACACTTTCCACATTTTTTATTTAAAACAAAGCCTTTTAATTGTTGCCATTAATGGTTGTTTAAATCAAAGCGTTTATACTAGTATACGCTAGATCTGCTGACACTTTCCCCACTAACTGATGTTTTAAATCAAAGGCTTTGCAAAAGTGTACCTACATCTACTGACATTTTCCACACTGTTTGCTGTTATGCCTGAGAGTTAGAACTACAGATAATTATGATTTAGCAATTTCTACCAGTGTTGATTCCAGTCATTTTGACTGATTCGGTAGTTCTAGTTTTTAGAACTGATATTTAATTCCCTCCCAAGATAGATTATTAGAAGTATCACACTTAAATGTTTCACAAACGTTTTGGCGAGAATTGTTTGCATTTCTACAGCAAGAGCAAATAGGAATATTTTTATTATCAGTGTTATTCATGTTTTCAAACAAACAGCCCTCTAAAACTCCCTGACAGCTTGCTTTCGCCCAACTACGATTTAATTTGCTTTCTGACAGGTCTAGGTTGCTTAATATACCGAATGCATTAAAATTAAATATTGTTCTGCAATTAGTTTTTTAAATGATCCTATGTCGACGAACTATATAATCGCATCTTTTACCTCAGAATTACAGCGTGCAGCAAAAATCTAGGGTACAGATTTGTCAGACGCACCACTTTGTCAAGTTTGACGATTTTGTATATGGCGTGGTAACCATGCAATTTTGGCTAGGTTTTTTATTTTTCTTATTTAGTCGTGTGCGGTTGGGGCAGTTATTAGATTGAGTTTAAATTTAATAAATAATGGGATTTATAATTTCTATTATTTTCTTAATATTTTTAACGTTAGTGCAGAGTTGAGTATGTTTTGTATTTTGTTTATTTTTGCTATTTCTGCTGTGGTTTTTTTCGCGCATGCGTTATATCTATTTTGTAATGTAGGAAATTTATTTGCTAACTGAGGTTAGCTTGGGATTTCTGTAATGTTTTTGGAAGTTTAATATAGCCAGCGTTAGTTTGTTTTCTAATTATTTGTTATTTCTTGGTCGCTATTGATGTTTTTGCTTACATTTAGCCCTTTAAGCCTAACAGGTGTGAGGAATTGGGAATAGTTCGCGCCAAAAATCCCTAACTTTTCGCCAACGGATGTGCGTTGGCGCAAAAATTAGGCGCCAACGTTTCACCAACGGAGGTGCGTCTGACAAAGCTGTTCCAAATCTAGATAAAAGTCTAGGTTTTTATATTTCTTATTTATAAGAAGAGCCTCCGCTCTAGGTGTAAGTTTTGGTGGCCTACGCTGCAAGTCGATGAGACAGCCTGCAAATGCCAATCCTGTGGTATCACTTTCTCAAATGTAGAAAGCCTATTGAAGCACGGGAAGTATGACTGTCTTAGATATGCAGTGACTAAGTCATGGCGCCGACTGCCATCTTCATGCAACGTCACAACTTCGATGTTATCTGATGTCGCATCTTCCAGCGGAGAACTTGCCCCGCTAGGAAATTCGAGCAGTCAGTCGTTCGGATTGACAGTTGCCGTGCCCACTTCAGAAGAGCCCGATGTTGAGATGGATATTTCACCAGACTCGGCGTTTGATGACTTAGCAGCATATTTAATGGGTGGATATTCTGCTGAAAATCTCGTAACTGCAGCAGAAGGGAAATTCCCAGCAAGATGCGCCAAGAGGAAAAGGCAATCTAGCGAAGAGGAATCAGATATGGACTGTAGGCCTTCAAGTTCGAGGAAACAAGATAATACTGTTTCTGTTTACGATCCTAGAAATCTAGTTTTGGATGAATGCTCAGTGGCAAAAGAACAAGGTAAATTTTTTTAACGATACTGTTCAGAGAAAATCAAGAGACTACAAAATGCATTCACCTGGTACAGATAGTTCACTATTTTTGTCATCTCTGTTAAAGGATTTGAGAAATTTTTGAAGAATTGTCAGTTCAAGAAATTTCAAAATGAATCCAAATTATTGCACGAACAGCTCTTGATATGTCATTTTCTAGATGCTTCAGTTTTGTTTCAACTATCAGTTTTCTAAAGAAGAGTATTCATGTTTAACATTTTGATTCTGTTCAATCTCGTCAAAACGGAAAAAAAAATAGACCACGGTACAAACAATATAGCAGATTTAGCTGGATGCCTATACAGCCGATAGTTAATCAGTGAAAACTAGATTCATTAGCATAAAGTACTTTAAAGAAATTTCTTAACGAGACTTTTTTTTTTTCGGGTGTGTCCGTTTTTAACTCATTTTAACCCTCGACTAGCAAAATGAGGTAGAGTATGGAAAGAACAACATATGTCCTACATTTTGTAGCAGATGTTCTATTTTAAGCTTAAGAACTTTCAGAGAATTCTACATTTTAAATAACTTTTAGAACTTACAATATCTTATCATCAGTACGAAACTTTCCTGTTGGCAAACGGTTACAGCTATTAAAGAGTTGCTACGTATTTATAAAGGAAATTCACATGACTGTTTGCACCCTATCATTTATATATTGAAAATCTTCTGAAAGTATACTTGTTAATTCATTATTGAAGCTTATTTATAAATACTCCATTATCGATTTTATGATCCCATCCCATATTTGTACACAAAAAAGTATAATAAAAGTTTCAAACTGTTTTGTTTACAAATGTTATCGCGATATTCAACAATTAGAATTGGAAGCTTCGTCTTTGCTTTGAACTTTCTTCCTGGTTATTCACATTTGCCGTTAATTGAGCCGCTCGCTTGCCAAATTGATTAAGGTACCTGAATTTTTTTATTGCTCTACTTCAAACCCCAATCTTTTAGGATTCTAAAACCGATTTACTTTTATTCGTGTGATCATTGGTTAAGAATTTAAGGCAAATTTAATAAACCGAAAGCGATATTACAAGACTGGAAGTAGCATCTTTAAATGAACTTTCTAGAAAACTCATTTCTCAGTTACTTTGTCAACGAGATATCTAATAATTTAAAAGTTTTAAATTCGTTTCATTGAAATTTTGCATTAGTATTTTACTTATAGCTTATCTTATCGGTCGATAATAGTAATATGTGTTAATTCAATCATTTTATAGGTACCTGTAGTATGATTCTACAGGTACCTGTATAATAAAATTTTGTCATTTAGTGGTGTTAATTCTTAATAGGTAAAATTATAATGAACATAGAAAGTCAGGAATGAATCAAGCGCTTTGACACTAAAATTTAAAAAAATTTCAACAAGTAGACTTATTTAATTTGGCTTTGTGAATGGCTCCATATATGTTCTGATGTGCCTTAATCAGCTCGTATAAATTTAGACATATCCGAGAAATTGACTCGTATCGAAAAAATTGACTTATCAGAGGTTAAAAGTGCACCACATATTGTGACTTCAGTTATGGTTTTACAAGATCTATAATAAAAAAAACTGTTAATAAAAAAGAGCTCTTCGAGATTTGAAAGACGCCCGAAAGTGTTACTGATAGAATTCCACATCCCCCCCTCTATTGAACGTCACCGAAATATTGCTATAATACACGTTTGTATGGAAATTTTAGGCAAACATGAAAAAGTCCTAAACCCAAATCTGTCAAAGTGATAACAACAGCATCTTAGCGCTAATAATAAAACAAGCATTTCAGTTTTATTTGGGCAAAGCATGTTACGTAACTTCGTTTACGTGCTAGGATACATTGTTTTGGACTATTTTTATTTCTTGGACTTTGCGAAAACTGTTCAAATAGCCATGTTATCTATAAACAAAATAGATGTCATGGCCACGAATGATTAAGAGTTCAGAGCATTAATTTAGAACTTTAATTCAGCGTAACATATTTTTTGCTATTTTAGTAGACATGAAACAATATCTTGTAATCTTAAAGCTGCTGTGTATTAATCATATTGGATCCTCAATGTTGAAATGTGGAGAAAGTATGCCTACTATTTACAGCTACATAAATGGTGACAATCAAATACAGAAGGTCGTTCGCACTTTATGGAAACGATTTTTATAGTTACGTTTTATGTATAAATGCCGTATTTTTTGCGGAGATTTGCTTTATGCTAGCCACGGTTCTTGACAATAGCTCTAGCTCGAATTTTTCATGAGAGTAAACTTTTTCTTAGTACTGTCGTGTCAAATTTTCCCCATTCCTCATGGACGGTTTTACAAAGTCCGTTCAGAGTTTTTGGATGACGGTTTCCTAGGGCTCGTTTTAATAAACCGAAAGCACAAAAGTCCATCGGATAAACGTTAGGCGATTTTTACAGGTATTTCATTAAATAGGATACACTTTATTCCTGTTTCCGATTTCTTTCTTTGTTAAATAAGCGGCAGTTGATTTAGGCGTGTGACTGGAGGCTTTGTCCATTTGAAGCTCAACTTTATCAGTGCCCTTTCCATATAAGGCTGGAATTTCTTCAAAGATTGGTTCTAACTGACATATTCTGCTGACAGTAGAGTGAATTAATTTTGGCTTTACTTGACTTTTTTTTTCTTAATTTGCCGTTGTAACAAAATCCTGCAACTACCATGAATCCTTTAGGAACTTTTCTGTACACTGACAAAACCATTTCGTACGGTCATTTCCGTCAGTTGAGCAATAGAAAATTGATCGTTTTTTATTAGTCACTTAAATACACTCGTGCCTCATCGAGTGTTAACAAAAATTTCTATTTTTCAGCAGCTAGGTGTTTTTCATACAATTTTCTACGATTAGTTTTTCTTTCAGGAATATGCTTTGGCAAAAGCAGATGAACTTTAGGTTTAAACATCTTTTTTTAACTTCAAATCTTTATGAATGATTTTACATACAGTGCCAGAAGACATTCCTAGTTTTGCGGCAATGGATCTTTGAGTCGGAGGATTTTCTTTTAGGATCAGTGACTTCACTTTCTTGATATTTATCTGCGTTCGAACAGTCTTAGGATGAGGTTTCACGGTCATGTTTTCATTTTTACTTTCAGTTAGACTTTTCTCCCTTTCAAATTTAATATATTATAAATACCATTATTTGAAATACCATAACCGCGATTTTTACAACATTTCTCTTTGGAAAGTGCAGTTACGTAATATTCGAGCCATCTATCAATGTTAGGAGCCATTTTCAAAATCTTTTATTTTACATTTCAAACAGTAGCAGAAAATTATTCTGAAGTTGCCAAATTTTTATCTCAAATTGCAAACGGCAAAAAAAAAAAAAAAAAAAGTTTCCATAAAGTGCGAACAACCTTCTGTTAAAGTGGTATGTTCAGATAGTTTGTACCTTTATGCAGGTTGCAACAGTTTTCATTTTATAAATTTCGTCCACCAAAGTAATTTAGGGGTGTCTAAAACACTATAAGATTTAAATTATTCGGGTACAAAATCTGGTAAAGTATTATTTGCATTTCTTTTAAACTGAAAATGCTCCAGGTATAAAATTTCTCTCTTACGAAGTACAATTAAAAAAAAAAAAAAAAAAAAAAAAAAAAATTGAATCGAATTCGGCAATCCTTGGAAAATTTTTTTCCATGGGTAAACATTGAGGTTAGCGAATACTATAGGATTAGTACACAGCAGCCTTAAAACTGAAGTAAAATTCGGTAACTGGAAAATATTGGTGTGAGTAAAAGGTTTTCTTATTACAAAAAATATATGGTAAATTATGCTTAATGGTAAAATTAAAATATATGATAAAGATTATACTTAATTTTAAGGAAGTTGAAATACAGTATACAAGATAATACACTTGTTTTGAACATGGACAATGGTAACAACACTTAAAATATGGCTTATATAGTAAAACCTATCAGCTTATAATAAGGAGAAATTTGGTCAGTAAAATTACATTGTGAAGTAAACAAACGGCTGAAGATTTATTCATGATGTAAAAGGAAAATTTATCCTGTAAATCGTGGTCAAATGGAACTCATGTAAATTAAAACTGAAATCGGAGGATTTCAAATTTGGCGTACACGAAAATAAGCAGTGATTAGAAGATCTGTCCTATAACTTTCTCAAGGCCTTGCAAAATGAAACCTTCCTTTGATGGAATATGCCAAAAATGAGGAGCTAATTTATAAGCACAAAATTTTCAGGAAATCAATGTGACAGATTCTGAACAAGACAAATATACTAATGACTTTTATAAGAATTTTCTTAAGAAAGCTTCTCGTCGGTGGGGCTTTGGAGAGATTTTTTAAGCCAGATTTATTCCGGGAAATGCCTTTCAGTATTTACAAACATTTCGAGAAACTTATTTTCAAGAACAGACTTTCTGTATATTGCGATGTATACCTAGTCGTCAACCCTTCGATGTTTCTTGGGAGATTGATTTGTCGGGTTCTGAGCCGGGCAATATAAACAGAATTATTTTTAACAATTGTCTTTTAATTTTTAAGTGATTTTGTATTATCAGTCAGATATATTTATCCAGAATTCTCCCTGAAAACGCCATTCAGGGTTTACACTATATTTTTGAAAATTTACTTTCATGACCTATTACATGTATTTTTTCTATCTTAATGTTTACCAAGTTGCGATATATACACACACACACACACAGTGGCTCCCAAAAGTGTTCGTACACTTACGATTTTCAATGAAATAGGGGTCTATCCATTAATTAAAATGAATATTTCAGAATGGGTATTAAATAAGATCTATAATCTATTCTTAACAAAACTACATGAAGAATTTTGAGAACATAGTAAAACTTTATTTTTAAGAAACCAGTAATCAAAAAATAACAAAAACTTTATCTCGCAAAAGTCATCGTACACTGAAATATTTTCGGATAAATTCATAATTAAAATTATCGTCTGGCGCTTCATTTTTATTTTTGAACTGTGGCATTTAAAATATCGTTCGGCTTTAATTTTTGCTTGCCTACTCCGTAATATTCTATTTATTATTTAAAAATGGCTCGTAGTCGTAAAGAAACAATTAAAAACCATTCGAAAATTATTTTTTACCATAGTTGTGGTAAATCAGTTAGAAATATTGCTAAATTACTTAATTTGTCCCATTCTACTGTGCAGTATGTGATAAAACGCTTTAAAGAAGAATATCGGATCGAAAACAAGGTAAGAAAAGGTCGTCCGGCAAAGTTAACAAAACGTGATCAGAGATTTATAATTAGAAAATTTGTGAAAAATCCACGTTTGAGGGCTGTAAAAGTTTCTGCAGAATTTAGTGAAATATTTTTTACTTCAATTTCACCTGAAACTGTTCGAGTTCTCAGAGCAGCCGGATTACATGGGAGTTCTGCCCGTAGAAATTTTTTTGTGAGTGAGAAAAACAGAAAGCTTAGGCTTTCCTTCGCACTATCAATGATAAGTAAGCCCCAAACGTATTGGAATAATGTTTTATTTGCCGATGAAAGCAAGCTTAACATTTTTGGTTCCGATGAGCGTATAATTGTATGGAGAAGAAAAAATGAGGAAATTAATCCCAAGAACTTAGTAGGAACATTTAAGCATGGCGGTAGAGGTGTCCTTGTGTGAGATTTTTGTGGTAAGACGGCACCAAAGCCAAGATAACTAAACACTTTGCACTGATGAAGAAGCTCCTTTGCAGCTTCGAAACGGCCGTATGCAAAATTACACCTTACTGCTATTTGGGCTTTATTTATGTTGGATTTCCTGTTTATTCCAAGAGAACTAGCGTCAGTGTGCAATACAAGGGGTGAACCTGGAGTAAAAATGTGAAGGAGTGATTCGTTTGAAAAGCATTTTTAAGAGTACGGAACGCTTTTTCTTGTTCAGGTCCAATGTGAAAAGGTGGATATTTTAGAAGTAGGTCACTCAGATCTTGCAATTAGTGAATAGTTCTTCATAAATTTACGAAAATAGACTGTTAGTCCATGGAAACTTTGAATTTGCTTTTGTGTCTTAGGTGTAAGGAAACTTGGAACAGCTCGTGTTTTATGAGGGTCGAATTTGTCCGTTTTCAATTCTGTGGCCTAGAAATCGGATTTGTTTTCGAAGAAAGTTACATTTTTTAAAGTTGAACTCCAAACCGTAATCTGAAGTAGTCTGAAAAACCTGTTTTAATTTTTGAAGAGCATCTTCGCTCAGAAAAGGGATAACGAGGTCATCTAAATTGGCAATTAGAATACCTTGCTTGATAAGATCCCGAAAGACAAGTTGATTGTATCTTTGAAAAGTACTTGGGGAGTTACATAACCGAAAAGGAACCTTATTAAACTCATATTGACCGGAAGGCGTAACAAAACTAGTAAATTTTTGACTATCGGGGTGTACATCAAGGTAGAAGAATGTTTTTGAGATCGAGATTGGTGAAAATTTTAGCATTTTGCAAACTATCCAGTACATCATCAATAAGAGAAAGTGGGAATCTATCCTTAACTGTTTTTGCATTTGATAGGAATTTGTTTTAAATTGGGGAAAATTAAATTAGGATCGTTAAAGATTACATATAATAATACTCACTACCATAATTTCTTATAATTATTATTCCAATTAGGTTTATAGATTAAAACTCTTAGAGGTGTTTAAAGAAAAGTAATTGCATAAAAACATATTAAAATAATTGCGTTGTGGTTGGGAGCAATAACTCTTTAAAATAAAATACCTGATTCGTTTGCTGATGCCCCTGCTGTAGAGGGTTGAAACGTGAAAATTAATTAAAATTAATTTCATTTCATTTCACTATAAAGGAGCCTGAAATATAAATTACCTGAAAGGAAAATTAAACGAAAAACTACGAGGCAATTGAAAGACATGACTAAATTTTACAATAAAATAACATGGTTTATTAATTCACAATATGATTAACAATTACAAGGTATTTCGACATTAAGGCCAATTTCGTCAAACGAGGAAAAAATATCCTCTCATTATTCCTTGTTTCATGACTCATTACATAAAAATTTAAATAAATGACTCTCGAGTAAATTGGCTGGCGAAAATAATAAAAAAAACTAAAGCTTAATTGAATGACTTTTTAACAATACAAAAAAGGGAATCATTAAATTTACCATCTGCAGACATGAAGGGGTTAGTGGGAAATGGGAGAGACCAAGGTTGTAGACTCGGCAAGGTATGTCGTATCTATTTCGCCTTCTCTTTCCTTCATCTCGGAATCGCTGAGGCAAGCTGATCGCACCAAAGGAAGAATGGACTTCACTGCTGGTAGGTGCTGCTCCAAATCCTTATCAAGTGCCGAGCATTCTTCTTCTTTAAGGGCTAGGTGCCAAACTTCCTCAAACGTTGATGAAGCCATCGTACAACTTCAGCCCACGTAGAGGGCTGAAGACCCGTCAGGCATTGGCATTGGCATGAGCAGGTTAGAGGCTCCCGGGAGCTCAGAGCTCCATATCCTCAGTAATCAAAGTGGCTTGTCATAAATTACCGTTCTCTATTTGTATTAGCAGTACTGAATAGTAAGAAAAGAGAAAAAAAGACGATAAAAGGAAAAAATAAAAATAAATAAATAAATAAATAAAAAAGTAGATTTAAAGTTAAGCTAGTTCAAGATTGCTTGAGCAGTTATGTTTTCAGATTGATAAATTAATTCATTTAAGAATTAATAAGGATAAGATAAAAATAAAAACGTTAAGCTTAAGTAGGTAATGAAGGTTATGCTGGGGAGAGTAGGAATATTGAATCATGAAAATTCAGGAAGTTAATCATGCCTGGTTACAGTACGATTATACAAAGTGAGGGGGGAGGCATTTCAGAAATCCAAGATGGCGGAGCCGCGAGATTCACGGGAGACTGGGAGAGAGGAGGTCAACGAACGCGGCAGCTGCACTGCCGGAAATACGTCATAGCGTGCAGGGGAATCGGAGCGAGCCAACATTCCCTATATCGGATATAGGGGGTGAGCCTCTGCATGAGCTCAACATGAAAAGTGGTGAGCGACTTCTTCTGGGCCACGCCCTCGGGAGCCTGTCTTGTTAACGATTGGGCAAGGAATAACTATTAGTGGCCATAAGGTAGGGACAGAAAAGGAGAGAAAAGTGATTGGAAGTTGCTAGGATCCATGAGCTTATACAAAACTAGTATGACAGAAAATTCTCTGCCATACTGCTAGGAGGAAGTTTAAGGATAGGATCTAAGAGGAAGTTTAAGATAGAATGTTTTTTACCGTGCAAGCACGTATTATTATATATATATATATATATATATATATATATATATATATATATATATATATATATATATATATATATATATATATATATTATTTATTTTTTTTTAAAGGAAAAGAGAAAATAATTAACCAACAAGCACGGCACGAGGCCGTTTTTTGTTCTCACAGCGGCTGGGTCATAATCGAAGTTTTCTAATAAAAGATCGTTATCAATGCTCTGAAAGAAATTAGTCGCGAGTTTTTTGAGATAATTTGGAAGAGTGAGAAGATTTAATTCATTTTGTAAGTCAATGTTTCGAAAATACCACGGTGCGTCAGTAATCTGTCTAATCGTAATGTTTTGGCATACCGTGAGATGATTAATATTGGAAACTGCTGCAAATGACCAAATCGGTGCTGCGTAAGTTAACAGGGGTCTTAGGAAGGATTTGTAGATGAGCAATTTATTTTTAGTGCTAAATTTGCTATTTCGAGCTATTAGGGGATAGAGTGAACGACGAGCTGCTCGAAATTTAATTCTATTATGTATGATGTGGTGCTTGAACGTGAGTCTGTTATCAAGGTGAACTCCGAGATATTTTACAGTGTTTGACCAGGGGATTACAGTGTTATTAATTTTAATGTTTGTTTCGGTAAGAAGAGATGATTTTATTACTGAACATGACAGCTACGCATTTATCAGTGTTGAGTTTGATTTTCCATTTGGTGAGCCAGGTGGATATGCGTCAGATGTGTTTGTTTATAGTGGCTACCGCGTATTTGAAATTTTTATTAGTTGAGTAGATTGCTGTATCGTCGGCAAAAATAGCTATGTTAGAGTTTGAATGTGTTGGAATATCGTTTACGTAGAGGTTGAACAGAAGTATAGATAAAATTGCACCTTGTGGTACGCCACTAAGCATTGGTTTTTTGTCTGAGATAGAGTTATTAATTTTGACTTGGAATGTCCTGTTACTTAAGTATGAGATTATTAATCTGGTGATGTGCGGGGGGGGGGGAAGTTATAGTTAATGATTTTATGGATTAGGCCGGGGATGTACACTTTGTCGAATGCACGTTGGATGTCTAGGAAAAGGGCGGCTGTAGAATTATTAATTTTAGCTTTGGCAAGATGCTCAGTTATTCTATAAATTTGACGTGGGGCTGATAGGGACTTACGGAAGCCAAATTGATAAGGGACAATGATGTTATTTTCGTTAAGGTGGGCATTAATTTCAATTGCAATAAATTTTTCAGTTAATTTACTTAGGGTATTTAGTAGACTAATGGGGCGATAACTTTCAGGGGAATCGGGTGGTTTTCCAGGTTTGTGGATGGGAACAATTAAAGATTTTTTCCAACGGGGGGGGGGGAAATAGTTAAATTTAAGGATATTATTAATGAGTTGGGCAATTTTCAAAATATATTTGAGTGGGAGATTTTTTAGCATGGTATTAGTTATTGCATCATCACCAGGAGATTTTTTATTGGGAAGTGTTTTAATTATGTTGTCAACATCAGAGGGTCGGATATTAGGTGTGTAAGTATTGTGTTGTGTGCTAAGGAAAAGGTTTATATTATTATTTACAATATTTTCAGTTGAGGGGTCAGAGATGTCATTTGGAGTGAATTGTTTAGTGAGTGTATTAGCAATGGTGTTAGCTTTATCATTATCTGTGTAATTATAATCGTTAGTGTGGGGTCTTTTATGGGGTGAATGGTTCTGTATGTGTTTTTAAAACGTTTAGCGGCTCTCCAAATGGAATTGTCGTCGGGAGTGAGTGTAGTTATGAAATTATTCCAGTTTTTATTAGCTTTATCTTTTAAGTAGTATTTTAAGTCCTGTTGGGTATTATTCATTATTCTTTTGTTATGAGTGGTTCTGTTACGCTGCCATGCTCTTCTCGCGCGGTTTTTGTTGTTGGTTAAAATTTTGAGGTGATTGTCAATTATTTTATTATTTTGTGGTGTGATATGGTGAGTGCTTAGGTTATAACTATCAGTAATGTCGGAGGTTATGTCGTTAACTAGTTTATCAATGTCAGAGGTGTTGTTAATACTGTAGTAATTATAGTGTTTATTGTTTAGGGTGTTATAGAAGTTTCTCCAGTTTGTGAATTTAAAGGGTTTTATGGCTAGGGGGGTTGAATTTAAGAGGGATTTTAATTAGGACAGGGTTATGGTCTGAGTTTAATTCGCAGAGAGTTTGTATGGTAATATCATGAGGGAATCCTCTAACAAGGGCAAAGTCCAGAATTGAAGCAGTTCTTTCAGTGAAGTGTGTGGGGGAGTCAGGGGCAATTATTTCAAGATCAGTAGTATTAGTTAAGTTATAAATTCATCTGCCATAGTCGTTGTTAATATTACAGTTCCAGAGGGTGTGTTGAGCGTTTAGATCACCGAAAATTAGGGTGCTAAAGTTGAGGTTTTTAAGTGTTTCTAGATCAGATTTAACCTGAATTAAGCTTTGTTTAGGGGGGGATATAGGTTGAGACAATGGTGTAGTAGTGTCTATTGTCAATTTTAACATTTACAGCGGTGGCATTTATAGTGTGTAGGGTAGGTAGGTTAAGTGGGTGGTGTGGTAAAATGTTTTTAATTAAAATAGAGGTACCTCTGGAAGGGTGGTTATTGGGATTTTGATAGTCAAACCAGTAGGTGTTGTAGTTTTTGATGTAGAGTTTGTCCCCTGGTTGGAGGTGTGTTTCTTGTAGTAAAATAAGGTCAGGGTCATGCTCATCTACGAAATCCCTAAGCTCATGGATTTTATATTTTATTCTATTAGCATTCCATGCGACAATAGACAAACCCCGAGGTGCAGCGATTATGGAGCCTGGGGGATGGTGGGAATATTATTTATCGTTTCGAGAAGGGTAAATAGCCTGTCTCTTTGAGTTGTAACTTTTTTCATGTTATTAACAGCTTCCCTAAGCATATTGACAATTTCTGAAAAGTTATTAATTTGGAGTAGGTTTTTAATTTCGGAGGTTAGTGTTTATTTCGCTGATTTGCGATATAAAGGAGAAGGAGTCAGTGGCATTATTATTAATGTTGGGGGGGTTACTATTGGCGTTGGGCATAACATTATTTATTTGGGGTGTAGATTGAGGGTTGTTGGTGGGGGTAGGGGCAGCTAAGTTTTTGGCAATTTGTGCGAACGATAGATTAGGGGTGACTATACATACTATTAGAAGTACTAGGTGCAAACACCAAGGGGGTTTTGGGGGTCCCTAGAATCAGGGGGCCCTGGGCAAAGTCCCAATTTGCCCATGCGATAAAAAGGCCCTGAGAGTAGGTACTTTTGGGAATTGTACCGTAGAGACTTAAGAGATTGCGTGAATGCAAAAATAGAACAGATTTTAAAAAAGTTTTTATAGAGTTTGATAACTTTGATTGATAAATTTTTTATTCTATTTTAAAAGTTAAATAATTGATTAAAAACTTTTTGAAACCATGATTATATATTGAAAATACAAATTTGACCTTTTAGCTGTAACCAATTCATGTATAACACGTTTAGAAGCATATTCTGGTAAAAATCAATAATAAATATGACAAAGATTACTTACAACTGCATCTTTAAACTCAATTCCCTCAGACAAAGAAGGATATTGTGGCACCAATTGCTTTGCAATGTATTTATATTGGTCTCTTGTAGGGAACCTAAATTGAGGTAATGATGCAATGTCAGAAATAAACCTAAATTACTATAGAAATCTTAATGAAAATTATAAATATTTTCTGAGGACCACATTAATCGTAAACCCTTAATTTCTTGCAATATTTTTCAAAAAATGAATTTCAGACTGAAACTTATCAAAACAACTTTTTCTTTTTCCATCTAAAAACAAGGGATTTAAGAACGAAAAGGTCAGTAAGCACCAAAAAAACTTTTCTTTAGAGAATAAATTAGCTATCATAGCTTTATATTTTTTAAACAAAACGAGATTTAACTTTATTCATTTTGTTTAAAAATTAAATTACTCTCATAATGTGATTTTTACTTTTTAGCTTTATAACTTTCATTTATTTATTTTACAGTTGTATAAATTTTATTTAATGCTTTATTTTCTTTATAACTTTTACTTTGATTTGGTAGCTCATATCTGTTAAATAATTATTAAATTACGTATACACAAATATATATTGATTCATTTTTAAAAGCTTTTTGGTAATTTAGTGTTTGAAACTATAGAGAAAATAAATTAGATTTTATACTTACAGTGTCACTGATGATAGTTCACCGTATAAACAGTTTAATAAATGCGAAACGTGATGTTTTTCCAATTTCCCTCCCCGGTTCAGTGCAGCAGTTAAAGAGGGCGTGAAACATGCCACGGGTAGCTTGATACCATGTTTAGACTGCTAATTGCTATAAAAGATAAAAAATTAAATTTGAAAATATGAACATACACTGGGAAAATAAAAATAAATGACTGTTTATAAAAGGAACCTCACCTTAAAGGTATTTTGCTGTTTTCTTTTGAAAAAGTACTTTCAAGACTTTGTTCAGGCTGCTAGGTTTCCAGATATTACTTTTCCTGTTGAAAAACTTAAACTCATAGTTATTTTATGTCTTCCAGTCGTTCGGTGCTATTTAAATCCACCCAATCAACACATTCATTATCTCATTTCTGAATTAGAATAATATCTGAATACGGAATCTTAAATGAGTCTTGATTGATCTGTATCAAGTCATCAGATTCTTTCACTGAAATTATTCTATTATTTTGCCAGTATGTCACATGAAATATTTTGTGAGACATCTACAAAAAATAATTCTTATTTTGATAAAAATTTTCTTTTTAATAACAGAGCTTATCGAATTAATTTAAAAACTATTCAAATGATTATTTAATGAAAATTTCTGATACGATCAAGATTCTCTATAGAATAATAGAAATGATAAAAGCCACTCGTAGGATTTATAGACTTTATATTTTGTTGTAACAAAATATTTGCCCTCTACACAATATAATGCGAGAGGGTTTTTCTAACAATTCAGAAAGCTGTCTTAAATTAAAAAAATTAATGGTGTTACTATGTAAGAATTTAAATGGGCGTCAAACTCAACAGTTTTAAGATGCTCCAACAACAAGTACGGATCATAGTCAGTTCAATCCTTCCAAAAATGTATTCATCTTCCATATAAACTATAGCTGACAAATTCCGATTGTATGTATTATTACCTAATACTAATGATTTAGCTGTATTTACAAACAACCGACCATTTAAGTATGCAGTAATAACTTCCTGAATATGGTTTGGTAGCAGACAAAGGGGTTGTTGTTTTACACCTCTGTAATTTATATCATCCGACAAGTAGTTAGCGCTAGCATGCAAAAAACCTTGAATTTCCTGATGTCTGTATGATAAATATTTGCAGATGTTTATTTTATTTTTTGATCTATGGATCCACTCTTTGAAAAAGCTATGAGCAGCCTCAAATCGTAGGGTCAAAAAACGTCTTAAGGGTTCAAATTTTTTCATTTGGCTTCCATAATGAATCGTATTGTATCATTGACGTATTGACGCACACTCCTATATAGACCCGGCCAATGAAACTTCTTACGAACCCTGTCATAGGTTTTAAGGAATCCCAGGTGTCCAGCCGTCGGTTCGTCATAAATGCTTTAGTATGTCGGGTCGATGATGCTTCGGAATTACTGGTAACCATTTTTTCCCACATGGATCAAAGTTCTTCTTATACAGGATAATATTGATCAGCTGGTAACTCTTGTGTGAGTTATTACCTTCCACGGATTTTCTTTCACATTGTATCAGTTGCGCCATTTTAGGGTTCTTCAGTTGTTCTGCAGCAAGATCCAATTGCGTAATAACAGAAATGATTCCCGATAGGGAACTGTCATTTTCCACAGGATTCCTCGAGAGGCTATCTGCGTCTTTGTGTTTCAATCCACTTCGTTCTGTATAATGTGGCGTTCGGCTGGTGAAACTCGATAGGCTTTGTTTTATTGGTGGATGATCGCCTGTGTTTATTCGGTGTCTGACTTTTATGCTGTTGGTCATACTTTTCTTCTCGTTATAAAAAATATTAGAGAACTGTTTCAGGATTTGAACTAGATTTTCTTGTTGCTTAGGAGCAAGACCAGTTGATACCATTGATGGATAATCAACTGAAAGATCACTATCTTCAGCCTTCCTAGTATTCCCGGAAGATGTATCAGATATTACTGTTAAACTGTCTTCATTGAGTGGTTCAGCAAAACCAACGCACATACCTTGGCGGATGGTTTGGGGCTCAGCTCTTCCATTCGCAGTCCATATTTTCCCCGTATAGTCCTGGATGGTGATCACGGTGCAGGGAATAAAGATTTCTTTACTCAGCAGCAAATTTTTATTAGCTCCGACGATGGCATTCACAGTTTCATTCATTCCCCGGACTGAAACTGATACTCGGCTCATAGAGCTGGCAGGTATTATGTAGTCTTTTATAGATGACAAACGGCAGGAATTCTTTAAATCCTCTATGTTATATTCCAACGACAGTTCCAGTCGGCCACAATCTATAACGGCTTGGGTGAACTGAAGAAAATCCCAGCCGAGGATAACGTCGTGGCTGCATTGTCTTCACTTTCTTTAACACTGTGAACTCAAATGGTTGTGTTCGCCCGTTCACACCGAGTCTAAGTACGCATTTTCCCATATGCTGTACATGTTTTGCATCGGCTACCTTGAGTGTTACGATTTATGTGGTGGGAAACATGGTTTTTCGTAAGTGGTGTCGATATTCGTCAGAAAAAAACGAAAAAGATGCTCCGGAGTCCACGAGGGCACGCACTGGTTGACCGTCCACAGTCACGTCGAGATGGTTTCCACACATCTTTGCGGCTGTCGGAGGATGCTAGCGGCCTCACCCCCAGGGAAGCTCGCACCAACTAGTTTTCCTCGTTACGTCGGCCGGGAGACTAGCTAGATCGCCGGTACGGCGAAGGAGCTCTGAAGCGGCGGGACGGTAATCTTCCATGCGGGGGACTGGGAGATGAGCTCCTGGCGTCTGGTCGGGAGAAACCGGCATATGAACTTCTGGCTTCGTTGATACCTCTTCGATCGGCCCAATAGTTAATCAATACGGCTCTCCTTTCCTGGCAGTATCGGACAACATGGCCTGGCCGCCCGCAGTGGAAGCAGACTGGTCGGTTGTCGGGGTTAGCAAAACCTCAGTGTTCCTCTGTGGGGTCATAGGCGTCGGTCTCACTTTTCTTGCAGCATCAGCGTAGGGAGTCTGGCGCTTTCATTTTGCCTCAGTCCAGGTTAATTATTTACAGGTGCTAGGGTTTTGACAACTTCATCGCGAACAAGGGACTCAATAGCTGTAATATTCGTGTGCTTCGGGTTCAGTAACCACTGGCGCAAGGACGCGTTCAACCTCTTCGAAGACTATTTGTTGGATTAGACTGGCAAGGTCGTTCCTGGATGGCCGCCATGGGTACGACATTCGGAAGTAGCTCAAACTTACGAGCTTTTACTGCATAGTTTCGATATGTTGGCACCATTTTCTAAAGTCGGCAGTCGTGGTGATTTCTTTCGTAACCAAGGCCTGGTACACGTTTTCGGCCACTCCCTTCATTAGAAGTGAGAGTTTTTCTTCTTCCGTCATATTTGGGTTTGCCTCATGGCATAATCCTAACACACTCTGGATGTATGATTGAGTACCTTCACCAGGTTTCTTGGCACGGATATTTAGCTGATCTTGGGCTTGCCGAACAGAGTAGGTCGTATCACCGAAAGCCTTTTTTAGTTCCTATTTGAAAACTCCCCATGACGTCAGTCGGGCTTCATTATTTTCGTACCATTGTTTTGCGATACCGTGAAGGAAGAAATAGGTATTTGCTAAACACACCAGGTCACTCCATGCGTTGTATTTTGGTACTCGCCCAAATTCCTTCAACCATTTTTCTGGATCTTGACCAGCTTCCCCTCTGAAAATAGAGGGATTGCGTTGTTGCTGAATTAAAGGCACAACAGATACTGCAGGTTTTTCTTCCATCGCTAACTCTCGTATTTTTCGAGGTTCAGGATTCCACAGTCCAAATTCAGGTGGCACTCCTTGGAGTCTTCGACTTTTTCGGTTTTCTCCTGAATCCAGAATTCAGCTTTACCCGGCGACTCCACCAAATAATATCACGATGATTTCGGGGAATAAGGAAATGACATGAAGTGTAGATCAAAACAGATTTTATTGACCAGATTGCGGCTAACATCACCTTAAATACACCTCCGAAACGTTCCCGACATTCCCACCGGAAGTGTTGAGGATTATTTCAGAAACCCCTGGAACCGGAACTGAAATAGATAATAGATAAATTTGCATACAGCTCGCATGCAGAGCAAATTAAAATAAACGATGTTCTTGCATCTCGACGGCGGCGGCTGCTTTCGAACCCGGGACCTTCGGATTAGACTTCGGGAGAGATACCGCTGAGCCACCGTTGCTTCGGGGGAATGTGGCAATATAATGTGCTTTAGGCTTCAGTTTCTGATGATCGGATAGCTGCATATACGAACTTAATAAATCTTCGAGTCAATCAATATAAATTGCATCCGATTTTTCAATAACAGGAGCAAAAACAATATCCATTATCTTTAATAATAGGAGAAAAACATTCCAAAATTTATCATTTACGCCGATGATTTTTCCTATCCATAGAGGCAATAATCTGATTAAGCACCAACACTGGGAAGCAGTTTGCTTAATTCTCAGTCTGCCTTTGTCTTCATATATTATTACAGGCTTTGTAACAATATCGGATTTTGTACATGGCCATGGATTAATGTAACAGCTTATATCTTCTAACGTTACTATGTTCAATAAAGTGAGATAGTATCTCCTCTACAAAACTGCATGCAAAACCTTCCAGCAAATCTTGAGCAATATCAGATGGGGAAACTGTCGATGATATTAAAATATTTTAGTTCACAAAATGGAGATTTATTCATAAGGGGAGTGATCACTTTTGAATCCTCAAAAAATCGAAAATTTTTTATTTCATTTTTGAAATATTTAGACTTTTTTTTTTATCATCTGCAAAATACCGCATCGAAAAATTCCTACTAGAACGCTCACAATCCTAAAAAGAAAACTGAATCGCAGTACAAAATCCGAAGGTCATTTAAAAGTCCCAGCTGTTGTTTACATTTGACATTACATCTATCTGACTTCAGCAATTCATTTCCTGTTTTCATATGTGTTTGGCTTAGATACTCCATGATCATTTATTTTTCGTCGCTTTCATGCTACAGGATGCCTACAACTCAACTTTTTCTGCTATTCTGTTTATAATCACATGTTTTGATTTTACAAACGTTCTAGTTGTTTTTTGGTTAGCAAGGCAGGCGGTCGGATGCGTTTCTTGTAGCTCTTTTCTGTCTTGTTTATTCACTGCATTTTGGTAGACGTTCCAGGTGTACCGTTTGTGAGTTGGTTTCCGTATTGCGTAGTGCTCCAAGTTGCTGATTTTTCGTGTTGTTTTTTGAGTTTTTTCCTCGTTTTGGTTGTGGTGTTGGTTCTGCAGCTGTCGGTGACGGAGTATGCGGTAAGTGGGTTCTGGTTTTTTTTATTTTCTGGTATGGAGGAGTCACCGGCTGACGACAGCTTCTGGTCTGCTAATCTCCAGCCGCATGAATTTTTGAATGAGGCTTTGGGTCAAAGTGTGGGGACTTTAACAATTTTTCTTGAAAGTCCTGTTATCCCTACTTCACACCCCAAAAAATTGAAGGATGAACTGGTCAGTCGTGTGGGTCCCAAGATAAATTTAAGTTTTTAAAAGGCCACATATAACGGAAAAGTAGTATGTGTCACGGAAGATAACAACACAGCCATCCAGTTGTTAAAAATTAATGAAATATTGTCGGTACCAATTGTGCCCAGATTAAATTCGGACACACTTACGTCAAAGTTTCTGTTATATGATATACCGCTAAATGTCACCTGTAATGAAGTTGCGGATGAACTGTTAGAGAGCGGCTTTCCGGTTTTTGAAGTCCGTTGGTTTCAGAAGCTGACGGGAGATAATCGTGTTCCGCTTAAAACCATGCTAGTAACAAAAATTGGGCAACAACTCCCTGACAAGGTTCATTTGTGGTTTGAAGAAATACGCATACGGCCTTTTATAGATAGACCCCGGCAGTGTAATAATTGTTTCCAATTCTCAAATTCGACTAGGGCAGTGTTTCCCAAAGTGCGGTACGCGTACCCCCAGGGGTACAGGAAGAGTTTGATGGGGGTACGCGTTGCACCGGAGTTTGATGGGGATATGCACTGCACCGTGCTTAGCTGCGCCTAATTCTACGTTCTCATGAGTCAAGTCAAGACAGTCTTGTGAGGCGTGAGATGGTCCGGTGTGACACGGCGGAAATATACCACACTTCGTTACAGAAACAACTTACTTCGTTAATAGTTCTTGAAAAATAAACATAAGGAGAGTACTTTAAGGCTCGGGGCACACGAGCGATCCGATGCTGGTGTGAATTCGCACCTGTGCCGCCGGCTTCAATTCACACGAGAGGCGATCCCGTTGCGGTTTTGGCTGTTCTGTGAAATTCACGTGACAGACATGTGTTGTACACGAGCGAACAATTAGCGAACGCGAGCTGTAACATTGAGGACACGAGAGTAAAGCTATGGAGTTGGAAGCGTACTCAAGAAAAAGAGTTGTTTTCGTACTTTGTTTATAAGTATTTAAAATACAGAAAAAGAAATTATTGGGTCCACTCACTGGTGAGTTCGAGGTTGTTAAAAGGGACATTTTCCTTATTATATGAAGACTTGTTTCATGACGAAGCAAAGTTTTTTAATTGCTTCCGAATGAGCAAACGCTCTTTTGAAGAAGTGGTTCATTATACTTCACAGAAAAATAATGTTTGTAGTTGGTGTTATTAGCAATTGCTGATTCACAATATGACTTTTTGTATGTAGATATTGGCTCCTATGGCAAAGATTAGGATAGTTTAATTTTCCAAAATAGCTCTTTCAATAAAAAATTAGAAAGCGGAGGCTTGAAAATACCAACAGGTAAACCCCTGCTTGGGATGGATCACCCAGTCTTGCCCTACGTGTTTGTTGGAGATGAAGCATTTTGCTTGTCAAGAAATGTTTTGAGACCGTACAGCGGTAAATTTTTGTCCCACAAAAAAAGAATTTTTAACTACCGACTATCTCGAGCTCGAAGGTATGTCGAATGTTCGTTTGGAATTTTGAGCAACAAATGGCGAATACTACATAGGCCTCTAAACATGAAACCTGATTTTACTATTAGCATCATCAAAACGTGTTGTGTCCTTCATAATTATGTTCTCAAAAGAGATGGATATAAATTTGAAGATACATTATGTATCGAAGGATTTTATGACAGCGGCCAAAATCAAGGATCCCATCAAAATCATTTCGTAAGCCTAGACATTGAAAAGGCGTATGATTCCGTTTGGATTGACGGGTTGATTTACAAACTGGCTTCCGTTGGTGTTGGTGGAAATGTTTCATTATGGATTTCTAAGTGGCTACAGGATATGAATATTAAGGTGAAATGGCGCAATCACGTTTCCCCCCCCCCCTCAAAAGGTTACGTCTGGGATTCCACAGGGTAGCGTTCTGTCCCCGTTTCTGTTCTCTATGTATATGCTTGATATTTTCGAAACGACCCCGCCCAGGGTAACTGTTCTGACTTATGTTGATGACATTTTAGTGTATGCTATTGGTGATGATCCTGTTACCATTTGCAATGATTAGCAAACCGCCCTTCATAACATCCTGAAGTGGCGTGATTATTGGAAGTTCTCTCTCTCCCCCTCGAAGAGCACGGCTATAAATTTTTCAAGGGGTAGATTTCCCTGTCCTGAAAGCCGTATCGCTGGCCATTGTCATAGGGACATGACAGTAGTGTCACGGCCAGGGATAGGAGCATTGAAAAGTACAAAATAAAATAAAATAATTGTTAAATGCAATAAAGAAACAGGGCAATAATAGAGAAGGGAAGAAAGCCATAGACCGGAACGAAATTTAGAGATAGTGTTTGTAGCAATAAATAGAAGATAAAAGTTGAAGAGAGTGAGTTGCAAGAAGAGAATAAAAGAAAATTTATGATGACTATAAAACAGCCCACCCTGCTTGAAGCCAAAGCATGGGAAAAAGTTAAAATTGAGGGAGAATTTATAAATCCCGCCCTCGATGCGCATTGGTAAAAGGGGATTGAGGAGGGGCAGCACGGACGAATGGCGATGGCATGATAATTTCCGGATAACCAATGGAAATTATAAGAGGCGGAGACATTAGTAAGAAAATATATGAAATAAAAAATAGTGTGAAGGCAGAGAGATAACCAGAGAAGTGAGAGTCAGTCCGAAGTTTGTGAGAGGTAGAAGTGGTGTCAAGGCATATAGACGTATGAGGAGAGAGCAGTAAAAGTTAGTGAACCGATGCTGACAGTGCCCAAGTGTCCAGTGCCGAGTGTCTGCAATAAGCGACGGAGCCGTATTCGAGTGCAGTAAAAGTTTGGAGATAGAAGTTGTCGAGCGCCCAGTGTCCCATGCCGAGTGTCTGCAATGAACGACGAAGCCGTATTCCAGACAAGAAAGTGCCCTAATTCCGTGTGGTGATAAAGACGACGAATTCATCATTACGAGTGCCAGCTGCCCAGAGGGATTCCACCGTCATCTGCCGAGGTACCGACTTTGCGTTTCCCTTTTATATTGTTATCATTGCTTCTCAGTGTGTAGCCATAATAATTATGATAGAGCGCGATGAGTATAGTTTTGAATATAAGATGTTGAGGAATTGACCGATAATTCGTACCAACAATTTAATATGTTTTGCATATATATATGAATTAATTTAGTAGGAGTAAAATTGAAAATAATATGTATAGATGCAGTATGAAATATTGTTATAATAAGTGAATGAATCAAATATAGGTGTCGTAAAGAATTAATTTAGTAGGAATGAAGTTATGAATAATGTGTAAATGCCGGAGGAAATATTGATTAATTTTGGAGTGTATTATTTATGTGTGTTAATATTCAATAAATTGATTTGTCAATATAACCAGAGTTATTTCCATTATTTGGGAAGCACATCAATGTTCTAGCCACAATCATGAACCAATAAGTTAATAAAATCATAATCATGTCATTAATAATAAGTATTAATTAATATTCTAATAACTCCCAATTAATAATTTATTCAACTTTCACTGTTACATTTGGCGCCGTGCAAACGAAACTTTATGGGAGGTTTTGCGGAACTCTGGTTTAATTGATGAATTGATGTGTTGCATTGAAAAAGGTATTTTGAATGATTAGAAATGTGGTATTGAATATTTGGTAATATTTGAGTTAATATTTGATAGTTTGAGTTAATATTGAGTGTATTTGATGATAGTGAATTTTTAAATATTGAATTAGAATGTGTAAACGAATTATCAGTTATATGAAGTGTATGAATTGAAATATTTAGATAGATTAGGATAGAATCAAAATTGTGTATCGCGAAAGTATTGCAAAGGCATCACAAGCGTAAAAGTTTCAAAAAAAAAATGTTAAGTACTAAAGGTTTAGTTTAAAGGATGGCAAGAAGAAGGCAGCAACGAGAGGATAGGGTGGAGGAACTGAATTTAGCGGCTGAGCTGCCGAGACAAAGGGAGAGAATAGACAATATAAGTATGATAGCATTATTACCCGAAATCCAAGGGGACGGGACTGAAGATATTGAGCTGATGTTTAGGAATTTACTTTTGCGGAATTAGCTAATTGGAATGATCGGCAATTTGCGGCTTTAATGAAAACGCGATTCAAAGGGAAAGCCTATGATTACTTAACTAAGTGTAGGGCGTTAAGCGAAACAGAAGACCCGCGGGAAATTGAGAGATTGGTATGCGAGAGGTTTTAAGTTAATAATTCATTGTTGCAAAAACAACAAGCCTTCCAAAATATTCGGCATACTCCAGATAAAACGATTGCTGAACTCGCGAGCGAAATTCAACATACGACTATGAATTTTCTCGGTGTAGAACATGAAGGGCAAGAAATATTAAACAAAATTATGTTAGCCAAATTTTTACAAGCAGTGCGACCGGATGTAAAACGGGAAAGAATTAAACATAATGTTCAGGATTTCCGGGTTGCAGTTGAGAGAGCGAAAGAAATTAATACGATGTTACAAGAGGAATACAATGATTTAGAAATCACGATAAATAAGTTGTCGATTAGAGAGGAAACATCGGAGGAAAGAAAATTGAAGGATAGAATTAGGGTGCTAGAAGGGAAATTACAAGAGAAAGAAACAAGTGAAATTAAATTTTGCCTAGCATGCGAGAGACAGGGTCACGATATTGTAAATTGTGTTGTATTTAGGAGATTTAAGGACAACGGGCAAAATAGAGGGGCGAGAGGATCAGGTGACATGAATTATAATAGGCGAGATTATGAGAGAGATGTACCGGAGGCATATAGATATAACGAGCGGGAACAATATAGGCCACGCGGGGGAAGGTATAATTTCCGTGGCGGTCGACATAATAGTAGATATGCGTTAAACTAAAAAGGGAACTTCCACAACGCGGAAATGAGTACATGAATGCCCGAAACGAGAGGTTCCCAACGATTAATAGGGCATATAAAAGAGGCAGGCATCAAATTAGAAGTTATGATAGTTACAAAAGAAAAACAAAACACAATTGGGTAAAAAATAACGAGAAGTATAGAACAAATAGAAGTCGGAGATATGGGAGAGTGAACAAATATGGTAAAACACACGACTTAGATAACGCGAAAATAGGTATGCAAAAAATATATATTCAAAGTAAGAACGGCGAGACTGTAGAAGAGGAAATTAGGATAATGACAAATAACATAGGTCACACAAATACATTACCGACGGTAGAAATAAGCTTCAAACAAAATAATACGGTGGCATTAATTGATTCCGGAGCTGCTTTGTCCGCGATCAACGAAGAAGTTTTTGAAATGACAAAAGGGACACAAAAAATAAATTACCATTCTCGTCAAGTTAAAATTATGTCATTTTCTGAACATGAAGTCAATTATTCAAAATGTATAGAGATATCATTCCAAATCGGGAACTATAAATTTCGACACTCAGTCTTTGTAACAAACGCCATGGCTACTACTCGATTTAAGATTTTGGGTATAGATTTTTTAATTAGGAATCGTATGATCTTAAATCCGGCAGCTAATAAAATTTTATGGGATGGAAAAGTGTTAAACTTAATAGATAACGGAATAAAGAAATACGAATAAAGAAATGAATACAATACAGGTAAATGAGAAAAATAAAGATATAATGGACGACGAGGTACCAGTAACTAGGGAATATTCGGCTCAGACTAAAAGAAAGTTAATATTAGAACCAGGTGAGACAAAGATAGTAGAATTACGAATAAATAATGTATATAAAAACGGAACCACTGTATTATTAAACAGGGGTAAGCGAATTCAGGCTCATGAGGAGCATACAATGCATGAAGTCCATAATAATGAAATTAAAACAATTTTTTATGAATAATACGCTGCAAAAATTGCACTTTAATAAGGGACAAAATATAGACGAAATAATGCCAATTGAAGGGGAGAAGTTAGATAGTTACATAGGAACCGAAGGTGTATATAATATGGCTGAGGAAGAAATAATTAAGTTACGACAACAGGAGTTTGACGAGGGAGATTTTGATCTAGATCACTTGCCACAGGATGCCACAGGACACTTGCCACAGGACACTTGCCCTTTATATCCCGACGGGACTTTAAAGTCCCATCAATAAAATCGCTCAATAGGATATAAAATTTGCAGTCCAATCCCGTTGGGACTTTACTGTCCCTGTATTTGAAGGTTCTACTTATGGCTACTAGATGGCAGCAGGAGCTCGTTTCGTACGATAAAGGTTTACAGAGGTATTCATCTACGAAAATATCGTTTCAGGCAGCCATTTTGATAGAGTTGCTGTTTCTTCTATTGTAAGACCTGGATCTTTGATTAATTATAGAGGTAATTCTTTCATAATTTTTTTTCATGTTTAATATATTTCATTGATGTTATGGATAAGTTTTGAGAATCAAACCTTCGTTTTTTTGATTAGTAAGGAATGATTTTTCTTGCGGGACTGCTAAGTCCCGCTGGGACTCTGAGGCTTATCGTTTATAAAAGTATTATATTATTTTAGGCTTTACTGATTCTTTTTACTTGGTATGTTTTTCCTTCCAAATGTCAAGATTAATTTTTACATTAAATTTGAAAACATTTTTCATTAAATTTAAGCAGTGGCGTTTTTTATGTTTACATTTTATACTCGTTCTTTTTACAGATATGAGTAGAAGACAAAAAGGTTTGACTCTTGAAGAAATTCGAGTAATTTGGGATGAACTCCCTTCTGATGTGGATACTTCAGAGGAAAGTAGTTCTGATGAATCAAATTGTTCAGAGCCTCAGGCATCTACTTCAAGAGATTCTTCAAAACATATTTCTGAAAAAACGCATTCAATTTCTTCTTCAAGTGAGGTTGATTCTGATGACTCCGATGATGCAGAATTTACCAGTAGATATTGGAGAAAAAGGGATATACCCACTACGATTCCAATTTTCAACTTACAAAAAGGAGTTAATGATATGTTTTTCTCAAACAAAAAGTTGCCTACTGAATTCTTTCTAACATTTTTAGATGATGATATTATACAACACATAGTTTTTCAGTCAAATCTTTACTCCAACCAAAAACAACGAAAAATAAAACCTATAACTAAAGAATTTTTTGGATTTTTGGGCCTAAATATGCTATTCAGTTATCATCGTTTGCCACACATTCGAAATTATTGGAGCAGCGATAATGATTATTGCACACCAATTGTCCGAAATTGTCTTTCAAGGAATCGTTTTTTTGAGATATTGCAAAACTTGCATGTCAATGACAATGAAACAATGCCGCATATACCAGACAAATTGTTCAAACTTAGACCATTTATTGAACACATGAACAGATCTTTCCAAATATATAAAACACCTGAGCAAATTCAAAGTATTGATGAAAGCATCATTATGTTCAAAGGTCGTTCCAGTCTGAAACAATACAATCCAATGAAACCGATCAAAAGAGGTTATAAACTTTGGTGCCGGTCAGATATGTCTGGATATATGTATGAGTTTGATATTTATCAAGGTAAAGAACAGTCGAAAGATAAAAAATTTGGTTTGGGAGAAAACGTTGTTCGAAAATTGACTGAGTCTCTGAAAAATAAAAATCACATAATTATGATGGATAATTTTTTTTCGTCAATTGAACTTTTCGAGTATCTAAAATCTGTTGGAATTAGCGCATGTGGCACAGTAAGAAAAACTCGTAAAGGCTTGCCAATTCTGGCCCAAGATAAGACTTTGAAAAGAGGAGATTTTGACTTCCGTATTACAGACCAAGGTATTTCTTATTTCAAGTGGAGAGACAATCGTCCTGTATACTTACTGTCAAATTACCATGGAACTGAGACATGTACTGTTCAAAGAACCCAAAAGGACGGTTCCAAAATAGATGTTGTAGCACCTATAGTAGTGAGGGACTACAATAGCCACATGGGTGGTGTTGACAAGAGTGATATGTTGAAATCTTTATATGATAGAAATAGAAAAGCAAAAAAATGGTGGCACCGTATTTTTTTTGGAATTTTGGATATCACTCTTGTCAATTCGTATGTAGTGTATTGCGAATTGGTTGAAAAACTGCCATTGATTCAATACAAAAGAAGAGTGACACAAGGACTCATTACAATGTCGTCTACTGTTCCTAAGAAACGAGGAAGACCAAGTTCATCCACTGAATCCTCTGAGATACCATTTGCACCAAAACGCAGGGGTAACAGGTTTTCGGTATCTGACGATATTAGAAAACAAAATAAAGGGGCACACTGGCCAGTTTTTGTTAAATCAAGAGGCCGTTGTGAATATTGTTCATCAAAAAAAATTGAATCAAGGCCACATTCTCAGTGTTCTTTATGCAAAATTTTCCTTTGTGTAAATGAAAAAAAAAATTGTTTTTATGATTTCCACAATGCCTAAAAAGGGACTATTCTATTCCAAAGGATTATATGTTACTAATTGAAATGATTAAGTGAATTAAAAATTAAAAGTTTCCTTTTTATTTATCCTATTCATTATTAGTACCACTTTATATGAATACAACAAAGTCCCAACGGGACATTTAAGTCCCAATTTTAAATTTAAAAAAAAAACAATTAAAAAATGATAACACGTTTATAAATTTAATATGAGATGTTTCTCATGCATGATGAAATATAATAAAAAAGTTTGAAACTCTTTTAGAAAAAACAAAGTAATTTGGGATATAAAGGGTTAATAAGGGACAAAAAATAGACTAAATAATGCCAATTGAAGGGGAGAAGTTAGATAGTTACATAGGAACCGAAGGTGTATATAATATGGCTGAGGAAGAAATAATTAAGTTACGACAACAGGAGTTTGACGAGGGAGATTTTGATCTAGATCACTTGCCACAGGATGAACAAACACAAATTCGACGATTTCTGGCGCAAAATTTTAAGATATTCTCTAAATCGTATAAAACGTTAGGCTCAACGTCAGCAAATGCACCAGAAATTGAATTTATGCATTCATATCCAATACAACAGAAAGAATACCCTATTCCTAAAAAAGTAGTACCTGTATTAGAAAAGGAAATTGATGAATTATTACAGGCAGACATCATAGAACCGTCAACTTCAAATTATGCGTTCCCAGTATTATTAGTAAAAAAAAAGTCTGATACAGGGCTAGAAAAATTCAGAAGGGCTGTGGATTTTCGACTTCTTAACCAAATTACGCATTTATATAAAGTATCGTTACCTAAGATTAAAGAATTATTACAAGATATTAGCGGATTTAAATATTACACAACGATGGACTTAAAGGCTGCGTTTCTACAAATTTTACTCCCAAGGAATAGTAAACACGCATTTTCATTTATTACCCACCAAGGGAATTATACATTTAAGAGATACCCATTTGGATTCAAGAATAGTAGTATCGTGTTCATTCATTTAATGCAGGAGGTGTTAGCAAAGCTAAAGGAAAAGATTATAATTTTTTATGTGGACGATATCATAATCGCGGGTAATACAAAACAGGAAGTTCAGCATAAAATGCAAATCGTGTTCGATCGACTATTACAATATAATTTAACGCTTGATCCGCGAAAGTTAAATTTATTTAAACAGAAGGTAGAAATACTAGGTTATCAGGTTTCGGAAGAAGGTATTAGTCCGGCAAAGCGAAATACACAAAAAAATAACATCATTTCCGCGACCTCAGACGGTAAAACAAATTAAGGCATTTCTCGGCATGGCAAATTATTTTAGGCACCTTATTCCAAATTATGCCACAAAAGCACGTTTATTAATAAATTTAACAAAGAAAAATCAACAGTTTGTATGGTCAGAAGAGGTAAACAAGGCATTTGAATCACTACAACAGGAAATCGCAGAGAAACCCCAAATTTTCAAAGCTCACCTGGACGAGGAATTTTACTTAATTACTGATGGTAGCTCTATAGCGGTAGGCGCAATTTTAGCACAAAAGCGCGGGAATCAATTTGTACCAATAGAGTATTTTTCTAAAAAATTGGACGAAGTACATAGTAAATACGCGGCTTGGAAGATCGAATTAATGGCAGTTCACTTAGCTGTACTCCATTTTCATGAATATCTGTTTGGGAATAAGTTCACTTTAATAAGTGATGCTATTATTCTAAAAAACAAGATTGATATTTCTAAACAAACACCGTGCATAGCCAGGTGGTTGCTCACTTTACAAAGCTACGAGTTCGAAATACAGCATATTAAGGGCCAGGTTGGTTGGTTGGTTGGTTGGATGGATGGGGTTTAATGGCGCAAGGTCCAGAGAGGACATGCTGCGCCAAACACATGGTAAAACCAGAAAACCGATACTTAAAAAAAAGAAACAAACTGGGTGGGGGTTCCCCATCCAGTATACAGCCAGGTATAAGAAAACGATAAACAAACAATGATTCTAGATCATGAACGAGGATATTGTTTAAAGAAAACCGCCCTATGAAATAGGACCATGTAAAAACACAAATATATATAAATTCAAAAAATGACAGTGTATACAATATAAAACCTTTACAAAAACCTTAAATTAGTGGGTAAAAACCGATATGACGGATGAAAGTGAACAGCGCAGGATGCAGATGTTCACCAATTAAAAGTGATAAAGATGGAGATGAACAGTTAAAAAGGCTTATGTATAAATTTTTAAAGCGTTTACAAGATGTTAAAATATGAAGGACTGTCAAAGGGCATTTGCAGTCTGGACAAATCGGAGCACTCTCTCCTAACAGCAGATGTACATGAGTAAGGAGAGTGTGTCCAATGCGTAATCGTGACAAAACGACGTCACTCTTCCTGTTTATGATAGAAGGCCAAGGTAAGATGTTTGGTTTGATGCTGTGAAGTTTGTTATTAAGGGCCAGGAAAACCCAGCGGATTATTTGTCGCCCGAAATATTTGACATTAATACAATTCAGATAGAAGAAAATAGTATTCCTATATTGAACTGGAATACGATCATTAATACGGATATAATTCGACAGAAACAACGAGAAGATCCCAAATTAGAAGAAATCATTTCGCAAATCCAAAACGGATCGTATAAAACGCGTAGGAGGAATAAACAATATTTGATACATAAAGAATTGGATTTATTAATGATAATAGACAAAAGTAGACATAACGTGTTAAAAGGACGTCCAAAGATAGTAGTACCCAGTGAGTTAACGGAACAGATAATTAAATATGGGCATGCCTTACATCAAGGTAGGGATAAAACTTTACAATTGATTAAGCGAATATATTATTGGGATGGAATGTTTAAGCAAGTGAATGATACCGTGCAAAACTGTCCGCAGTGTAATAAATTTAAAAATCGTGTGTTATTAAAATACAAAATTACGCCCATGGACCCAATAGAGGGAAATTTGCAGTTAGTAAGTTTAGGTTGGTTGGTTGGTTGGGGTTTTATGGCGCAAGGTCCAAAATAGGACATAAAGCGCCAAACACAAGACAGAGGCGGGAAAATAGTATATAGAAAACCGCCTGACATAAACCAACGACAGAAATTACAGGTACGAAACCAACACCATTTCTTAATAAAATGACATAAAAGAGTGTAAAACAAGTATAAAAAAGTAGTAAAAAAGCAGTGTAAACGTTGTAAAATATATATATATATATATATATATATAAAAGTTAATGATGCATAAAAGGGATAAAAACTATGATATATAAAAATTTATAAAATGTTTAGATGATATGAATGGTTACATAAATAATGAAAAGTGCTAAAATTTTAACAATAAAATCAATCCGAAAAGCAAATGCACTTTATAAAATTTGTACAAAACAAAAAGGCAAAAAGAGAAGGATGGGGTGGTTCCCCCAGCAGATCAGACAAATTGGGTGAACTACAACCGAAAAACCTGTTATAGTGTGGCTGCAGACTAGGGCAAGACGTCAAGACGTGTGACACTGAAAGCGGAGCCTTACAGTGTTCACACAGAGGGGCATCCTCACCCATCAGCAAATGCCGATGTGTCAAAAGAGTATGCCCAACTCTCAAACGTGTAAGTACTACGTCTGCACGGCGCAGTCCAGCAGATGGCCAAGAGCCAATGCGAGGTTTAACCTGTCGCAGCTTGTTCTGAACTTGTAGGTCCCAATCTAACTGCCACTCATGCCAAACTAACTTTTTGACAGCGGACTTCAAATCGGTGATTGGAATAGGCTGAACCAGACGATGCACAGCACCTTTAGCTGCAGTATCTGCACGCTCATTACCCGCTATGCCGACATGACCCGGCACCCAGCAGAACGAAACACTGAAACCTCGACGATAGAGGCGACGATGCAGATCCACCACCGGAGATAAAAGGGAATGAGAGTGTGACACTTCACCATTCTCCAAAGTCTCTAATACGCTGATGGAATCTGTATACACGATATATCGTCTACTGCTCTGACGGGAGATGTACTTTAAGGCTTCGTGAACAGCGACAAACTCTGCTGAAAACACGGAGAAACAGTCGGGAAGGGTGTAGCTCCTAACGTCTCTGCCACAGACGTAGGCACAACCAACATGGTCTCCTGTTTTTGAGCCGTCGGTATAAACAGCAACATAGTTACGGTAAATAGCGCGGTGCGATGCAAAAAGCTGGCGATACACAACAGGATCCGTACTTGACTTTACAAAACCCTGGAAAGGGCGCAAGTATGAAATCCTGTGATCACGCCAAGGTGCAAAAGGTAAAGTCGGTCGCAGCATGACATTCGTATCACAGAGAGACGTCGAAGAAAGGAACGTTCTCATTCGAAGTCCGAACGGTGGTATACAAGATGGCCGATTTTCGAAAAGCCGGTCAAACTGACTGTCAAGAAGAACAGAATGGAGTGGGTGAGCAGGATGCGAAAGAATGCGAAAGTACAATTGAAGCGACAATTGCTTGCGAACAGATGGTAAAGAGGGCTCGTCACAGATGACATTTAAGCTCTTAATAGGCGATGTTCTGAAAGCACCAGAACAGATTCGGAGGGCGGAGTGATGGATAGTATCAAGTTTCCGCAACACAGAAGAGCGAGCGGAACCGTATACGGCACAACCATAATCCAGTTTCGATCGGATGACCGCGCGATAAACTCGGAGCATAGTACATCGATCAGCACCCCAGGACGTGTTTGACAACACTTTTAACAAGTTTAGGGTTTGTTCTGACTTCCGACGTAAATGCATAACGTGCGGAAGGAAAGTGAGCTTTCTATCGAACAATACTCCTAAGAAGCGAACAACGTCCACAACAGTGATAGCTGAATCGCCGAGATAGATCTGCGGGTCAGGATGGAGTCCCCTTCGCTTACAAAAATGTACACAAGAGGTCTTTTCCGTCGAAAAAGTAAAACCGTTCTCCGAACACCATGTCATCATGCGAGAGATTGCAATTTGCAGTTGTCGTTCAATGTAACGCATGTCCTTGCTTTGGCAGGAAATCTGCAAGTCATCCACATATAAGTTGCCATGAACAGAAGGTGGTAAGCACTTTAAAATATTATTTATTTTCAGGGAAAAAAGTGTCACACTGAGGACACTTCCCTGTGGAACTCCCTCATCCTGTATGTAAACATCGGAAAGTGTGGTACCAATGCGAACTTGAAATTCTCTTAAAGACAGAAAATTCGCAATGAAAATAGGCAAGTGGCCTCGAAAGTTGTTATTATAAAGGTCACGAAGGATGCCATATCTCCATGTCCGATCATATGCCTTTTCGATGTCAAAGAAAACAGACACAAGATGGTTACTTCTGACAAAGGCATTGCGAGCTTCGGATTCTAAGGCAAGGATATTGTCCATCGTAGACCGACCACGCCGGAAACCGCTTTGTAAAGGTGACAAATAAAGCTCGGTTTCTAGTACGTACACTAACCGATTGTTTACCATGCGTTCTAGCAGCTTGCACAAACAGCTCGTGAGTGCAATTGGACGATAATTATTCGGGTTAGTAGCATCTTTTCCCGGTTTAGGAAAGGGAATCACTAATGCCCTACGCCAAGAGGTTGGGAAAGTATGTTCCTCCCAGATTCTGTTAAATAAACATAGCAAATTACGGAGCGAGCTGCGAGAGAGATGCTGTAGCATAGCATAACTAATGCCATCGGGACCCGGGGAAGTCATCAGAGTCTGCCGAAGGCAATTCTCCAACTCCTTCTCCGTAAAGGGGCAGTTGTATGACAGGTTGGACTGAGTTTCAAAACGCAAGGGCCTGGACTCGGCACGCAGTTTGTGTCTCATGAAGGTGGTCGGGTAAGAGGACACACTCGACACAGAACTAAAAGCGCTGCCAATGGCGTTACTAATTTCCTCTACGGTAGAGAGAGTAACGCCATCTTGGACGATGCATTTCAGTGGCTGGTCTGAATATAAACCCATGCATTTCTTCACTTTGGTCCAAAGCTGCTTACTGGGAGTGGATGATGTCAGTCCCGAAACATACTTCTTCCATGACTCTCTTTGACAACGTCGACGCACTCTACGAGCTTCTGCTCTAGCTCTCTTGAACGCCACGTAATTAGCAGTAGTGGGATATCGGCGAAATATCCCCCACTGTTTTCGTTGTTTTTTCAGGGCTTCTTGACATTCAAGGTTCCACCACGGCTTCCAATTTCTACGACTATTTGGTGAACTCTTAGGAATAGCTGCTTCGGCAGCGATTATTATAACGTCGGAGACACGACGAACCGCATCATCGATTGCACCGTCGACCATAGACTGGGTGATTACCGCACTGTCTGTAAATTGCAACCAGTTCGCAGATTCATATTTGAATCGCGCAGGGCGACAGACTAAAGATCCCGTGCTGGAAAGTGACACAAAGACCGGGAAATGGTCACTTCCGCGAAGATCAGTCCCAACCCAGAAGTTACATGATGGAAATAGTGACGGTGAACAGATGGCAAGATCGATTACGTGAAAGGTTCGAGATGGCTCGTGGAAGTGAGTAGGATCACCATTATTGAGGAGGCAAAGATTATGGTCAGTTAATAACTGCTCCACTTGCCTTCCTCGAGCGGTGTTACAGCTACTCCCCCACAGCACATTGTGAGCATTAAAGTCTCCAAGTATAATAAAAGGTTCCGGAAGTTGAGTCACCAAGTCGTCCAGAGTCCTTTGATCAATAACATCGTTAGGCGGCAGGTATATGGCGCAGATGGAAATTAATGTTCGCATCTGCACGCGCACAGCTACAGCTTGAAGTGAAGTATTCAAGGAAAGGACAGTAAACGGGAAATTGTGAGAGGTGAGGAGAGCGACACCTCCAGACGCTCGCACACCCGAAACGTTGTCCTTCCGAATAAAACTGTAACGACGTAATTTGGCCGTGTCTGCTGACTTCAGGAAAGTTTCCTGAAGTGCGACACAGGCCGGATGGTAATCTGTGATCAAGGACATCAGATCGGAACGTTTATTGCGGAAACCGCGACAGTTCCAAGAGAAAAGAGTCGCCATCACGGCGGAGAGGGAGAAAGAACAGCAGGTGGGACAGAGGAGGTGTCCATGGACACCCCAGGATCGGAGTCTGAAAGATCCGAATTAGAGGCGCATATTTGGAGGGAATCTTCCTCCTTTCGCGCCACATTGCGAGGGTCTTTCACTTTTTCGGAAAGACCCAATCGCTTCACTACATCAGCACGTTTTATTTTTTTATTGTTTAACGATTTTGAAGTAGATGCCTGAGAACTATTGGATTTACCTTTCTGGATAACAGATTTTGCAGATGGATTTGTGGTACTTTTAAATGGTTTACTTTTTTCTGGAATATTTGTGTTTCGAGGTGGATCAGTCTGTGTGGAAACAGTACACATAACTTTTTGTGTGGTAGCTACAGAAGCGTACGAAACTCCAACTCTTGGGGTTCGAGCCTCAACTTGCTTCCGAGCTTCCATGTAAGACAAATTGTTATGAGCTCTAACGGTTTGTATTTCCTTTTCCTGAATCCATTTCGGACAGGAGCGTGAGTAAGAGGGGTGACTTCCTTTACAGTTGACGCATTTTTCGGGAGCGCTGCACGTCTCTGAAAGGTGATCAGGCTGGGCACAACGAGCACAGACCTCGGAACCACGACACGTTGCTTTCGAGTGACCAAATCTTTGGCACTGAAAGCAACGGAGAGGGTTCTGAACGTATGGTCTTGTTGGACATCGAAGATAACCCGCGATGACAAATGATGGCAGTTTAGGCGTATCGAACGTCAGGATGAGATGCTTCGTGGGAAGTACTTTCCCATCCCGACGGATAGTGATACGACGCACAGCAGAGACGAGCTGATGTTGCAAATTCTCCAAAATCTCTTCTTCGGTGGTATGTAGTAATTCGGGTTCCGAAATTACACCTCTCGAAGAATTCAGATAGCCGTGAGGAGCCACAGACACGGGTATATTGCCAAAAGCAGTGACCTTCAACAGTTGCGCCGCTTGTTTTGAAGTCAAAACCTCTACTAACAGGTCACCAGACCGAAGTTTTTTGACCGATTTCACATCGCCTATAGATCCATGAATGCATTTCTGTATCAGGAAGGGCGACACCATAGAAAATGTACCTTCCGAACGTTTAACAATAAAAAAACGGGACACTTGACAAATATTTGAAGACAACACACAAGTTTGAGCTTTGTTTAGAGAATCCATATAAATGGGCCGTATGTTCGGTCCCCGGCGGCACCACCCACCATGGAGCCCAACAAGGGGACGCCGGTTACTGCGCCAGTGCTAACCGGGAACTATACGCGCGCGGCCAATGACCGGTTGCTTAGCCCTGAGCCAGTGAACAATGTCTAACCGACCAGCCGATTGGTACACACGGGACCAATGTACACCTCCCGTTTACCTGAAGCAAGGGCCAAAGTAGTGTGTTGGAGAGTTATCTTACTAAAGCCCACATTATGGCGAAGAATAAAACCCCTCAACTACCAGGATCCCCATTTCCTGGGACACGGGTCTCCACGCACGGCAAACACGTGGGCAGTTGATCGCCATTAGAAGCTAGAAGCACAGAATGGCTACAGCTTCTGATGAGGAGCCCTCACCTCCGAAGAGGTAACCGCAACGAGGGAGAAAAAAAGGTAAAAGTAGAAGGACGAGAGGAGAAGAAAAGGGAAAGGAGGGAAAGTTCGCTGGGGTACCTCGGGATTGCGACACCCGTGTTTACCTAAAGAAGGTAAACCCCCTGAGGGGGTAGTAAGTTTAGATTCAGTAGGACCATTACCCAGATCGAATAATGGTTATAAATATATTTTAACAATCATGGATAATTATTCCAGGTATGCTATGGCATATGCATTAAAACAACCGACGACACAGGCAATACTAGATAAATTAACGATGTTCATAACAATGTTCGGGATTCCGCAGGAGATATTATCGGACAGTGGGCCTCAATTTACAAGTGCGAAATTTCTCCAGTTTGCAGGCCAATTAAATATAAAATTAAGATCTAGCATTTATCACCCACAATGAAATTGCAAGATTGAAAGGTTTCATGGTTCCCTAAAAAAATTCATTGGCAGCGGCTAGCATTAAGAGATTTGATTGGGACACAATACTACCGTGGTTCATATTATATTACAACAGTACGATAAATGAAACGACAGGGTTTTCACCAGCGATGATCCAATTTACGAGAGAATTTAAAATGCCAGGTCAAGTTAACATGGTGAAAAGGGAGGATTATGAATTGGAAGGCACCGAAAATTATGCAAAATTTATAGAAAATAAATTACGAATATGCAAAGAAATCTTTGATAGAGTAAATGAGAATCAGCAAAAACTGAATGAGAAATATGAGAAATTGACGAAACGTGTCAAAATTAAGGAGCCACAGACGGGTGATAAGGTATATTTAAAACAATTACGTTCCTCAGGGGCTTTAACGGAAAAATTTGTGGGTCCATACCAGATAATTAGAAATTTCCGTAATAAAAACGTATTGATACAATCGATTGAAGATCCCAGCTCAATTATGAAAATACATGCGGATAATTTAAGATTCGTACGGAGTTAGATGGAGATGATAAGTTACGCAATTAAAAAAAAAAAAAAAAAAAACTTTCACTGTTACAGCCATCCTATTCCGTCGTGTAAGAATATCAAAATTCTGGGTTGCGTCCTGTCGTCAACTATGTCCATTGCGCCTCAGGTTCAGTATCTGCGTGAAAAAACTCACCGCCGTGTAAATATGTTAAAAGGTTTGGTTTATAAAACTCGAGGCGCAACAAGCCGGACTCTTATCCCAATAGTCAATGCGGTTATCCGCAGTGCTTTTGACTATTGTAGGTTCATGTATTCCCAGATTTCAAAGAGAGATGCTAATATCATGGAGGCCATATACTCCATTGCTCTCCGTCTGGCCACTGGTCTCCCCTGGTGGACGCCGATTCCGGTGCTTCGGGCTGAGGTTCATCAAAACAGCATTGCGTGCCGTATTCAGCATCTTAATGTTTTCTCATTAAACAATTGTCACTCCATACCAAATCCTTGCTTTACAGAAACCTCCATAGGTGTACATCGGGGAACCCATCAAATATCCCTGGTTTGCTGCATACCATGAATATTACCCTGGATACGTACTGTCTGGGCTCAAGTTTTTTCCTGGACCCTGGCAGCATCTTTCGTTTTCATCAGGTGGAGATTGTTACGCAGGGTCTCCCCTTTCAAAATAAAGATCTCCCGAACTCTGTGATTTCGTCCTTATGGACGGAGTATGTTAATAATTACCAGCCAAAGTGCATTTTGATAGCCACTGACGCCTCCAAGAACGACGATAAAATGGCGATAGCGGCCTTTAACAACTCGACTAAATATGGGAAAGCCATATTAACCCATCGTTTGAATTCAATTTTTTCCGCAGGAGCTCTCGCTATCGTTCTGGCTATTGATATTTATTGCCTGGAGGTTGATCATGTTTTAATTGCTTCTGATAGCCTTTCCATTCTCTCGGCGCTACAAAAGGCACATCCGAAGTCCCCTGCGGTCATCCTTCTGTTGCATAGTAAAATTATTAATGCGCTTGAGAGAATCAAATCCATTCGGCTGGTCTGGACCCCTGGGCATCGGGGCATCTATCCAAATGATGTGGTCGATGAGATGTGTAGACATGGCCCTTTTACTACCGATCAACTTAATGTGGTAAGCCCGGAAGACACCATAAGAAAGACCAAAAGCGATATGTATGCTGCTGGTGAGGATGAATGGAATAGAAGTAGCTATCGTCAGCGGTATGGCACAATTAATCTTAAGAATCAAACGTATCGTAGGTGGATTTATCATTGCCAGATTGATGTTCTGATTGCCCGCTGGCGTACCAAAACGATATAATATAACCATCTTTGACATAAGTTGAGTATGGCTCGCTTCCCTTTGTGCGACACTTGTAATGAAAATGATACGCCAGATCATATTTTGCTAAGCTGCTCCAAGTTCCGGGTGCAGCGTAGTGCTTTATTTAATTCACTTAAGATTAGTGGTAATCCTTCTTATGAGTTCGCTATTAATCCGGCTACGAGTTCGTGGCGTGGGCTGGTAGCCCTGGTGTGTTACGTTTCGCTCTCTTGATTGGGGGTAATCTTTGGTTTTGTTCGTGCGTGTTTTGTGTGCGTCTTTCGTTTGTTGTTGGTTTGTGGTGTCTTCGTGGTACATCGTCCCCGTGTTTGTTTTGTGGTCCCGGATGGGGCTTCTCGCTGTTTACTTTCAATCATGTACGAAGTTTGTGTTTCTTATGTTCTCCGTGCTAGTTTGTTTAGCGTCTTTCCGTCTATGTTTTTTCTCTTCGGGTCGATATGTAGAGACAAAGCCGGCCGCTTGGCGGCAGCATAAGTCACAAAAATTTTTCGTTTCAATTCAACTCAAACGTTCTAGTTCAGTAAGATTCTTGCTGTTTTTACACGTCAAATCTTCATATTTTTTAAAAAGTTATTGCATTTTGTTGTGTTTTTATCGGTTTTAATTATGGATACTGGAAAAAAAAAAAGTCGATCTGGTATCAGACCTGAAAAATATATATTTCATCGTAACCATCATACCAAAGACTTAAAGCATAGAGTTAGTGCATCAAGTAAGAAATTGAAAAATAGTTCCATGCCTGAGAATAATAATACAGATTTTAATGGTTACTGTTTACTTGATAAAAATATCGTTTTTAGTGTTATTACAGAATGTGTATCGTGTAAAACTTGTGGAAGTATTTCCATATTTTCAAAAGTGATTGCTGGATTGTCTGAAAAAAATTTGTGTAAAATGTGAAACCTGTGGTGAGATAGCATCAACAAGAAATTCTGCAATGAAAGGTGAACGCAAAATTAAGCCAGAAATTAATATAAGGTTTATCTATGCAATGAGAGTTCCAGGACAAGGTTTGTTTGTTGCCAAAACATTTTGTGGGATCATGGACTTGCCCTCTCCTGTCACTCCCACAGCCCACAAAAACATTGTTAAGAATATAAGAAACATAACTACTTCAACAGCTAAAAGTAGCATGTTATCTGCTACTGAACAAGAAATCGGTCCTAATAATTATTCAACTGATTTAATTGTAAGTGGTGATGGGTCGTGGAAGACCAGAGGTCACACTTTCTTAGTAGGTGTTTGTACTATTATAGGCGGTGCTAGTGGGAAAGTTATCGACACTGAAGTGTTATCTTCGAACTGCAAAGGTTGTGCTTCGTGGAAAGGCCTTAGAGCAGGTTCAGCATTCAACAAGTGGAAAGATGAGCATGCAAACATATGCCACAAAAACCATAGTGGCTCTTCAGCGATGATGGAAGTTGTTGATATGCAACGAATTTTTGAACGTTCCGAAGTTGTTCGTGGTGTGCGATACTGTCATTATATAGGTGATGGAGACTGTAAGACATTCAGCGCAATTGTAAAAGCTAAGCCATATGGTGACAATTTTCTCATTTCAAAAACTGAATGTGTTGGACACGTTCAAAAAAGAATGAGAGGGAGACAAGAACGAAGGTAAAAAATTGGCTGATTGTAAAACTATTGGTGGTAAGGGAAGGATAACAAATGAACTGATTAATAAAATAACAATTTACTATGGTAATGCTATTAGAAACCATAGTTAGTCTGTTAGAAACATGCAAAAGGCCATTTGGGCTATATTTTACCATATACGGTCAAATGATTTAGAGCCTACACACCGGTTCTGCCCAGTGGGAAATAATTCCTGGTGTTCGTATCAAAGGGCAATTGCTGTAAACAATTTACATAATTTTAAGCACAAACATTCTGGTTCTGCTGCTGTGAAAGACATATTGAAAGAACTTTCTATGCCATCATTACTTCAGAAATGTTTGGGAGGGGGGGGGGGGGCACACACAAAATTCAAATGAATCGTTGAATGCCCTTATTTGGAAACTGTGTCCAAAAACATCAGGATCAGGGTGATATATTGTTGAAATTGCAGTTAATGAAGCAATAGTTCAATTTAATGATGGTCAAACTGGTGGGTTAAAAACCATGACTGATCTTGGATTTCAAGTTGGCATCAATGCAAGAACTTTTGCTACAGAGGTGGATGAAAGTCGCGTCAAAATTGCTGAAATTAAAGCTGAGATGTCATCTTTAGAGTCTCGTAGAGCACGAAAACGTGCTAAATTGGCTGCGAATGAATCACTAGAGCTACAAGAGGGTGTGATATATGCCTCAGGAATGTTTTAGAGCAAACATGTTATATATAAGGTTATACTAAAAAGAAATATATCAATGTTCAACTTTAAATGCATTTTTCTCAAAACTACAATTTAACATCTTGTGCGCATGCTTTAAACTAAGAGATAGTGTTTTCAAAATTTTCAAGTACATCATGATGATATGTACAAAATTCACCAACATTTTTAAACCTAACATATTATTTTTAAGAATTTTTTCATAAGCATTTACTCAGTCATTTTTGAAATTTCTAATTAAAAATAGCATGTACTAAAAAGTTTTAATATACACTGCTGGCCACCCAAATTGCAACACCAAGAAAGACAAGAGATATCACAACAAAATTTATTTTGTAGATAACATGTTGACCAAGTATCAAATGATTAAATTTATAGACTTCTGTGAAGTGTGGTTCCTGCCAAAATCAGTAGCCAGAGTAGCCGCCATTGTTGGAGATCATCGCTGCCACACGCCTCGGCATTGATTCAAAGAGACTTTGGATGAGTTCTTGGGGTACAGCAGACCAAGCAGCTTCCACACGTTGCCAAAGTTGATCTGCTGTGGCAGCTGGGGATGGAATCTGGGTCAATCGTAGAGCAACCATGGACCACATGTTTTCTATCGGCGAAAGATCCGAAGAGCGAGGCGGCCAGAAAAGCAATTCAATCTGGCGATTGACGAAGAACCGTTTTACAATGCGTGCCACGTGTGGTCGCGCATTATCCTGTTGAAATATGGCTGTGGGCAAGCCCTGAAGGTAAGGAAGGACAACTGGCTCCAACACCTCGGAGATGTAGCGCTGGCTGTTTAAAGTACCGGCAATACGTACTAGAGGTGTGCGAGAGTGATATCCAATACCGCCCCATACCATAATACCCGGTGCAGGACCAGTGTGGCGGTGCATAACGCAGCTGTTCAGCATCCTCTCTTCACGGTGTCTCCAGACTCGAATGCGATCATCGTGGTGTTGCAGACAGAAGCGTGACTCGTCAGTTAGGACAATTTCATTCCATTCTGCCGTCTACATCCTTCTGTCATCGCACCATTGGCGGCGGAGACGTCTGTGGTTCTGCGTCAAGTGTAGACAAAGCAATGGACGTCTTGCGGACAGACCACTCTGCTGTAAACGGCGTCGAATGGTACGCGCAGACACTGGATGCGTTACAGACTGCATGTGCTGTGCTATGGTTCGTGATGTGACTGAGCGATCCGTCACTGCCATGCGCACAATTTGCCTGTCATCACGTGAAGTGGTGCGCTGAGGTGGATGCGATCGAACACGCCGGTCCGTCGTACCCTCCTGCATTCAACGATCACATATCCGCATTACAGTTGTTTGGTTTCGTCCAACACGACTACCGATTTCCCTGAAAGATAATCCACAATCTCGGTAGGCCACTATCCTTCCTCTGTCGGACTCGGATACTTGATCAAAAGATGATCACTGTTTTCGATTGTAGTATAATACTTGTATCCGTTTATTTCTTTTAGCAAATCTTTCATCTTAGGTACAGATACTTTGTATAGTTGTGTTATGTTATGGAACAGTCTAAAATCAACCGCTAACCGAAATATATTTTCTTCGGTTTGTCCTTTCTTTTTCACCATAATAATTGGGAATGTGTAGTTTGATCGAGAGAGCTCAATTATATTGGCTTGGAGCAATTCGTCTATTTCTTGTTCTAATATCGGAAATTTTTTTTTTGGAATAAGATATTCCTTCTGTTGTATCGGGAAATCGTGTATTAATTTTAAATGTGGTGTGTTCGCTTGCGTTGCCCCCAATGTTTTGTAGGATTTTGAAAACACCTTAAAATTTTTAGCTAATAATTCCATAATTTCGTCTCTTCCTTCCATTTCGATGTGAGATAAATCAAAATCATCTATGCTAAATTCCTTTTTCCTTAAATTTATCATTTCCTCCGTAATTATATTTGCGACATACTTCTGATCTCCTTCCTTAGTCTGCATATGACCTGTAATCGTCTCAATGCTCCCCATCTTTTGATTTTCATTATAATGGATAATATTTGTGGTGTCATTGCAGAATATTGTTTATATTTCATTATTTTGAGTTACACAGTCCAGTCAAATGAATGTGACTATCGCCTACTTTTGACGTCAACGTTAAATAACCAATCGCAGAAGGCACGTGTCATCAGCAAATTTGGTGGATATATAAAGTGTGTTATAGGCATTCGGAAAACATTTCAGTTCTTGCAGTCATGCAGAAACGGAGCGATTTATCTGACGTCCAAAAGGGCATGCTTCCACCCTTGGCCCGAAAGCCAATGATCATTTCCGAAACGGTTAATTTTGTAAACTGTTCGCGGTCCGCAGTGGTAAAAGTATACCGTGCCTGGCAAAATGTTACTATCCAAAATCAGCGACGTGGCAAATGTGGTCCACCACAGGCCATAGATGGCAGAGGTGAACGACGGCTGCAGAGATGCGTTCGGGCGAATAGACGTGCAACCGTTGAGCAACTGACCGTCTAGATGAACCAAGAGGCTTCCAACAGTGTGTCCACAACGACGGTTCAGCAAACGTTGCTGCGTATGGGCCTCCGCAGCAGACGCCTGGTTAATGCACCTATGCTGACTGCTGTTCATCAGCGACAAGGCTGGAATTTGCACGCCAGTACCGCAACTGGACTTCCACTGAGTGGAGACAGGTGGCTTTTTCCGATGAATCACGTTTTATGCTCCATCGGACAGATGCACGTTGGCGTATACGGCGTGACACGTCTGAAAGCAAACGCCCTGCAACAATTGCCGGAAGGGTCCAAGCTGGAGGAGGGAGCATTATGGTCTGGGGAATGGTTTTCTGTTGGGGTTATTTTCAGATACAACTGTTATTCTTATTTTTAGGTTGGTTGTTGGTTGGTTGGTTGTTTTGGGTTTTATGGCGCAAGGTCCAGAGAGGACAAGCTGCGCCAAACACACGATGAAACCCGAAAAAGAGTATATATCTAATTTAACACTTATTGACCAATAGTGCATTAAAACGGTAATAAAATATTTACAAATGCCAGAAAGCTATAAAGACGGGTAAAATACGGGAAAAAGTCATAAAACCACAGATAAAATTTATAAAAAAAGTTTGAGTTTTATACATATCTTTTACAACTCGAGGTAACAAATAACACACAGACTTCTTAAAAAAACACGTAAAGGAAACACAGGCGTACACAAAATGATGAAAACCGTCCAGTAGTTAAAAAAAACGTACTTAAAAGTAGGTAACAGTAAGAGTGAAAAATAGTTTTATGAATATATGAAAGAAAGGCAAAATATGCTATAACAAAAGCATCTGGATGAGGATTCCCCCATCCTGTAGACGCAATAAGACACAATGGGGTAAAAGCAATAAGATGAGTGATAAGAACAAAGTTAAATGAAGAAATATTCTAAATAGAAAAGTTGTATAAAATAAAGGTGACAATAAAAGCCAAATAAAAGGGTGATAACAACAGTTAGAAAAAGGCGTGAGAAAAACAAGTCAAAACAAAAAAGAGAAAAGGTCAAGTACGAAGGTGATAAAAACAAACAACAAAAAAAGGGAGGGGGCTGTTAAGACCCCCCGCTGTTTCCTCTCACTGGAGGTCGAGAGGAAAGGGATGGAATGTCCGTGCATTCCATTTCATCAGCGTCAGAGATGTCAGATGTGTAAAGTTGAAGCGAATCGTCAGGTTTTTTTTCTAAGGTTTTGATTTCGTATATATTTAGGGTCTTTTTCTTTACGTGATGTAACAGGTCTAGTTCGAGGGTCTGTATCCAATTTATATTTTTGATTTGATTTGTTTTTTTGATTTTTGAGGTTTATACTTCACAAGGGTGAATAGGGGGGAACTATTTTTAGGGATATTTGTGTTTGGTGGAATAGGTGTGTCGGGAGTAAAGTGGGCTACTGCGTTTTTGCTATGCGATGGTTCTGATTCTGACACAGGAGAAGTGAGACATTTCGGCTTTGACGGGATGTTAGGTGAGATAGGAGTGCACGGAGTTATCAAGGTTTTCTTGGAAATTGGCTGGGATTTTGAAATCATATTAGACTGTTTTCGGGGTGAAGTTGCGGATGAAGAATTGGAAACTTTCGGTCTGGGCAGTGATTCAGTCTGTGTGCCAACAGAAGTTACAGATTTTTTAACCGCAGAGGCAAATGATAATCCACGTCTTGGTGTCCGGGACTCAATCTCTCTACGAGCTTCCATATACGATACATTTTTTGTTGTTTTTAATATCTGCACTTCTTTTTCTGTCTGCCATTTTGGACATGACCGAGAGTACGCCACGTGTTCTTCCTTACAATTAGCACATCGAACAGGGGCAGTGCAGCCTTCACCGTCATGGCCGACCTCGGCGCAACGAGGGCAGGTAACAGACCCACGGCATGCATTTTTTGAATGGCCAAAGCGCTGACATTTGAAACAGCGCAAAGGATTTGGGATATAAGGTCGAACTGGACAACGGTGGTATGCAGCTTGGATGTGTGACGGAAGTGTCGGAGTGTCAAATGTCAGGATGATATGCTTCGTAGGAAGAAGTCTACCATCCCGACGAATCGTTACTCTGCGTACGCCACAAACGTGCTGATCACGCAGTTCTGATAAAATTTCTTCTTCTGACGTGTATAAGAAATCTGACTCTGAAAAGACACCACGGGAAAAATTAAGAAAGCCATGAGGCGTGATCGTAACTGGAAATGGGCCTAGATATTTGCAATTTGAAACTAAAATTGACTGTTGTGCAGAAGTCGCCTCTAAAAGAAGATCACCTGATCGAAGTCTTTTGAGGGACTTCACCTCACCTAAAACAGAGTTTATAGTTTTCTGGATTACGAAAGGTGAAACTTTTGAAAAATTTCCTTCCTTCATAGATATTACAAAAAATCTTACATTATTACATTTTGGCTCAACATGTTCTCCACAAGGTGCAGAAATCTTTTGTGATAACTTGTCATTTTGTTGCGGTGAATTATCCCTCACCGTGGGATTTCCGAATGAAGTATCCATACAGGCATTCTCGTGGGTAAGCGAGACCTTTTCTTAGACTTCTTAATGTTTTCTTTATTTCTCCCACTCTCCGTGCTTACATCAGACACAGATGATGCACAGGAATCTGTATCGTAGTTATTTGAGTCATCACTTGAGAATGATATATTGTGTACATCAGCTGGAAGACTGAAGCTTTTATCGGTAGATACAGGACTCTCTTCCGATTCATTGAAACTAGAATCTAAAGGTAAGTTAACAGCCAAAGCAGTATCTTCTGCTAATTTTGATCTATATCTCTCCAGTATTCTGTCATGAGGCGATGTAGCTGCAAGGAGTTTAGGGTAGATATAATTTTTTCTTTGTGGTGTAGTACCAGTTGGAATGTCTTTCTGAAGATCTTCAGAAATGAATTTTTCAAATTCAATGTCTCTTTTCAGAATTTCATCTTTTAACTGACTAGATACATTTAAAAGGACTTCTTTTGAATCAGTGATGTTGTCGGTAGTCTTGTGTATGACATTCTGAACATTTGCAAGATTTTCACTGAATGAAACTTCCCCTAGTTGAATATAATTCTCTAAAGATGATTTCACATCTGTTATATTTTTTTCAAGACTTGTCACATTTTGAGAAAGAGATGACAAATTACTTTTAATGGCCGTTTTAGCTTCTAAAACCAAATTTTCTTCCTCCTTAAAATTCTCCGTGGTGAATTTCTCAAATTCTGTGACCACTTCATTTTGGCTTTTGATTAAAGAATGCTGCTTCATAGAGAACTCATCAATATTCATGACATCCAATATTTCATTTAGAGTTCTTTTATCATCTTCAATATGAGACTCAGAATCACAGAGAGTCGTCAAAGGCAGTTCTAATTCTTGCAACTTCAAAATATTACCTTTAAGACTTGTGATATGAGAATCATCCCGTTTGGTAAAATTTTCTCTTATTTCCTTTTGAGATTGTGACAATTCTTTGAATGATTTTGCCACCATCTGTAAATTCTTTAACTTTTCATCAAAGTCCATCATGAATTTATCTTCAAGAGTACTGATGTTTGAAGACTGTACTTTGAAATCATTTAAAATTTCTTCGTAATTTTTACATATTGCTTCTACAGATTCCTTTAATGAGGACTGCAAAACTTTTCTACTCTCTGATTTTTTACATAGAGCAGTTTTTTCAATTTCAATCTTATCAGATAATTGCTTATGAACATTACAAATCCACTGTTCCATTTCAGAATTCTTTGAATTCATTTCATGTACAAATTTTGGAATTTTCTCTGATAAAAAAGAGCCCTGTTTGTCAGTAAGTATTTCTTGTTTGTTATTTAACAAGTCAATCAATGAATTTGACCATTCCGCTTGAGACTCAGTTCCGGAAGAGATAGAAGTAGAAAGCTCACCCATGTTAGAAATAACTAAGCTTATGAACTGATTAAGAAAGTTTGTGATCTGAGATTGATGATTCTGGACAATTTGAACAAGTGTATCAATATATTCTTTTGTCTTTGAGAGGTTAGTTGTCTGTTGCTTTTCTGAGTGAGACACCAGGTCATCTAACCTAGCAAATTGTTTTTGATACACAGCCCTGAATTCTTTACATTTTTCTTCATTAGTTTTTTCAACTGTAGCTTTTCGATCAATCTTTGCATGCAGTTTGCTAACGTCGTCTGTTGTTTCCTCTGCTACACAAAGTAATTTCTGAGCTTGTTGAGAGTTTTTTCTCAGTATTAGACTGGATATTTATTAAAAACTGTTTTTCATCCCTTTCAAGTGTTGTTTCAACAAGAACTTTTTGAGTGTGGCCCAGAGCATTTGCTGTGTTTGACAATTTTTTCTCAGTTTCTTCATATTTTTGTGAAGTTTGATTCAGTTTTTCATTCGTCACAGATAGTTCCTCTTTTGTAACTCTGAACATTTCTTCAATCTTCGCATTTTCTTCTCTAAGTAGCTCAATTTTATCAGTTAGATCTTTTATTAAATCTTTCTTCTCTGTAATTTCATTCATAAGACCTGTATAGTTATCCATATCGATATAAAATCCTTCTTTACAGCGTAAAGCTACAAGATCTTTCCGCAGCCTTTCAATTTCTTCTGTATATTCCCTAATAAGAGCTCGTTTAGTCATCTTCTGATTAACTTCAGGTTTGATTGTTATACTCTTTGCCTTCGTGGCATAATCCAGAGTACTGATAGTTTCATCAAAGTTGCAAAGGGCAGGTGATATTGTAGCTATAATAGAAGTTTTTGTGTGTCCTCCAAGTGAGTCTTGTAAAAGCCTTGTCAGTTTGCTTTCTCTATAAGGTACATGAGGCTGTTTTTCAATTAATGCAGTAATTACACGTCCCAAGGTTAAAAGGCTTTGATTAATATTCCCTGCTTCTCTAGCTCGTTTATCAACAGCACCTGAACGTCCAACATTTTCACTTCCAGCAAGATCAACAAGGTTCAGTTTCCCAGTCTTCAACAATTCTTCACCTTCAATGGTATTTTCTTTTATATGTATAGTTACAGAAAATACTGTATGGCTACGGCTAGATGTAGCATTTAGCATTGTTGCTGCTGTCTGTCTTCTAGCAGTTCCTCTTTCAAGAATAGCATATACTTCATCTTTACTATTAACAGTAATTTCTTCTAATCCTTGAATTATAACTGATCCCTTTTTTGAAGAGTCTTCAAATAAACGTAACCTTGAAAAATCCGTTGAACTAAGAAGATCAAATAATTCCTCATTATATAATTCAAGGAAAGATACACGAACAGAGAATTCAACGTTCTCTTCCTTATTCAAATCTTCAAAGAGCTGATGTAAAGAACGAGGAATAATGCCAGCACCAGGATGATCTTCCCATGAGCATTTTGAATTGTTTCTTTCTCCTTCCATGGTATACGTTTTACCTGTGCCAGTTTGTCCATACGCAAAAACAGTACAGTTATATCCCATCAAGACTTCTTGTATCAATGGTCCAACAACAGATTTGTAAACAGAAATCTGTTTTGTATCTGGTGGGAACACTTTGTCAAAAAGAAATTCTCGACTTGCATTTTTATCTTTCACTACAATCTTCTTGTCAGGAATAACTTCAACTATTGAATGTGAATATTGTTTCTTTTCAAAACTATTTATAGGCCTGCAACGAGCGAAAACTTGAATTCGTTGGTTTTTCTGAGAATAATCCGTCTTTTTATTCATCGCTACAAAAAATGCCGCTGTAAACAATAATATATAATCTTTATAAAGACAATAGTATAACAAAAAAAATCTTATATTTTCATACTACATCCAAAATCCTGATAAACTGTTAGTCCTTATTTTTAGGAGCAGTTTAGTTAGTCATTGAGAGTTTCTTCATATTTTTCTGAGCTTTTTTTTTATTCAAAATGAGGACAAGCCGTAAACCTTTGACTCAAGACGAAATTAACACCATTTTATTTGCAGACACCCATGATTCGGATTTCGATGAAGAAGATGGGTGGGGAGAAAGTAGTATGGTTGAGAATAATAATGATGGAAATTATTTTGAAAATTCCGTTTTTGAAGAGGAAGAAAGCGATGAAACTTCACTTCTGAATACATCACTTCCAACTGAAGAAGACGTGCAAGTGTCATGGTCAGAGACTGAAAAACGAGGATATGACATTTTTGAAATTTTCAAATTTATCTGGTTCTGTTCATGACTTACCCGTAGGCTCAACTCCTTTACAATTCTTAAGACTTTTAACGAATGAAGTGGTGGAATGTATGCGTGTTAATACGAACAAATACGCAGAATTTTGTGAAAAAAAGCGTGGAAGAAAGGATTTGTTCTTGAGTCCTGTGGAACAAATCAGCGAATAGTGGATATTTTTTGCAACAATGCTCATAATGAGCATTAACCATCTGCCTCGGATTTATGATTATTGGTCAATGAACCCGATTTTAGGAAATGAGGTGATCAAAAAGATCATAAGTAAGAACAGATTTCTGTCAATTAAACATTATTTTCACCTATCTGACAGGGAAAGTGAAAAAAAATAGATGGTGATGAGTTCTCTTACACGCAGAAGGTTGAGCCTTTCATGTCCCAGATAAGGAACAAATTCACAGAACATTTTAAGCCTTATAAAAACCTTTCCATTGACGAAGCAATCCCGAAATTCAAAGGAAGGCTTGGAATTATTCAATATATGCCAATGTAACCCGATAACAGAGGACTGAAAATGTGGATGATGTGTACATCTCATTTGGGATATACCCTGAATTTTGATTTTTACAGCGGAAAAAATGGGACAATGAAGCGGTCAAATAAAGGGGTTGGATATGATGTGGTCTCTCACTTGGTGAACGGATTAGAAAATAAAGGCCACCCTCTATATTTTGGTAGATTTTTTTACAAGTGTTAACTTGGTAATTGACCTGCACAAGAAAGGTTACGGAGCATGTGGAACGGTGATGACAAACAGAAAAAAATGCCTCCACAACTTAAAAGCTCTGAAGGCAAACTGTCGGAACCTAATGACAGCAAATTCTATCAGTGTTCAGAATACCCTAATGTATTATGTTCCACATGGCTGGACAAAAAAAAATAATAATGCTATCAACCAATATAGAAAAACAAATAGTTCAAGCATCAAGGAGAAGAGCCGAAAAGCATATTGTTCCCTGTCTCTCAACTTTCACAAATTATAATAAATATATGGGAGGTGTGGATTTAGCGGACCAACGTAAAAAATATTTTACAGTGGCAAGAAAGTCATCTAAGTGGTGGTTTTATCTATTTTCCTTTCTTTTTGACACGAGCATAAACAATGCATACATAATATATATGACCTCTAATTATCCAGTTCAGAAAAAAAAAGTTTCAACTGTATGATTTTAAATTGAAAATTATAGACGAACTTCTTGCTGAAATTAGTTGCAGTAAAAGAAAAAGAGAGTCAACAGAGAAATTTTCATTTGATGACCATACTCATAAGAGACGGAAAATAAGTGGGCGTAAGCGCACTTGTTTCTCTTGCAGAAAAACTGAATAAAAACAAACTCTGGAGGTTCAGTTGAGAGAACCTGGGAGTGCAGTATTTGCAGCAAAACATGTCTGTGCAAGAACTGCTTCTCATAAATATAATCTTTCTCTCCACCCTGAAATTGTTCTTTTCAGGACCAAAAACAAAAACAAAAAGAAGTTCTTTCAGGACGGAAAAATAAAATGTCCTTTTCTGGACAGTCCCTTTTTAGGGAAAAAAAAACCGCACCCAATGATGTACTGTTTCGTTTAATATAATGAAACGCGTAACTGAGGGTACTATTAAAAAAATTTTAAATCTCCTAAAGCAATAAAGTATAAAATAATTTTTAAAATTAGATATTAATTACTTTCATTGTCGATTTTGTTGAATTTCAAATGCATGTTAACTATTTAGTTTCCGATTTCTCCCTTTCTTTCATAGATCTTTTTTATAATTTACTCTTTGTTTCTCTCTCCCCCCCATCTTAGATGAATAAAACTCATCAAATAAAAATAACATAAAATCTGTATAAACAAAACCTGAAAATACTTGTATACACTACTAATAAATTGTACAAACAATTAAATCAATATAAAGATAATACTGCGATTTCTATTCCACGGAAACATTGAAGCTATTTCATTTCATAGAAAACTAGTATTTCACATCGTTTGAAAGATTCAACAATTCGATTCCCATACTATTTCCGCTAGAAACTTTCCCACGCAAACAGCTACAATATCCTAAGAAAAGACCCTTTTTCCCCGCAGCCATAGAGGGAAGTCCGAGACCCCCCCCCCCCCTCGTACACAACGGCGATTTCCAGTACAATGCTATCTACCTCCCAATGGGGGAAGGAAATTGCTGGAAATATTTCGGCCGTCTTGGTTGTTCACCCCAAATTTGGAGTCGGTCTTCAGAGGGTTAATGTGACCACCGCCTACTTTTGACGTCAACGTTAAATAACCAATCGCAGAAGGCACGTGTCATCGGCAAACTTGGTGGATATATAATAGCGCGTGCAGACTTGAACAGCGCTCTCTGCTTCACCCCAGTGATTAATGTGTCTCTGTACACTGTTCTGCACCCGATTGCTTCCTCTGGCGGTCCTACAAAGAAACAGAGTGAGGTCAGCGGGTCAAATGGTCTCGAGCGGGGTCGGGGGAGACACCAAGAGCGGCGGAGATCAAGAACGGGAATGGGGGTGGTTCTAAATACCGTGTCTAATATTACCGTGACTAATGTTGACAGGACAGTCGGGGAGAGAGCTCTGTCGAATGTGAATGCACCATAAAGTGTGTTGTAGGCATTCGGAAAACGGGAGTCTCGATCGCGATGGCGACGAGAGAGGAAGCGAGAATGTCACGGTCCAGCTCCATAGAGAGCGTTTCCTCATCATGCTCAATGCCTACCGATGAACCATCAGATCACATACAACCACCACTTAGCTACGATCAGCTTGACGAAAGCGAACAAATAATATACAATTGGATCCATAATGGCGGGATGGCAAACCACTTCGCAGATGATTACGAAAAAAAGTACCCGAGGGTGTTCGAAGTTGCAAGACTCCAATTTGGTAAGAATACTATCTTTGGCCAATACTCTAACATCACTAACCAATCTCCTTCCGAAACTAATACTAACTCTCATAAAAGACCCCTCACCCCAAGTAATTCTCCTAGTAAGAAGAGTAACTTCTAAATTCCTGCTCGCAGGCTAACTGCTAGAAACGTTCAGCCAATCGCTCATGCGGTGGCGCCATCTACTGGCAACAAGTTCAACGAATTGCAAGAAGTTGAACTAAACGACAAAACCATCCCCCAAATGAATAACACTGCTCCTAAAGCGCAACAAATTAAGATTAAGCCCATTAGCATTTACAAAAACCCTAACTATAGAGCAATCCTAACAAATATTGATAGCAACCCAGTTAGAAAGTTCCATGCAAAACTGGACAAGCACTTCGTGCGTATATACCCCAATAATGAAACTTCCCATCGAGAGATCACCAAGTACTTAAAAAACGAAAATATCGAACACTTCCTTCTCACGGATAATTACAAACCACCAATTAAAGTTGTTATTCGCGGACTGCCCTCCGATATGGAGGAGAAGGAGATACACGAAGAGCTGGAGAAATTAAAATACCCAATTATCAAAGTCAATCCAATGCTTAAAAGGACGGATAAAACCAAAATGCCCCTATATCAATTGCACCTAGAAAATAGCGACGAAGGAAGAGAAATCTACAATCTAAAATCACTATTCTTCCTCCTAATTACCGTAGAAAAATATAATACACCCTATAAAGTACAGCAATGTTTTAAATGTCAATACTTTCACCATAACCAAGAAAATTGCCACGTTAACCCCAGGTGTGTAAAATGCGCAGGCCCCCATATCACCCTTAACTGCCCCGAACCCAAGAGATTAGAAAACCCAATATGTTGTAATTGTAATGGAAGCCACCCAGCTAACTATAGAGGATGCCCCAGATTCCCAGTGTATAAATCACCTGAGGATAGACAGCGCGAGAAAGATATCAAAGCCACCCGCAAAGTAACCCCAAATATATCATTCGCCCAAATTACCAAAAATATTGCTGCCCCTAATAATCCTCAATCATCCCCCCAATTAAGTAATAGTATGCCAGCTGACACCATTAACCCCCTCCCAAGTAACAATAATGCCACAGACTCCTTCTCCTTCATATCGCAGATAGGCGAAATTAACTCACTCACTGCTGAAATTAAAAACCTTCTTCAAATAAAAGACTTTTCCGAAATAGTTAATATGCTTAGAGATGCCGTTATAAATATGAAAAAAGCCACTAACACTAGTGATAGGCTATTCATGCTCCTAGAGAGTATGAGTGTCATCTCCCACACCACCCAGGCCCCGTGATGGATGCGCCTCGGGTCTTGTCTATTGTTGCATGGAACGCTAACGGTATAAAACATAAAATCCATGAGCTTAGGGATTTCATAGATGAGCACAACCCTGATTTAATTCTACTACAAGAAACTCGCCTTCAACCAGGGGATAAGCTATACATAACTAATTACAACACTTATAGGTTCGACTACATCAACCCCACTAACCACCCCTCCAGAGGCACTGCCATACTCATTAAAAATACGCTCCCGCACCACCCCCTTAATATTCCCACCCTTCACATTATTAATGCTACTGCAATTAATATTAAAATAGATAACAGCCACTATTACACAATCATATCCACCTACATCCCGCCTAAACAAAATGCCAATCATGTTAAAACTGACCTCGAAACCCTAAAAAATCTCAACTACAACACCCTTATTTTCGGTGACTTAAATGCCCAACACACCCTCTGGAAATGTAACATTAATAACGTCTACGGTACACTTATTTATAATTAACCAACACTACTGACCTCGAAGTTATTGCCCCCGACACTCCCACCCATTACACTAAAAAAACTGCAAGCATAATTGACTTCGCCCTAGTTAGAGGATTCCCACATGATATAATTATTAATTCACTTTGCGAGTTAAGCTCCGACCACAACCCTGTACACATTAAAATTCCCCTAAAAATTAACCCCCTTGCAATTAAACCCTTTAAATTCACAAACTGGAAAAGATACTACAACACTCTAAATAATAAACACTATAACTATTACGAAATTAATAACACTACAGACATTGACAAGCTTGTAAACGACATTACCAACGACATCACCAATAGCTATAACCAAAGTACACATTACATAACCCCACAAAATAATAAAATAATAGACAAACACCTTAAAATACTAACGAACAACAAAAACCGCGCTAGAAAAGCATGGCAGCGAAATAGAACTACACATAACAAAAGAATCATGAACAACACACAAGATTTAAAATATTACCTAAAAGACAAAGCAAACAATAACTGGAATAATTACATTTCTAATCTAACAACCGAAGACAATTCCATTTGGAGAGCCGCCAAACGCCTTAAAAACACTTATACCACCATTCCCCCTATAAAAGACCCCCGCACTAATAATTACAGCTACACAGACCAAGACAAAGCTAATATTATCGCAAACACCCTTGTTAAACAATTCACACCTAACGACATCTCTGACCCACACGTAGAGAATATTGTTAACACAAATATTAATTTATTCTGTAACACACATCATGATCAATACACTCCTAATATCCTCCCCTCTGAAGTTGCTACTATAATTAAAACTCTCCCAAATAGAAAATCCCCAGGTGATGATGCAATAACTAACACTATGGTTAAAAAACTCCCCCCTAAATACATATTCAAAATTGCCCAACTCATAAACAATATTATTAAATTTAATTACTTCCCCACTAGTTGGAAAAATTCCCTAATAGTCCCAATCCATAAACCTGGTAAGCCACCTGACTCCCCTGATAGTTATCGCCCCATTAGCCTACTTAACACCCTAAGCAAATTAACTGAAAAATTTATAGCTAAAGAAATAAATACCCACCTCAACGATAATAATATCCTAGTCCCATATCAATTTGGCTTTCGTAAAAATCTCTCTGCTCCCCACCAAGTTTATAGAATCACCGAACATCTCGCCAAAGCCAAAAATAATAATTATTCCACCGCGGCCCTATTCCTAGATATCCAAAAAGCATTTGATAAAGTTTATATCCCTGGCCTAATCCACAAAATTATTAATTATAACTTCCCTCCGCACATCACCAAGTTAATTATCTCCTACCTCAGCAATAGAACTTTCCAAGTCAAAATTAACAACACCACATCCGACAAAAAACCTATTCTTAGTGGCGTACCACAAGGTGCTATTATCTCTACAATATTATTCAATTTGTACATTAACGATCTTCCAACGCATATTAATTCTAATATAGCTATTTTTGCCGATGACACTGCCATATATTGCACAAATAAAAATCTCAAATACGCTGTCACTACTCTCAACAAACACATCGACCGTGTCGCCATCTGGCTCAACAAATGGAAAATAAAACTCAACACTGACAAATGCGTAGCTGTCATGTTCACAAACAAATTCACCTCGTCTTACCGTAATTTAAACGTGAAAATTAACAACACCATTATCCCCTGGTCAAACACTGTAAAATACCTCGGTGTCCATCTCGACAAAAAACTCACTTTCAAACATCATATTATTCAGAGTAGACTAAAATTTCGAACAGCCAGACGCGCACTTTACCCCCTAATTGCTCGAAATAGCATTTTAAGCATTAAAAACAAGATGCTCATCTATAAATCCTTCCTTCGCCCACTTTTAACTTACGCAGCTCCGGCATGGTCATATGCAGCAGTTTCTAACATTAACCACCTTACTGTTTGTCAAAATACCACCATAAGACAAATAATTGACGCACCATGGTATTGTAGAAATGTTGATCTTCAGAACGAACTTAACGTGCTCACTCTTCCAAATTACCTCAAAAAAACTAGCTACCAATTTCTTCACAAGTTTGGATAATGAATTATTACTGGAAAACTGTGATTATGACCCTGCCGCTGATGCGAATAAGAAACGGCCTCGTGCTGTTCTCTTTCGTTAATTTCCTTTTCCAATAAATAAAAAAAAAATAAAAAAAAAATTATATATAAAAATAAAAATTGATACGTGCTTGCACGGTAAAAAACATCTTAAAATTCTTAAAATGATACGTAGCTTGGCTACGGTAAAAAATATATTATATCTTAAACTTCCTACTTAGACCCTATCAGTAAACTTTCTTCTAGCAGTATGACAGAAAATTTTCTGTCATACTAGTTTTGTATAAGCTCATGGATCCTGTAGACCTCCAATCACTTTCCTCTCTCTGTCTGTCTCTACCTTATGGCCATTGTAGTTATTCTATGCACCAATAGTTATCAAGAACGGCTTCCGAGGGCTTGGCCCAGATGTCGCCGAGCACCACCCTTCATAGTTGACGTCATAGTAGTTGACGGAAAACGGAGTACGGACGTGCGTGCTGCGAGCTCCTTGCTTCCCACGTGTTCGCACGTGCTTCTCCGTTTTCGCCGGTATTCCTGGTTTGTGACCGCACGGGGATCTTTCGATCTTGCGGGCATGTGCCGAGCCTTCAATAGCGGCTTCTTTTCCTACTCACTCGCACTGCACTTTTCTGAGTAAAATGAACTCGAGCGTTCCTTTTCTTCCCACCGCTGATGTGGCTAACCCTGGTGCTGTCCCCGTCGTCGTTCCTGCTGGTTCCTATGCTGATGCTACTCCTGTTCCTGCCGTGCCTACTTTCGAAGATGTCTACTCACTCTATGAGTTATCGTACCCCAGAGAGTGGGAGTTCTACATCCTTGTGAAGGAATTCATCGACTTCGTCGGGCAATATGTGGCGGCGTCAACGGACCCTTTCCACGTAAGTGAAGTTTTGGTGTCTATTAAAACTGTGCTCAATAATCAATCTTATGATATAGAATCTTTTCTGGCTCTTAAAATATTCGATCTTTACTATACTAATTATTGCCAAATAATTAATGACAACCTTGCTAATCAACAACGTAGAATTATGAGACTTGATAATAAATTAATCATGACGACCGAAACTTCCAAGGCTGGCAAAGTTAAGCGTCGCAAGACGAACAACCAGCCTAGTGTAGCCAATGTCCCCACTGCAAATAAATTTGATATTCTGAGCGCGGATGCTGATGATATTCCTAGCACTCAGCCGTTTGACACTGCTGAGATGGATACCAGCAATGCTGACTCCGCTACTAGTACTAACACTAATGCCACTTCGAGGAGATGTCAGGTCTACTTCGAAGTTGGAAACAACTGGAGAAATATGCTCCGTACTATTAATGAAATTGCAAACGATGTCGAAGCTACCCTCTCGGGTACTCTCATTAAAATTAATATTCAATCCACTGATTCCTATCGCGCTATCCAAAAATTCTTGGATACCAATAAAATTCCCTTTCGGACGCTGGATCCTAGATCCGAGCGACCGAAAAAGTTCATTTTACGCGGCCTCCCGGTTAATACGCCGGTTGAAGACATCGAGAGCGCGCTCAGTGAAATTAATCTAGAGCCGATTAAAACGGCTTACTTAACTAACAGAAGAACAAAGAAGCCCATGCCTTTGTTTCTGGTATCAATCAGACCATCCCCCAACCTTGAAAATCTCCACACTATTACTAAGATAAACTACCTTCGCGTTTCCTTTGAGCATTATACCCAAACAGGCGTCAGCCAGTGCTACCGATGCCAAATGTACGGGCATTCCTCGCTTACTTGTAAGCTGTCCCCACGCTGCGTTAAGTGTGGTGGTGGCCATCTTGCCAATGAATGCACTCTACCGGCGGCAGACGGTAACACTTGCTGCGCCAATTGTAAGGGAAAGCACACGGCTAACTACCGTGGCTGCCCCATGCATCCCAAGAACAAGGACAAACTAAGAATAAAAAACCCCAATACTAAGTCTGTCGAAAGACCTACTCCCAAAACTCCCGCTCAATTTATTCCAGCCCCTATTCCAAAAACATCGGCATGGAAAACTTCAAACATTGCTTTAAACACTGCTCCTGTACCCGAGATTAATGCTTCGAAATCGAGTTCAAGTGCCGAAGTCATTCCTAGATCGGATCGAAATCCACCCAATCAGAGAGATACCCAGGGAACCAATCGCATTTCGTGCCCGGTGACCCACCCAAGTTCTGCCCCTGAAGCTGCTGCTTCTAGTCATCAGAACAGCGATAACAGAGGTCCCAAGCCAGAATCTGGTTTTGGAGACTTTTTCCAAATCTTTGCAACGATCAGAGAGTTTATGTCCGCCTTTAACATCGCGGACATTCTGCAACTTTTTAAGAAAATAACTATCATTATCCGCAACGGTGAGCACCCTGTACAGCAACTTATCGCCATCTTCCACGAAATTACCAACTACTTTGACCCAGCACCATGTCATGGCTAGTTCATCCCCCTATCCGTCACTGCGAATTCTGTTCTGGAACGCGAACGGGCTTTCCAATAAAATTAATGAATTCAGACAGTTCCTGGAAAATTCCAATATAGATGTCGCATTAATTCAAGAAACTAAATTTTCGGCGCCTTGGCGTTACATCTCTAATTATTCTCTCTATCGCAACGACCGTCCCCCCCCCGTCCTCACTCTTCTGTACATCCCGGTGGTGGCACTGCCATTTATGTCCGTAGGGGCTTAGAGCACTATAATATTAACGACATTAACACTACCAATGCTGAGAATACTTCCATAGTTTTCCTTCCGGACAGGTCCACTAAAATATTAATCTCTTCTGTTTACCTAACCCCCACTAAACGCTTCCTAAACTCGGACTTCTTCAAAATTCTTAACTACTGTAATTTCTGTATTGTGGCCGGTGACCTTAACGCACACAATACAGCCTGGAACTGCAGAAACTCAAATACTGCTGGCCGCGCCCTTCTAAAATTTGTCACCGATAATTCAGACGTTAAACTTCTCGCTCCCCCCTCCCCCACCCATTTTTATTACTCGGGCGCAAGCACCATTGACTTGGCGCTTACTAAAAACATTCCCTACCCCTACACTATTGAAACCCTTGACCTATTTGACTCGGACCATCTTCCCGTATTAATTACTTTCGACAGCCGGGTAAATATTCAAAATCCTAATCCCCCCACCTTTACTGACTGGAAGCAGTTCCAGGACATCCTAACTTACTCCACCCTTTATTTCCCTTTTATCCGCTCATCCGAAGATATAGATGGCGCCACTACCGAACTCACCCAAGCCGTTCTCAATGCCAAGGCAAGTGCTACTCGTGCTTTAAAAAAGCCGCGTTACCATAACCTACCGGCTAATATCGTTAATTGTATTAAAGAGCGTAACGCGGCTCGTAAGTTATATCAATTCACCCGCCTCCCCCTTCACAGGAAAAATTATCACTTCCTGCGCGCACGCGTTCGACGAGATATTAGAATTTTCCGACAGCGCAGCTGGACTGAATTCATTAGTAACCTTTCTGCTGAAGATAACTCTGTTTGGAAATTTTCCAAACGCCTCAAGTCGACTCACTTCCAATTTCCGCTCATTCAAGGCCCCAGCGGAGTTGCCCTGACTGACTCAGACAAAGCCAATGCTACTGCCGATACTTATCGTACTCAATTCTCCCCCAACTATGACCTGGTAGACGAGGACAATGATCGTCTGGTCCTTGCTACCGTCCAGAATTTTCTAAATACCCCCCCCCCCCTCTGATACTGTTCTTCCTGCTACGGTCGGTGAGATCACTGACATAATTGCAAAGCTTAAAGTAAAGAAAGCCCCTGGTAGCGACCGAATTAATAACGTCGTAATTAAAAACCTCCCCTTAAACATCATTATGTACTTCTCAGAAATAATTAACTACATACTAAAGTTTAACTATTTTCCCAAGAGCTGGAAAACGTCCATTATCAGCCCTATCCCCAAACCGGGGGGGGGGGGATCGTAACAACCCCCAGAGTTACAGGCCTATCAGCTTGCTGTGTTCCCTGAGCAAGATTGTGGAGCGCGTTATTCTTAACAGAATCTTTCTCCATCTTGACCAGCACAACATCATTATCCCAGAGCAGTTTGGATTTCGGTCTCAACACTCTACGACGCAACAGCTATTAAGGGTAGTCGAATTTGCCCGTGACGGGCTTCAGGAAAAGAGACCGACCGCTGCTCTGTTCCTCGATATTAAATGCGCTTTTGACAAAGTCTGGCATCCGGGACTAATCTTTAAATTATTGCAAATTCACTTGCCAGACTGTCTCATCCACCTGATCAATAACTACCTTCTTAGTCGAAATTTTGTCGTCCGTGTCAACAATGAATTGTCCCGACATAACGCTATCACTGCAGGTATTTTACAGGGCTCGATTTTGGGTTGGTTGGTTGTTTTGAGTTTTATGGCGCAAGGTCCAATAAGGACAAGCTGCGCCAAACACATGGTAAATCCCGAAAAGTATATACATAATGTTACCATTTTTAGTCCAAAAAATCCATTAAAACTATGAGAAAAAAATTATGCAAATTAAGTATAGTGATAAAACCAAGCAAAATTTTGAAAAGCACCATATAAAACACATGTATAAAGTGTAGAGTGAAAGTGATGGATAGCCATACACTTGGATAAAAGATTCATATTAAAAGGTGAGAAACACAGTATTAAAGAAAAGGTGATGAAAAAACCAAATCAAACGTAGAAGATGATTAAAGTGTCTCAAATAATAGGTGAAACCAGTCATGAAAAAAGGTGATAAACAGCCATATACATAAAAGGTAGTACAACTATATAAAGTGATAAAAACAGCCAAGTAGGTAATAAAAGTCCAAAAAAGTGGTCATCAGTAGAATTGATAACTACAGTGATGACAAAATATGAGAAAGCGAAGATAAGTTAAAACAGAGACCTCTGGATAGGGATTCCTCCCTCCTTTAAAAACAACGAGAAAAAAAAAGAGGTAAAAGCAAGGGCGAAAAGGAAAACTGGAGTAACTACTCCTCAAATACAATATCATTGTCCGAGTCAGAATAGTCATAATATAGGTAAAAAAGACAAAAAAGTCGAAAAAACAAATTAAATATGGCAACAGCAATTATATACAAAAGTGATAAAAGGCAAAAGGGAAACTGAAAAGCAAAACCTGGATAGGGTAACCCCTATCTAGATGAGGGTCAAGTACTAAAAGATGGTAAAGAAAAAGGCGGAGAGACAGAGTGGCCTCTCCCAGCAGGTTGAGAGGCGAGAGATAGAATCTCATTAGACTATGTCCTCGGTATCGGAGATACCGGAAGCATAGATCTCCAGTGTGTCTTGGGGAAGTGCTTGGAGATTAGTTATATTTAAATATTTTGGTTCTTTACGTTTGCTTGATAAGACAGGCATATTGCGTTGTTCAATAGCTAATTTGGATATCAGTTTTTTTTTGTATTTGATAGGTGGAAGAGTGCGTATGGTCCTGTTCCTATTGGGTTCTAATTCAAGGTATTCAGGTTTCTTTTTATTCATTGAGGAGGTAGACGGTTTTGTATTAGAATTTGGAGAAATTTTATTTTGTTGTGAGACTGATATATTTTCAAGCGGGGTTTGAGATGGGGATTTTTTTTTGTTCTGCGGTTTATTGGTGGTGGGGTTAGATTCTGTCTGTGTTGAGGCTGTGCACATAATTTTCTTTGAAACCGTAGCAGCAGCATATGAAACACCCACACGTGGGATTTTTGATTCCGCAAGTTTCCTTGCCTCGGGAAAAGAGATTTTCTTGGTAATTTTCAAGGTCTGAATTTCTTTTTCTACCGACCACTGTGGACACGAACGAGAAAACGCTACGTGATCCCCTTGACAGTTTACACATCGAGGAGATTTTTCGCAACAGTCAGGCTCGATTTTGGGTCCCACGTTGTTTAACTTGTACGTTAACAATGTGCCTCCTGGCGAAAATACTCTGCTTGCTCTTTACGCGGACGACACAGCTATCCTTTCTACTGCACATAACATCGACTACCTGTCTATTCAAATGCAGCGTCACATCGGCACTCTTGAGAATTGGTTTACTCGCTGGAAAATTAAAATCAATCCCTCAAAGTGCCACGCGATCTTTTTCAGTAATGCTTTTCACAACCCACCGCGACTTTTTCTTTATGGCTCCCCGCTCGCTTGGGAAAACACGGCCAAGTACTTGGGTGTAACTCTGGACCGTAGATTAACTTGGAGTACCCATACCTTAAACACTATTAGGAAGTGCAATGCTATTACAGCGCAACTCTGAACTCTGCTTAATAGCCCTCACCTTTCAATGCGTAACAAAGTGCTACTGTACCAACAAGTTATCAGACCTGTGGCCATGTATGCAATTCCCGTTTGGTTCTCAGCGGCCAAAACCCACATTGACAAGCTCGAGCGCTTTCAGAACAGAATTCTCAGGCGGATCCGCCGAGCCTTTAGGTATCTCTCTAACAATACCATCCGAAGGGACTTCGGCATTACTTCATTTTATCAACAAGCCTACAAAATATCAAAGAAATTTTACGGAAATCTTCCGAATCTACCTAATGAGACGATAGCGGAGCTTCCCGACTACGACCACTCCCTTCCCACTAATCGTAAACGCCCACGGGCGTGTCTCCTTAGGAGTTAGCATTGGCCCTCCTACCGCGATACTCTACCTATCCTGCCTACTTTAAGCCGTGCGCGCGTTGTGCACTGCTATCGCTCGCGTCTCGGGACCTGCAGGTCGGGGGTTCGGCCCTCGTCTGCGCAGTCCTCCCATTTTCCGAATTTTCCCTCCTGCTATTTTTAGCCTCTCCTTAGAGGCTTCGCTATCATCTCATTATGTAGTTGTACGACCCTGACGAGGGCCTTTTTTATTTTCGTTTCCTCCTGACTACTAATAAAGAAAAGAAAAATAAATAAATAAACAAAAAAATAAACTACTCTAACTTAAATAATAACTAACTAAACTATACTGAGCCTACTTATTCCACTAGTTAACTAAATTACCTACTCTCTCTCCCCTTAAGTTAATCTTAAAAGTTATGTAATATTAACTTTATACTTCACTTAACTTTAACAAACTTTACTGAGCACAGATATCTTGACACCATTAACTTGCTTACTGGAGATAAAGTCCAATCGGACCAGGGAACTCCATTTTATACCCACAACTAGCTCCCGCTGTGGCAGAGAAGGCAGCATTAGAAGAGGTCGTCTGGACACCGAGGTGAACAGACGTTCGGTATTACAGCTCCGGCTAAGCCTTGCTTACTACGCGTGTTGTTCACGCGTGCCTTTGCCTTCCAGCCAGATCGCAAATTTTCTCTTCGTGATTCGGGTACATTTAGTCAGGTGAGTCTGAGGGGTTTATTTTAAACTTGCTCATGGCTGACAGGGCAAGTGTAGCTGGACCGTCGGGAGAATGCCCTTCTGGCTCCTTTTTCAGGACACCTACGGACTCTGACTCTGACGACTGCGCTAGTGTACGCCCAACTTCTACTGATAGAAGGAAGGATTATCTAGCATCACCTGCTAGTCCTACGCCACGATCTTCACGGAAGAAAAATAACAAGCAGCGTGCGGCCATTAATACTGCAACGAAGGAGGATTACCTTGCCAAGGGCGAGCCTGATCCGGACTTACAGTCACAAAATACTAAAGACTCATCAAAACACGGAGAAGTTAGTGTATGTGAAACGCCACGTGCCATCGGAACTAACCCAAATTCGGATACCGCTCTCACGGATAACGCTATGGATTACCAACAGGACTCTGAACACAAAAACTCAACCAATGCTCCAAGTGTGCAAATATGTGACGATAACTTGATCCAGTTGACTAGAGACAAGATTGACCGCTACATGGGATACTTCAGACAAAACTACCAAAGTAGCTGGGAATTTTACGACGCCATAAAAGGATACATGCAGTTCTTGAGAAACATCCTGTCACCACAAGCCCTCCTGGTAAGTGATTGTATTGATTATTTGATAAAAGTGCTCCATACTAATACATGACATTAACATGTTTATAAGTAGTGAACTGTTTCCATTGTATGTAGATGAGTATAACGAGGAAGTTAATGGTTTTGTTTCTAAATATAATATAGAATTTGTAAGAGTTCAAAAAACTGTTAAAATTGTTAGTAAGAAAACAAATAAGAGACAGAGGGATGATGATGAAATACCGGTTTCGCGGACCAAATTCGCGGCCCTAGAGGAGATTAACTTAGATGAAAATAATGAGGAAGATGGCATTCAGAATAATATGGAGGTACAAGCTCCAGCCACTCTTAATAGCTCTAAAAAATATCATATCTATTATGAGTCAGGTAATAATTATAAAGCCCTTCTTAGCCAAATTAAAACTAACGTTCCGGACGCCGAGCCAGAAATGGCCGGTAGTCTTATCCACCTAACGTTTCACAATGTTGATAGCTACCGTAGTGTACAAAAGTTACTAACTGAAAATAATATCCCCTTAAGATCGGTCGATCCACGATCGGAAAGACCTAGGAAAATTTTAATTAGAGGCTTACCCGCCTCCACGGACAGGCAAGACATCATCGATGCATTAAAACAAATTGGTGTCGAACCCATAAAAGTAGCTTACTTGACTAACAAGAAAAATAATAATGCTCCTTTACCGCTGTTTATGGCAAGCCTGAGACCTTCACCGAATAATGACAACTTAAAAAATCTAATATCTATTAATCATCTAAGGATCAAAATTACCCCGTTCATAAATTCTGGATACTCGCAGTGCTATAATTGTCAAAAATTCGGGCACTCGAGTATCACTTGCAAACTAACGCCAAAATGTTTACTATGCAGCGAAAATCATATTGCAAGAAATTGTCCGATTAGAGGTAGCCCTGATAAGTTTAAGTGCGCCAATTGTGGTCTTAACCACACGGCTAATTTCACGGGTTGCGAAAAGCATCCAGCAAACGTTAGCACTATAAACAACAGGGAAAAAATTCCAAAAACCATTAATGAACCCACACCAAACTTTATTCCTGCACCTATTCCCGTAACTTCTGCTTGGGCAAATAGGACTCCCACTCCTGCAACTCCAGCTCAAACCATAACAACTAATAACGTTACTCAAAATGTGGTCCCTGAAACGAATGAAAATAATAATTATGTTCGGAATACCCCAAGGAAAAAAATTAGTATAGACAAGCCCATATCCAGAACTAACTGCAACCCTGAACCTGAAAAAACAAATAAAACTGCTAATCCTACGGGAAAAGCAAACGAAAACTCAAACAATAATAACAACGGTGGTCTCTCGGACTTTGCCGAAATATTTAAAATGGTTAGGGACTTTCTACAAAATTATGCTATAACTGATATAATTCAACTATTTAAAAACATTGCCGCTGCGCTCCGCGAGCCGGGTGACATCATGGTGAAGTGTATTACCCTATGTGAATTAATGTGTAACTACTTTTTCCCTGTTCATCATGGATAGTCGTTTCTCGTCTAAACCCACCCTCAGCATATTGTTTTGGAATGCTAACGGGCTAGGCAGGCGCATTACTGAACTTAGAGAGTTTTTGGAAGAGTCTAACATAGACATCATGCTCATACAGGAATCTAAGCTAAACCAAAATCGTTTCAACATTAATAATTTTAAACTCTACAGACATGACAGGAACACCCCCAACCAGAGAATTGAGGGAGGGGTTGCCATTTACATAAAAAAACAACATAAACCACTATCAGACCAGTGATCTTGTCACCCAGAATTTGGAGTCTACTTCTGTCATGGTATGCCCAAGAGAGAACTTCAAAGTTTTGCTTACTTCTGCCTATGTCCGGCACCGGAGTTGTTTCCCCACGCAGGATATTCAGCATATTCTTTCATACCACACAAACTGTATTATTGCAGGTGATTTTAACGCCCGTAATAGGGCCTGGAATTGTACTTCTAACAATAATTACGGCAGGGATTTAATGAACTTCCTCTCTAACAATCCTGACATCGTGCTAGCTCATCTTGCCACCCCCACCCATTATTCTACTGGCTCCCCGTCCACCATCGACCTAGCTCTACTTAAAAATATAAATTGTAATTACGATATTGAAACTCTAGACCTCTTAGATTCAGATCACCTCCCTGTCCTACTCACCCTTAACCTTAATGTCTCACAGGATATTCCTGACCCCTTTTATTTCACCGACTGGTTACAATTCCAGGACCAACTTACGGGCTCTAATTTACACTACCCCATCATACAAAATAACACAGACATAGATAGCGCTGTCCAAAAACTTACGAACGCTATAAATCAAGCAATCAAATCTTCATCCCACAGTGTCAGTAAAAATAAATTACACAATCTACCTGCCAGAATTAGAAACCTCATTAAAAAACGAAACACTGCTCGTAAGATTTTCCAGTATCACCGTGACGGTAACAGTAGGCAAAACTTTCATTCTCTCAGGGCGCAGGTCAGGAGGGAAATTACCAAATTCAGGCAAGAGCAATGGTCTAACTTCATTTCTAATCTCAGCACGCAGGATAATACACTTTGAAAATTTCACAAAACCTTAAAAAGCGTCAAAACCAACTTCCCTCCCATCCACGGAATAAATGGTATAGCATTTGACAACACCGCAAAAGCAAACGCTCTCTCCGACACGTACGAACTTCAATTTTCCCCCAACAACAACTTAGAAGACGAGGAGCATGACCGGACGGTCCGTGACTTCTTGGCCTCTATCCCCGCAGGAAATATATACAAATCTTCCCCTCATGAAATTATAAATATTATTAAAAGTCTCTCCAACAAAAAAGCCCCTGGCATAGACAATATCCCTAACAAGGCCATCAAAAACTTCCCCCCTAACATCATTCTTTACTATACTGCTATTGTAAATGCCATACTAAAATTTAACTACTTCCCCAAGCTCTGGAAAACATCTATTGTATGCCCTATCCCCAAACCCTCGTCTGATCTTAAATTCCCGCAAAACTACCGCCCGATTAGTTTACTGAGCTCCCTATCTAAAGTTACCGAGCGTGTTATTCACAATAGACTGATTGAATTCATTAACACAAACAACATTTTAATTCCGGAACAATTTGGCTTCCGCACACAACACAGCACCACACACCAATTGCTCCGAGTCACAGAATTCGCATCCAGTGGACTTCAAGAGAAGAGGCCCACTGGTGCGCTTTTTCTGGACTTCGCGAAAGCATTTGACAAAATACCACACACTGCGTTAATTTACAAGCTCATAAAACTCAATATTCCAGACAGACTCATACACCTTATACACAACTATTTAGAAGACCGCACTTTCACCGTCCGCGTTAACACCAAACTTTCGAATTACAAACATATCTCTGCAGGTGTTTTACAGGGTTCAATTCTTGGGCCCCTGCTTTTCAACGCATTTATCAACGATTTGCCCCGTAACCCTTACACAACTATTGCTTTATACGCGGACGACACAGCCATTCTTGCCACAGCTCATCACCCTAATTTAATAGCAAGCTACATACAGACACACATAGACACACTTGAAGACTACTTCATTAAATGGAAAATCCAAGTCAACACAGACAAATGCCAAGCAATTTATTTCTCTCACACTTACAAAAACCCTCCACGCATTTACATCTACGACTCGGTAATCAACTGGGAGAACTCGGTAAAGTACTTGGGCGTTACTCTTGATAGGCACCTAACATGGAACCCACACATCAAAAGCATTAAAAAGAAAATGACTAGTAGAGTAGAAATGTTGCGAGCACTCCTTTTCAGCCACCATCTCAACACCAGAAACAAAATCCTCTTATACAAAACGGTTATCCTTCCAATTGCTCTCTACGCTGCGCCCGTATGGTCCTACGCCGCTAAGACAAACATCAGAATTCTTGAAACATGCCAAAACGGTATCCTGAGGAGAATTAGGAGGGCCCACAGATACCTCGCTAATGTGGTCATTAGACGAGATTATGACATCCGAACAATTCGTAGGGAAACACAACACCACTCTGTAAACTTTTATAACAACATAAATTTAATAAACAACGTCATAATCGCGGAGCTTCCCAATTATGACTTCCGGGACCCTACGTACAGGAGGAGACCTAGAACGGCTCTATTAGAGCCTGCTCCGGACTAACCTCTTGTCTTGCCCTCCCGCTAACAATACACATCGTCTCAATACTGTTCTATCCCGTTCTCTATCTTCTCTTTTTATACTGAAAAAAAAAATTAAAAAAAAATAAATAAAAATAAAAATAAAAAATAAATACAAAAAAAAATAAAAATATATATAAAATTATTAAAAATAATTATAATGATTATTATTATTAAAACGTGTATAAATATATATAATTGTATATTTTCTTTTTCTCCATATAACTTTCTTAGCACCCTCATATTGTAAACCTTGCATTCATGTAATTTATTTCACTACTTAATCCTTTGTTAAGAGCACTTTTATTCAAATATCAATAAGCATCACTGGGGATTTGGCTTACGCCCACGCGCCCCGAAAATCGTCCCTTACGGGGAGGCATGATCCCGCTGTGGGAGAGAACCGGTCTGGACACCGAGGTGTACAGACGCGTCTTTTTTCAGCTCCGTGTAAGCTTTGATACCGCACGTGGTTGCACGTGCACCGCTGCTTAGCCAGCCTTGCCTACGTTTTCCTGCTCTTCGCTCACCAGTTACGTTACTGTCCGATTAGTCTGAGGGGCCTAGGTTTGCTCATGAGTGATCGGGCTAATGTAGCTGGCCCGTCGGGCAGCAAGCATTATGGCAGTGCCAACCGTACTCCTGACTCGGAATCTGACATGGACTCGGAAATGGATTTTTCTACACCCTCAACGAGGAAAGACCTTCGTAAACAGCCGACAACCTTGGCCAGGAAAAGCGAGGATACCCTGCAAAGCGTTGCCCGCAACGCCAGGAATGAGCTTCAGACTACATCTTCAGCTGACCCGGACACTAACCCTTGGATTACCAAAGGAAGAAAGAAAAAACCCGCTGCTGCCAAATTGGCGGGCAGCGCCAGCACTCATGCACGTAAAAACCATATCTCAGATGAGGAATATAAAGAAATTAATCGTCGTAAAAGCAGAACTTGCTCGGACTACATTTCCAGAAATGACTGCCCAGCTGAAATCCGTGGACTGGCGGATGAATTCAATAATTGATTAATAATGACGAGCGAGGATACCCACATGAGCATCACTTGGATATGGGTAAGTGCTATGTTTGATCATTTAAATACTTTGCTCTGTAGGAAACCTATTGATTTCAAACCCTTTCTAGAATGTGAACACCTTGTTGAGGAAATTACTGATAACTTAAGCATTTATAACGCCAGAATGGCTGAATATAACCTAGAATTTACTCTAACTAACGGGAATCTAGAAATTAAAACCAAATCCCACAAACATTCTAGGGAGGACGAGGAAAATTCCCCGGTCTCCCGCACTAAATTCGCGGCTTGTAGCCCAGAAAATTCTAACGACCCTTGCGTAGCTAATTCTAACGACCCTTGCGTAGCTAATTCTAACGAGATTAATGATGACGCCAGTAACGTCCCTACCAGTATGGAAACGCAGGAAACTGCCGCTCCCAAGCCTAACAAAAAATATCATATTTTCTTTGAGTCGGGAAATAACTACAAAAGTTTAATTGACCAGATCTTAACTATCTCGCCTGACGCCGAGCCAATTCTGGCCGGCACTCTTATTCATATAGTTTTCTCCGAAAGTGAGAATTACAAAAAAACTCAGCAGTTATTGCTCGAAAATAACGTTCCCTTCAGGATTGTCGACCCGAGGTCGGAAAGGCCAAAAAAAATTCTAATCAGGGGCCTGCCTGCCACTACCGATAGACAGGATATTCAGGATGCGCTGACAAATATTGGCATTGAGCCTATTAAAATTGCCTATCTTACCAATAAAAAAAACTAACGTTAAATTGCCGCTGTTTATGGCCTCACTTAAACCATCCCCAAATAATGATAACATTAACACCTTAACTTGCATAAACCACCTAAAAATTACTATCACCCCGTTTAAAAACTCCGGATATGCTCAATGCTATAATTGTCAGCGTTACGGGCATTCTAGCAACACCTGCAATCTAACTCCCAAGTGTTTACTCTGTAGTGGTAGCCACCAGGCCAGACTCTGTCCCATTAGGGGAAACCCTGAAAAATTCACGTGTGCTAACTGCGGTGGGAATCACACCGCTAATTATTCTAAATGTAGCAAACACCCTAAATTCATAGCCAATTCCAAAATTGCCCCAAATAAACATAAATTTTACAGCATCCCAAACTCTAATCCAAATTTTACCCCTGCTCCTACCCCGTCTACCTCGGCTTGGAATAAAAACGCTCCCCCCTCAAGCAAAAATAATACCCCCTCGGTGCCTTGTGACACCGCTGAGAATAATGTAAATGTTAACCCTGCCCCTAGCCCCCAGGATTTGCATACTCACATTAGGACTGCTCCTAAAAAGAAAATTGTGTTAGATAAACCTATTTCCAAATACTCCCCCAAAACTCAACAAACTCATAGTACTAACCCCCGCAGTAGCAGTAATGACGGCCTCTCCGACTTCGGCGAGATTATTAAGTATGTTAGGGAAATTTCCCAAATTTTTTCAATCCATGACATTGTAAACTTGCTTAAAAACTTAGCTGTCGCTCTCTTTTCGTCGCCGAGAGCCCGGCGACGAAATTAACAAAATGTGCAGGGTCTTTAGCATAATTAGTGATTACTTCCACCCCGATCCTGGTTCTAATCGTGATCGGGACTCAGCGGCTTAACCTTTTTTTTTTTTTTTTTCACTTGCCTACTTTGTTCAATTTAAACTTTTTTAAATTGTCCCTTAAATTTATTATGGTAAATTTTTCTGTTAAAATTTACTTCCTGAGTCATGTAATCCCTGCTTTTCCCACGTTTCAATTTCTTAAGAGCACTGTATCTAATATGATTCGTATGTATCACTGGAGTTAAAGCCTAAGTGCCCAGGTACTCCCAGAAAGCCCATTATTGGAAAATCCCGCTGTGGCTCGGAGTCCTGCCTCTGTAGAGCGCGGACGTGTTTTTTCTGCTTTCAGCGTTAAGCCTCGCGCTAGCGCACGTGCTTTCCCTTGCCTTCCCTCTCGGTCCTATCTCCGTGCTCGTGACCTTCCGGGGAGTTTATGCTCTTGCGGATGAGTAACGGGCCTGAAATAGCGACATTCACAGCTAATAATCCCCCTAGATCAGCCATTAATAAGCCCTTTGCTGCAACTAGTGGATCTTCTGAAACGAACCTGGACTTAGAAATGGATCTGAACACGACTACCGCAATGGACTTCCAAGCAGACATGACCGCTCAGCGACCGCCATCGCCGCTAGCTGCAACGATCCTGAAATACCCGATGACGAAATTGGAAACATACATTCTCGAAAAAGTGTTGAACCCGACCACGAACGAAGAAATACGCCAAGAATTGATGTCTACTTATCCGAGCGTGGAAGCTGCGTATTCAAGACTGGGAGGTAAGCCGGATTATTATTTGTCGGCAGAAATTAATACAACTAACAATTTCCTGAACACAAACACACCTGAAAACTCTAATCCTAAGCCCCCCAAGAGGGCAAATATAGCACTTAACCAACTAACAAATGATCAAAACTCACACAAAAATAACACACAAAATAACAGATTTATATTTCCTAACGCCAGACATACTGCTAGACAGTATAAACCCCTTCTAGCAACACCTAATTCCATCCAAACAAACAACAAATTCAGTGGATTATCCGAGCAAACATTAAACGACACCACTATTCAAAATTCAACAGAAAACACTAAAGTAAAGCCAATCTGCATCCTAAAACAAAGGGATGATAAAATCATATACAAAACTGTACTAAAGAAGACCAGAGAGGCATTAGGAAACTGCTTTTACGCCAGGCCCGCCAACGACATTGTCAGGATTCAACCTGACAGTGTCGAGTCCCATGCTAAAATTGAAAAATTTCTAAAAGAAAACAAAATCCAAGGCTATATCCTCCCAATGGGTGTTATCAAACCCATTAGAGTAGTTATCAGGGGCTTAGATATAGATACCCCACCAGAAGAAATTAAACAAGAACTAGATCTGCTAAACATTCAAACAACCAAAATAGTGCAAATGACCTCCAGAAAAACTAAAAATCCCATCCCCTTATTCCAAATTACCCTCCCTAATATACCAGAATCTAAGAAAATATATGAAGTAAAATCAATAAACTATATAGGCATCAAAGTTGAAGATTACATCCCCCCTAAATGCATAATGCAATGCTTTAAGTGCCAACTCTTCCATCATCACCAAATTAACTGCTTCGCAGAACCAAGATGTGTCAAGTGCAGCGGTGAACATGTGCAGTGGTAATCACCCTGCCAGTTACAGAGGCTGTGAAAAATTCCCAAACTTAAAATTAAAAAAGATATCAGACAATCCCAACCCCCCAATCCCATAAACAACACTGTCAGGCCAAATTTCTCCTTCGCCAATGCCCTCACTAACTCCACAAACTCCCAAAATCCCCCACAAACCCAATCCCAGCCACCCCAAGCTAATATTCAACAATCCCAAGCCCCCAGCGTAGAACTAAACTCCCCCCAAAACCAAGTCTCTGCACGATAAATGAAATTAACCAGGAAATTAACAACATAGACTACAATACCATAATCCCCCAACTTAAGCACATCCTCGCAGAAATAAAACAACAAACTAACCATGTAAATAAGCTGGAGATATACCTTCGTTATCTCCCTAATCTGATCTCCATCCCCCATCATGGCTAATTGCCAAAGGTTTTGCCTCTCCGTTCTTTCTTGGAATGCAAATGGTCTTAGATCCAAACTCCTCGAATTTCGGGATCACATAGATGAGCACTCTCCTGATATCATCCTCGTTCAAGAAACACATCTACACCCAGGTGTCAGAGCAAATGTTGCAAACTACCACACTTACAGAAACGACACACCACCTAACCCTGTCCCCTACAGGGGCACTGCCATATACATTAAGAAAAATATCCCACACTATGAAATCCCACTTCCCAACCTCACTGCCATCTACGCCACTGCTCTTAAAGTCACACTCAATAATAAAACCCCCTTCTTAATTGTCTCCACTTATATTCCCCCCCAACAAAACCACACTGACGTACATAATGATTTAATTAAAATAGCCCAACTTGATAATAACACCATAATTTTTGGAGATTTCAACGCCACACACACCTTTTGGAACTGCAACACTAACAACACACATGGAAACACAATCTACAACTTAATAAACAATTATGACATTGACATACTTGCACCTGAAACACCAACACATTACAGCCACCAAGGTAATGGTTCCATTATTGATTTTGCCCTCATTAAGGGAGTCCCTTACCCCGTGAACATACAAACACTCAATACACTTAACTCAGATCACCTTCCAGTCCAACTAACCATAAATTTCAACTCAAATCTCAACCACAACACCCATAATACTATTACTGACTGGAATCACTATAACCACATACTTAAGAATACACCATATAACTTTAACATCCCAAACACTCCTGATGAAATTGACAATTACACTAAATACATAACCGACACCATCACTACTGCCTATAACACTGCTACACAAACAATTCACAACAATATTAACAGAAAATCTACTGACAAAACACTCAACCACCTTAAAAATCTCAGAAACAGCACCAGGAAAACATGGCAGCAAGCCAGACTCCCTCATCACAAAACACTCATGAATCAAGCTCAAGATAACTTAAAAACATACATCAAACACAAGTCAAACACCATATGTTTCTAACTTAACCACACAAAACAACTCCATCTGGAAAGCCACACGACAACTTAAAACTAGGAAGTTCAACATGCCACCACTTTACAATAACACTACAGGTACACAAGCTCTTACCCAGGAAGACAAAGCTGCATTAATTGCTCAAAAGCTAGCTAAGCAGTTCACCCCCCCATAATTTATCCCCCCCCACTGAGAGAGAAGTAATTTCTAACCTTGAAAACCTACTAGACTCCCCCATCCCTCCTATTGATACTCATATCCCCCCCCCTCTGAAGTTATTAACCACATCAGAAAACTCAAATAATAAAGCTCCTGGTGCGGATAAAATCACTAGTATAATGCTCAAAAATCTCCCCCCCCCAAGCTCTTAATTAATATTACCACCCTCATTAATGCCATTAATCGCACCAGCTACTTCCCCTCTCCCTGGAAAAACTCTATAATTATCCCCATCCATAAACCTGGTAAAGCTCCCTCTGACCCCTCTAATTACAGACCCATTAGCCTACTCTCAACTATTAGTAAACTAGCAGAAAAATTCATTCTTAACTTAATTAACACCCACCTTGATAATAACATCCTCTCCCCATACCAATTTGGTTTCAGGCGTTCTCTCTCAGCCCCTCATCAATTATACAGAGTAGTTAGTGATCTCGCCAAAGCTAAAACGTACAGCAAATCTACTGCTGCTGTCTTTATGGATATCAGCAGGGCATTCGACTCAGTCTGGGTACAGGGACTCATCCACAAACTCATTAACTACAATTTCTCACCTAGCATTATACACTTAATTTACAGCTACCTTACAAACAGAACTTTCCAAGTCAAACTTCATAACACACTCTCACAGAAACACAATATTATCTGCGGTCTGCCACAAGGCAGCTTGCTGGGTCCAGTTCTGTACTTAATTTACGTAAACGACTTCCCAACACACTTCAGAACACAAACTGCTGTTTACGCAGATGACACAGCCATATACATGTCTTATAACAAAATTAACTTTGCAGTCAACCAGCTTAACATCCACCTACACCACATTCTAACTTGGACACACAAATGGAAAATGAAACTCAATACAGAGAAATGTGTTGCTGTCATGTTTTCCAGAAAATCACCTACCTCTTATAAAGACCTTAACATCATTATAAACAACACTGCTCTGCCCTGGAACAAATCCTGTAAATATCTTGGAATTACTCTTGACAAGAATCTCACTTGGCGTCCCCACATAAAACACATTATTGATAAATTTCGAGCTGCTAAAAGATCACTCTTCCCCTTAATTGCTCGAAATAATTATTTGAACTTAGATATGAAGTTGCTCATCTATAGTGCATTCCTTAGACCTATCTTAACCTATGCTTGCCAGGCCTGGTCTTACTGTCCAGAGTACCAAATAAATAAAATCTGTGCTGCTCAAAATAGTACTATCAGAACTATTGTAAATGCCCCCTACTACTTTAGAAATTACAAAATTTATGAAGAAATTAACTTCCCCCCCCCCCTCTCACCAAATTCATCCATTCCCTCAACATTAAATTTTATGAAAGCATTGAAGCTAATGAGCTTACTCTACTAACTGATCTCTCTGATTATGACCACAGGAAACCCTTTAATAGAAAGAGGCCAAGAGCCTCTTTGGCTCTTAACTGGTAATTCCCCTCCTCTAGGTATGTCCCAGTAGCACAGACGGTAGAGCGCGGAGCTCATAACCTTTAGGTTGTGAGTTCGAATCTCCACGAATTCACTTTTTCCAAAACTTCCCCCCCCCCCTCCCAGTTAGCTGGGTTCTGGCTTGCAAACTCCTTTCTAGTGTCTATCCTTAATTTATTTTAATTTAATTTTAAAAAAAAATTATAAAATTTTCAAAAATAAATACGTAGACCCCGGTCTACGGTAAAAAACGTAAAAATTTTTTTACTAAAATTAATACTTGAGTTTGTTTTCAAACCCAAGGTAAAAAAAATTATTTATAAACATTAACCCTCCTTCTTAGATATTTTCCTTTTCTCTATCCACTAAACTTTCTCAGGTCACAGAAATTCGAGGAAACAAACACACTTCTCTCCTATCTCTTTTAACTAACATCTGTCGGCAATATTCCGGTGAACTCCAGCAAAAGAAATGCTATCTTCTAGAAGTTGGGGGTAAATTTCTACCCAGGCACTTCTCCACAACCAGTCGCAGTCGCAGTCGGAAAACGGAGTACGGACGTGCGTGCAAACAAATTTGATGTTCTGAGCGCGGATGCTGATGATATTCCTAGCACTCAGCCGTTTGACACTGCTGAGATGGATACCAGCAATGCTGACTCCGCTGCTAGCACTAACACTACTGCCACTTCGAGGAGATGTCAGGTCTACTTCGAAGTTGGCAACAACTGGAGAAATATGCTCCGTACCATTAATGAAATTGCTAATGATGTCGAAGCTACCCTCTCGGGTACTCTGATTAAAATTAACATTCAATACACTGATTCCTATCGCGCTATCCAAAAATTCTTGGATACCAATAAAATTCCCTTTCGGACGCTGGATCCTCACTTCCAATTTCCCATTCAAGGCCCCAGCGGAGTTGCTCTGACTGACTCGGACAATTATGCTGGATTCAGTTTCAAATGTGGCAGTTACCACTGACATGTGGACATCGGACAGTACCAAATCGTACTTGGCTGTAACTGCCCATTATATTTACAATGAAAAATTCCGTTCTTCATTGCTAAGTACGAGTATATAGACAGTAAAGTGTATATTGTAGAATATTGACAGTAAAGTAACAGCAATTGTGACAGACAATGCAGCAAATATGAAGAATGCAGTTACAGATGTTTTACAGAAACGGCATCACCCCTGTATTGCTCACACTTTAAATCTGACTGTGAATGAATCTTTGAGTACTAATACGATACTGAGCACACTCATAAAAAAAGTGTCGGGATGTTGTAGGCCATTTTAAAAGCAGCACAGTAGCTGCTGATAAACTGAGGGAATTACAAAAACTTATGAATCTTAGCGAACTGAAGGTAAAACAGGATGTTCCCACAAGATGGAACTCAACTTTAATTATGTTGGAGAGGCTTTTATTGATAAAATCTCCACTGTCAGCTGCTGTGTCAAATTTGCCACATGCCCCAGAATTTTTGGATGGGACAGAATGGGATATTATAGCCGATTGTGTTCCCATTTTGAAACCGTTTGAAAGTATGACCAAAGTTTTGTCAGCAGAAAAATATGCGACAATGTCCTTAATAATTCCCCTTGTTAAAGGTCTTGAGTTTGCCTTAAAACAACAGAAACCACGTACCTCTGTTGTTCAACAGTTACAGAAATCACTCATTGATGTCGTAGCAAGGCGGCTTGGTTCCTTGGAATACAATAAAACTGTGGCTAAAGCCACTTTTCTTGATCCAAGATTCAAGAAAACGGCATTTGGCACGGAGGAAAACTCCCGAAAAGCCCAGGACTGGGTCACAGAAGAAATTGAGTCTATCGTAAACTCAAAAAATAGATCAAGTGTAACCTCTGCGACTCCAACACCGAGTACCTCTTCAGAGAGAGAGGATGAATTTTCCATATGGAAGTATTTTGATTCCAAATTACTAGACACACAAACTGTCAGATCTGCAACCACTACTGCAACTCTATTAATCAGGCAGTATGTGGAAATGCCGTATGTGCCAAGACCTTCTGATCCTCTGGAGTTCTGGAGTGTAAATAAGTATTCTTTACCAGAACTTTTTGATTTAAAATCTAAGTACTTATGTATTCCCGCAACATCTGTGCCATGTGAGCGAGTATTCTCGAAAAGCGGACATATTTTGAATGATAAGAGGAATCGTTTATCCTCCAAAAACTTGGATATAATTCTTTTTCTAAATAGTAATTTGTAAATATTTTATGTATATATATACACCAGTTAGAACATGTCATGTATTTACTTTTTAAATATCACTTAATTTATTTATATTGTTTCAATTTTTTCATGTTATATTGTGCTCAGCATTTTTTTATGCGGGTTTTACATTTTGTACTAATTCTTTTGATGTTGTAAAATGTTCAGTTTATTTTCACGTTTTATACAAATATTAGCATTTTTATGATACTATGATTTAATAGCATTATCAAAAATACACGTGGATTATACCTCCTGGGGACAACCACGCTAAAAAAAATGCACCTGTGAAGTTTTACCTCTCTAGGTGGTGTGAAGAATGTATTGCCATCAGCAACAACCAAGAATTGTGTGTCGCCTTTGATGGTACATGGCAGAAACGTGACCACATGTCACTCAATGGTGTAGCGACTGCAACCACTGTCGACACTGGGAAAGTGATAGATATTTCTGTTATGTCCAAATTCTGTAAATTCCCCCAAAGTAATAGAAATTTGCATACTGATGCATGCATTGCCAATTACAGTGGAGGTATAGAAATTGCTGGTGTGAAAGAAATTTTCAGCAGGTCGGAATCATTCAATAATGCAAGGTATCTAAGATATCTGGGCGATGGGGATTCCAAAGCATTCAATAGTGTTGTCATCAAAAGTATATGGTGATGCAAATATAGAAAAACTGGAATGTATAGGCCATATACAAAAAAAGAATGGGTTATAGACCTCTTGAACTGAAAAAGAAATATGTTGGTAAAAAACTTAGAGATGGAAAATCATTAGGTGGTAAAAATAGATTAACCGACAGCATAATTCTGAAAATTCAAAAGTATTATGGCTTGGCAATTAGACGAAATGTTGGCTCTTTGCAAAATATGGAGCAGGCTGTACGGACAGAGTACTTTCATTTACTATCTAACAATGAAAATTCGAATCATGGGCTCTGTCCAGTTGGAATGGGTAGTTGGTGTAAATTCCAACGTGCAAAAGCCAGCGGAGATGTGTATGAACATGATAAACATACACATATTGCTTTGCCTATCATGGAAGCGATAAAACCCATTTTTAGAGAATTGTCCTATCCAGAATTGTTGAAAAAGTGTGTACATGGGAAAACCCAGAATCCAAATGAGTCTGTAAATAATGTCATCTGGACCCGTGTACCAAAAACTGTGTTTGTGTCTCCAAAAACACTTAAATTTGGTGTGTATGATGCTGTTTCCTGCTTTAATGCAGGAAATATAGTTAAATGGAAAATTTTGGTCAAGTTAGGGATCAATCCAGGTGTCAATTGCATCAAAATACTCAAACAACTGGACAAGGATCATGAGATAGATCGAGAGAGAAAACGCTTTGAATACTGTAAAAAAGCAAGGCAAACTCAAAAAATTGCGAAGCACAAACTGGAAGACTCATTTCATGAGTCTGAAATAGACAATCCATCATATAAATCAGGATTTTATTACATTCGTGTAGTGATGCTTTTTAAAAATACAGTTTTAAACTTTAAATCTGTTATTCTCAAAACATGGATTTTGCAGGTTCGTGTTCTTTTTTTCTCAGTACTTCAGAAATACAATGACTGCAAATTTTTATCACGAGTTTATATCCTAATACTGATCATGTTAACACAGATTTAAATATCTATGTAATACATATTATTTTATAAGAGAAAAATGCCATGAAAAAGGGTTTAAAAAGTGACCCGCAGTAAAAAAATTAAATAAATTTATAATTGATACTTAGAAACAAAATGAGCTGTTAAAATGTACAAAATATATCCTATCAACCACAAAAATTTCACATCCCTATCTCAGATAGTTTCTGAGAAAAAGGTACATAAAAATGGTAAATTTAATGTGGCGGAGATAGGACTTACCCGGTCACTTTAAGAAAGAAAGGAAAGGAACTCGGACGACTTCACTTCCTACACGGCCGAACTCAGGGCCATTGAGATGGCAATCCAAGATGCCATCACTCAGAGACACGACGAATTTGATGTCTACACGGACTTTAGGGCGCTACAAGCGCTAGCAGCCTTGAGCTTTAAAGGCGAAACAGTTGATAACATAAAAAAACCTCATTGAATCAAGCAACCTGAGAATTACTTGGCATTGGATCAAAGCCGATGTCGGGATCGCTCGCAATGAAGCGGTAGACAAGATGGCCAAAGACGCCACTACACTGCCGGTTGTTAGTAACCACTACAAGCTAATTAAATTTTATTTTCCTTGTTGCATTAATGAGTTAAATGATATTTTACATTCATTGTGTAAATTATATAGTAAAAATGTAGAAAATCGTATTATTTGTAGTATTATTGATCGTTACTGTCATTGGAATTTTCTGATGATATTAATAAGGATATGGTAAACTTTTTAGCCGAGCAAATTGAAAAGTATTTAGGCTTGGCAATTAGACGAAATGTTGGCTTTTTGCAAAATATGGAGCAAGCTGTACGGACAAAGTACTTTTATTTACTATCCAACAATGAAAATCAGAATCATGGGCTCTGTCCAGTTGGAATGGATAGTTGGTGTAAATTCCAACGTGCAAAAGCCAACGGAGATGTGTATGACCACAATAAACATACACATATTGCTTTGCCTATCATGAAAGCCATAAAACCCATCTTTAGAGAATTGTCCCATCCAGAATTGTTGAAAAAGTGTATACATGGGAAAACCCAGAATCCAAATGAGTCTGTAAATAATGTCATCTGGACCCGTGTACCAAAAACTGTGTTTGTGTCTCTAAAAACACTTAAATTTGGTGTGTATGATGCTGTTTCCTGCTTTAATGCAAGGAATATAGTTAAATGCAAAACTTTGGTCAAGTTAGGGATCAATCCAGGTGTCAATTGCATCAAAATACTCAAACAACTGGACAAGGATCATGAGATAGATCGAGAGAGAAAACTCTCTGAATACTGTAAAAAAAGCAAGGCAAACTCAAAGAATTGCCAAACACAAACTGGAAGACTCATTTCATGAGTCTGAAATAGACAATCCATCATATACATCAGGATTTTATTAAATGAGAGTAGTGATGCTTTTTAAAAATACAGTTTTAAACTTTAAATCTGTCATTCTCAAAACATGGATTTTGCAGGTTCGTGTTCTTTTTTCTCAGTACTTCAGAAATACAATGACTTCAAATTTTTATCATGAGTTTATATTCTAATACTGATCTATTTTAACACAGATTTAAATATCTATGCAATACATATTATTTTATAAGAGAAAAAAGCCATGAAAAAGGGTTTAAAAAAGTGACCCGCAGTAAAAAAATTAAATTTATAATTGATACTTAGAAACAAAATTAGCTGTTAAAATGTACAAAATATATCTTATCAACTACAAAAATTTCACATTCCTATCTCAGATAGTTTCTGAGAAAAAGGTACATAAAGATGGTAAATTTAACATGGCGGAGATAGGACTTACCCGGTCCCCTTAAGAAAGAAAGGAACTCTGACGACTTCACTTCCTACACGGCCGAACTCAGGGCCATTGAGATGGCAATCCAAGATGCCACCACTCAGAGACATGACGAATTTGATGTCTACACGTACTCAATGAGGGCGCTACAAGCGCTAGCAGCCTTGAGCTTTAAAAGCGAAACAGTTGATAACATAAAAAACCTCATTGAATCAAGCAACCTGAGAATTACTTGGCATTGTATCAAAGCCGATGTCGGGATCGGCTGTCGATCTATTGTCGCTCGCAATGAAGCGGTAGACAAGATGGCCAAAGAGGCCACTACACTGCCGGTTGTTAGTATTCACTACAAACTAAATAAATTTTATTTTCCTTGTTGCATTAATGAGTTAAATGATATTTAGATTCATTGTGTAAATTAGATAGTAAAAATGTAAAAAATCTTATTATTTGTAGTATTATTGATCGTTACTGTCATTGGAATTTTGTGATGATATTAATAAGGATATGGTAAAATTTTTAGCTGAGCAAATTTCCTTTCTTTAAGGTAATAAGCATGCATTTAAATATTCACCTGAAACATTAATTTTTGCAACTTTATTATATACTATAGCTCCACAAGCATATCGCTTTATAAGGAAGTCCAATGCTATAAATCTCCCACACCAAAATACCATTCAACGTCTGTCTTCTTCCTTTACTTTAAATCCTTTTAAAGAACAAACGGATTGTAATTTTTGCATTATATTAGGAAAAAAGTTCACTCTTAGAGGATTGTGACAAACTTGTAATATTAATGTTAGATGAAATTTATTTAAAAGAATATGTTGAATACAGAGGAGGTAACATTGTAGGTATAAGCTATAATACTAATTCTTGTGCCACAAATGCTCATATTTTTATGATTAAAAACGGTCTATCAAAATTTAAAGATGTTGTGCATGTTTTAACAGTTAAAACATTGACAGGTGAAGATTTACATGTGTTTCTTATAAAAGTAATTGTTGGTTTAGAAGAAATAGGTTTTAATGCTTTATGTGTTACTGCAGATAATAATTAAAATAATTGAAAAACAATGTCTTTTTTCTTTCCCCACCAACGTTTCAGTTTGTGTATCCTCACCCTTTAGATAGCAAAAAGCCATTGTTTTTCCTTATTGATAGTGTTCATCTTTTGAAATGCTGCATTAGAAACAAATGGCTAAATCAAAAAAAAAAAAAAAAAATTCTGGTCAATGTTTTTACTACCCAAATTTTGATGAAGGTTTTAATATCAGCACCCCTCACAATTTTAAAACAGCTTGTTTAAAAACAATAAAAGATCTACAGGATTTAGAGTATAACTCATTGATTAAATTTGGATATAAATTAACCTTTAAGTCACTTGCTCCCACGTATTTAGAGAGACGAAATGTTAATTTGGTTCGACAAGTATTTAATGAATTTGTTGCTGAGGCATTGATTGAACACGAGGATAAACATAAATAACAGCATTACCAAGACACTGCAGATTTTATCACAATAACTCTTGCGTGGTGGATTATATTTAATGTTAAATTTATAAGTAAAGAATCTAGGTTAAATAATGTGTATCAAACACCATTAGCATTCAGTGAAAATGATAACAAAATGACTTTTCTTTACAAATTTTTAGATTGGTTAGATGAATGAGATGTGTTGCACAACAGGCATGTTTTATAAAGAAACACACACAGCTCTAAAAGTAACTATTAATGGGAATATTCAAATAAGCAAGTACTGCAAAGAAGAATTAAATATCGGATACATCTTATCCGGGAAATTTCAGACAGATGATTTGGATAGTAGGTTTGGTTTTTATCGCCAATTAGCTGGATGCCAGTATAATATTTCATTGCAGCAGCTATTTGAATGCGAAAAGAAAATTCAGGATGCAGTCAGCATTACTGCTAAAACTTCAAACTAATGCTTTTGGTAGAGGTTGAAATTAAAGATTTTTTTATTTGAAATTGATGATTCTGAAAAAATTGAATATATAAATAGTAATTTTGACATATGTTTGAAAGCATCAGATGTTACAAATGCAATTCCTTGCTTTCCAGTAATTATTTATTTCGCTGGGTATTGTATGAACTGAATTTTGAAAAGGGAAATATGTTTGTCATGAAAAGAATTGCATTTGCTGGATAAAGAAAGGGTTGTAAATGTTATGATTTTTTGAGAAACTTAGATAGAGGTCGATTAATGTACCCCCGTGAGCACACTGTAAATGCAGTGTTGTACAATTATATTGTTTTAATGAAATTATGCTTTCACCTTGAACTAGAATTTACAAGAAAGAAAAATTATCGACATATAGCTACTGCAGCTACAATTTTTGTATTAGAAGATGGTGATATGCTCCAATCAGATGTGCTTTGTGCGAATTTTCCCAGTGCTGATATTATTTTAAAGAAAGTAATATGGGTATCCACAAATATTATGCTAAACAATTTTTGCAAGAAAAAAAAAATGGTAATACAATTCTAGCTGAACACTCAAAAAAGAAATCTAATAAAACTTCAGAGAAAGCTAGAGACATTTGCAAAGCTAGAGGCATTGTCTCAAATATCTGTATATCTCTCTCTGTATTGCTTGATTAATTATAATGTTGTGTATTTAAAGGATTTAGATAAATGTTTTTTGTATAATTTTATTACATAATGTGATGTGTAATTGAAATTAATTAAAAACTGGTTGTACTTTTTTCGTTGTAGTTAGAATGGTATTCATTGTTGCTTCATCGCCCTTCATCATTAGTAGCAAAATCCGATTAAGAAAGTCGAATTAAGAAAAATATTTTCTAGAGATGCATATAGAAATCAACTAAGAAGTTTTTTCCCTGTGTGCGATGTGTTCTTTAAGATTACAGTCAAGATTTATGATTTTATTACGCTGAAAAGAGTACTCTAGCTCAATTTTGAATATTTTGTTTGTTTAAATTTTCCTTTAAATAAGCAGGGCTCCTCACTAGGACCGATCCTCTGGTTGGTACTTATCAATGACCGACTAATTAGTGAAGTCACATCCAACAAGGTCAGTATCCAAGCCTCTGCGGATGACATAATGATTCTCGCTAATAACTCGATAGTATACAAGTTCACGGAACTTACCACAGAGGTCCTTAACCTCTGTAACAGATGGGCCAGTCTTAATAAAATGGAGTACAACCTCGATAAGAGCGACTATACTATCTTCCCCTGAAAGGGCAACATCACGAGACGCCCCACGATCAAAATGAGCAACAGGTACATTAATTATAGGCAAGAAATAGTGTATGTGGGGGTGACCATGGATAAAAATCTCATTCATATCACATATCGACAGGGTCAAAGAAAGAGCGCTAAAGCTCTTTCATAAAATAGACAGACATTCTAGGAAAACTTGGGGATTAAACCCCAAAGTATTGAAGGAGATCTACCTCCTGGGGGGTTGAGAAGATAGTGCTTTACGGGCGGAGAGCTGGTACTCAGACTCGGTGCTCAGACTAAGTGCCGGTGCACACTTGCGGCAAAAGTACTCGGGACGCTGCGTTATTTTCAATCTGCGTGGAACGCTGTTCCAGTGCAAACTTTTGTGGTGATAGTCGTCAGCGGCAGTCTCTCGTTTGCCACCAACCGAGATGGATCGTACGCGCGCCCAATTATTTAAGAAAAAAGTTGTTTTTTCTTACTTAGTCTACAAGCATGTTAATCGTGAAAATAGAATTAGAAAAATTAAGCACTGGAACCATCCATACAACATCGAGAGGCAGGAGCTGATTTTCCATTAGGCCCGAGCCTAGGGGCCCCCAAAATTTTTATTTTTAAAAAAAAGGAAAAAAATTCCCAATTCAAAATTTTTATTTTACCTTTTTTAATAGCAACTTTTTTATACATCCTTTCAAATTTGATTGATTGGTTCATTATATGAATAGTTCATCATACGTATGTTATAGTGTATATAAGGAATTAATAAGTTTTCTGATTGCATTGTATTGGTGTTTTAATAATGAAGTTTTTATGTTGTATTACTTTTATTCATTTGATAATGTTCTAGGCTTCTACTCTTCAAATAGTCTATTCTTGGTAAAATGGTGCTTTCATAATGATTCATGATTATTTTTTCTGGGTGTCAATTTTGGAAATTTTACGCCCATATCAGTGTTAGGGGGCCCCCATCCCGAGTTGTGAAGTCTGTGCTTTGCAAGCTGTGTGCATGAAGTGTGCAGGTACCCATCCCTCTGCAGAGTGCACCAAATCTCGTGATACCCCCGCCACCTGCGCTAATTGCGGTGGCGACCACCCTGCAAATTACCGCGGTTGCAGTGCCCACCCCGAGCAGGTTAGAATCCGTCGTAACCAAATTAAAACAATTAAGGAAGCTGCTAAGGCAGGTAATTATTCCCCCCAACTCACCGGTAATACGTTTACCAATAAACCTGTCAAACCCACCATTTCCTATAGCCAAATTGTCAAACCTACTATCCCCCGCAACAAAACTGTACCAGGCTCTAATTCTGCTAATGACATAATCGAATCTCTACCCTCAAATGAACGACAACAAGGTAACCTTGATAACTCTCTTAATAAACTACTTAAAATCAGGGATGTCCTTAAAGAAATTAAAAGTCTCTGTAAAGACCTTAATATACCAGACTTTCAAAGCCTTAACTCTCTTAACTCCCCCTCTTTAAATACCGTTCTTTGTTGCTATTGTTGCATCTACTCATCGATGCTACCTAAACAGGAAGATTCAAGTAGCCCCTAGCGATAGCTTCCTGTTTTTGAAACAGACAAATCTTCCGGGGGAACAAGTAGTAAATTCTACGGTAGCTCAGTCTTCCTCAGGTGAAGAACGTGATTTCTCGTGCTATGCAGCACAGGATCAGCTTTGTTCCTTCTTGTTTTCTTCACACCATGCAGGATATGCTGCTATTGCACATAATATGAGAGGGTAACTATGTTTTTTATAGTGTTAACTAAAAATTCAAAGTATAAACGTTAAAAAATAACAAATGAAAAACAAATGAGCTTCTTCAACACATCTGCAAGTGTATTTTAGAAAGACTGAGTGAAGTTTCAAACTTAGTCATAAAAGGAACTGTCAAAATCGCGCCTGACATTCTTAATTGGGACTGAATTAAGGTGAGCGATAGGACCATCAATAAGCTCAAAAGAACGCAAACAGGTGACCAAGTAAAATGCACCCTTGGAAATGACCAACAACAGGTGGTGTGGACACATTATTTAGAATGATTAGCGAAGGCCGTTAGCGGTAAGGGCAGAGGAAATCACTGTAGGTAATCCACGTAGAAAGGAAACCGGAAGATGGGGGTCTGACCTGTGGAAAGCTGTAGATGGTTCCAGAAAGAGGGGGAGAAGAATGGATAAATAGAGGTGACGGTAACGAAAACACTAGACAAGATTTGGACTTTACAAAATTTCCACGCGCGAGCAGAGACTCTTTTGGACTTTCATAACGAACCCCTCTCTCATGAATGTATCAACGTCCTTCGGAACAAACATATGTAACTTTTTATTAGCAAAGATTTTGATGTTTTAATAAACTCGATATAAATAAGAGCTATTTCTCCAGTTACGATTAACTCTACGAGACACTGGTTTAACGGATCACGACGATCAGTTTTACAGGAACATACTTATTTCATTCGAATACTGGGCCAACCGCAGATTTAATTGGCAGATAATGCGGTGAACTGAGATGGTTTCTTCTAAACTGTCAAAGCAAGAAATGAACTATTTTGTTTTGCTTGACAATAACAAAATAATGCAGGTAAAATTTTTTATAGAAAATGAAGATGGCATTCATTTAATTCGACAAACATTTTACGATCAAACATCGTTTTTCAAAAAACTAAATCCTTTTGATCTGTTAATTACTTATCGTGTGAACAGAATACAAAGAAAATACAAATCTTATTTACTAGGAAGAGTAAAATCAAAAGTTTTAGCACTGCCATATATCATAATTCCTATGCAACTGTTCCTCTGTATCAATAACAAATTACTACTAGAATTTTTTTTTTTTTTGCATTTAGCGTGTAAATTTTTATGTTTCTACTTGTATCTTTGTCTATGAATAGTGATGTATGGCAGAATGCAATAAACAGCTATCTTTTTTTTTACAATTTATAATGGAACTGTAAGATATATTGACTGTTTTACTAAATTCACAGATTATTATGTTATATTGGATTAAAAGACATGAAGAAAGATGCGACAATATTATGCTTTAATATCTTTTTTTGTATTTTCCTCTATTCTGATAAACTTAATTTTTAAATTCTTTGTTAATAAAACCAGGGAAAATCGTCCTTTTGCTGTTGTGGTTTTTCCCGTGGAGGGAGGCTCCTTATCGGTTATTCCTTCCTCGTGGATTATCAAAGGAAAGGAACACAATTACTCTAGATGGCTCAATAAAGCTTTGGATAGCAACAAATTAGTGAAGAAGTTCAAAGCACGAATTTAAACTTAAACAGACATTAAAACTTAAAGATCCTAAATCTAAGACCAACAACCCTCAAGCTACTATTCCTAAACCTGCTCAATGTATTCCCTCCGAGCCCCCAAAAACCTCGGCATGGAAAACACCACTGAACATTAATAAGAAACCCACGGAACCGGCTAGCGATGCTTCCTCATCCAGCGCCAGCCGAGCTCTGAGCTCTCTTTGACTTCGACTTTGACTTTGACTAGAAATATTTCGTGAGGTGCCTGATAGGGCCTAAATTGGCCCTTTACCCTCGGTATGAATATGTGGAATACTGCTGCTTGTTTACTCATGGTCCAAGAAGATAAGAATTAATAATAGCGAAAAAAAAAACACCCAAAGAGGGAGAAGTTAATAATTAAACAGGATAATCTTAGTGTAAATTACATTAAAGTTAAGAATTTACTCAGTACTTTAAAGTAGTGATAATAATTGAGTGACAAAGTGAATAGCTAAGTTAAGTGATAAGTTACTGTAAAAAGAGACATTAAAGAAATTATTTTGACTAGTGCTAGTGTACAGAAAAATTAAACGTTAAAGAATCTTAACAAGTCATGATCGAGCCACAGGATCTGCGAGTGCGAAGTGAGAAAAGCCGGGGAAAAGCCCGTGCAGGAACGGTGAAGCTGTCTGACTACCCAGAGAGCATAAGGCCGACTGAGAAAGCAGATGATGAGATTGAGAGGTGGGAGCGGGGAGCTTAGTGATTGGCCGAGGAGCTAGTAAGTGATTGGCTGAAGCAATAAGGTCCAGGATCCCTTTTCCTAAGCCTGGAAAGGATGCGACTAGTGCCACGCCACCCTATTACTATCAACGACTTGGATACGGACTCTGACACGGACAGAACCATTAATGCGGAAATAACGGCTACGAACTTCTATAGAGATACGACCCTGGAAGTGATAAGATACATCAAAGGCAAATGTGCAACATCCTCCTTCGCCGAACACTCTGATCTGGCTGAAAGAATCTGCCTTGTCCTGCAAGATATATTAGATGGATACTCTGACGAAACGGCTCCGGAATTCGACAATGCTGATCTGCAAATCCAAGGTATGTGGAAATTTATTACCGATATCAAACGTGATTGCAGTACCCATAATGTTTTAAGGCTAGGAAAGTTTATGGAAATGTTTAATATGCTCCCAAAAAACAAAAAAAGAACTAGGAACTCCAGCTGCTCTGATAACGAGAGCGTAATCTTAAATAATGTAACTTCTAATGACAATGAAGGAATGATTTTAGCTAGAGCAGGCAAAAAGCAGAGGTCAAAGAAATTGGCCAAAACAGCGACTTCCGCGAATTCAGGTGAGGACCCCATTGAAACGCATAACCGGTTTGGCGCTCTCTCGGTCGAAGAACCGATGGCGTGTGGGATAGAGTCAGCAGCGAATGAGGGAATCGAGGACGAGGTCCCGGGTTCGAACCCAGGGAGAGAAAACCTGATCCTTTTTGCATTCAAAAAGACCAAGCCACCGAATGGAGAAGGATTGCCGGGGAAATTAACAAGTGGGTTAATTGTAAGCTACCCCTTCAGGATTCTGGGAAATTCATCAAAGTTTTTCCAAAAAACAGCAACGAGTTCAGAATTATTCAAGATAAATTGACTGAAAATAATGTTAAATTCTTTGCCATGGTGCCTAGAGATCAGCGGCCTTTAAAGGTTCTTATCAAGGGAATCCCCTCCGACATACCCGTTGAAGAGGTTAAAAGCGAACTACTTAATGAAGGGTTTACGGTACAGAGAGTTTCGCAACTTAGACGTTTCAAGGATAAAACCAAACTTCCAATTTTTCTATGTAACTTGATCCCCACAGAAAAAACGAGGGAAATTTATGAGATCAGTGAATTCTTAGGAATTTTAGTCAGAGTAGAAGCTTACAAATTCAAAGGGGGGGGGGCGAAGCAGTGCTACAACTGCCAAAATTTCCACCACAGCTCGGACAACTGCAAGATGGATGCGAGATGTCTAAAATGCGCTGAAAATCACAAAACAAGCGAATGCTCTAGACCTCGATCCGAAAAAGTTATTTGTGCCAACTGTGGTGGAGATCACCCGGCAAATTACCAGGGCTGCACTCGTCACCCCAACTTTATCAAAAAGCAAAAACTTAAAACCATCAGGGACTTAGTGAGAATAAATGTAGACAACGGAAGACAAATTCTTCAAACCCAGTCAGGCAGCACCTTCAAACCAGTCGAAAATCAACCAACTAAATCTTATAGCGATATGCTTAAAAATAGTACTCAGGCTCCCCTAAAACCAAAATAATAGAAACTCCCACGGAAACCATAGACGCTAGGGCCCCTATTCAAATCCCTCAAAATACCGCCATCCCAAACCAAGACGCCATAATTCAGTTAGATGCCTATATAAATAAATTAAAAACCATAGAACAACTCTTGACTAATATCCAAAATTTACACCAAAACCTGCAACAGGGTGGGCTCAGTAAAATCTTGGGACTTAGTCTCCCGCTTTCTGCGGGTTCAGAGCAGGCGCCCTCTTCCCTTTAATTCCCCGGTCTGCAGTCAGAATACTGAGTTGGAACGCTGATGGGCTCCAAACCAAAATTGATGAGCTGAGGGACTTTCTTATAGATAATTCTGCTGATTTGATTGTTGTACAGGAGGTTAGGAACCGACATGCTAGGTATCTGAAGATACAAAACTATAATCTAATTTTCACCCCCCGTCTAGATAGCAGCAATAATACCCTCCCGTACGGAGGTACAGCCATCTATGTCAAACGCAACATTAACTTTGATCACATCCCTAGCCTAAACTTAAACATTCTCGAAAACACTATTGTAAAAATCTATCTCTCTCCTAATAACCCTCTCTACATCTGTAATATCTATCTCAGAGCGGCGTTCAATAACACTGTGATATCAGATCTCCAGAATCTTTTTTCTCTGGGAGAGCAAGTCATTCTGATGGGGGATTTTAATGCCCACCACCCCCGGTGGAATTGTGACTACAATAAAAATTATACCTGCCGATTTGGCAGGCAAATTAATGATTATTGTAACCACAACGGAATCGACATTGCTTTCCCACCTGCTCCCACTCGATTCGGACACTCTGGTTCGCAGTCTGTTATTGACTTCGCTCTTCTTAATAACATTAACTTTCCTTATGACATCAACACTATTAGCACTCTTTCCTCCGATCACAATCCCATTCTCCTTAACTTACACAGTAACTCTAACCTTCCTTCTATCCTAACCCCTCACATTATTAATTGGAATGAATACACTAATATTATCTTTAACTCTCCTCCTCCCTTTAACAACATTAACAGTGCTGATGACATAGATAAAGCTGTTACCTCCATCACGGACCTAATAAATAACGCGCTTAGCTCTGCCAAGGCCCATATTCCCCCTAATAATTATAATAAACTTCCCCTCTATATTAAAAATCTGATTAAAAATAGGAATAAAATTAGGAAAAACTTTCAGCGTACTGGCGACCCCTCTACCCTAGGAGAAATGCATAGGTTAAACTCTAAAATTAAAAGTGAAATAAAAAAGCATAAAGATAGCAAATGGACGACGTATATCGAGTCACTAGCAGCAACTGATAATAGCATCTGGAATTATATTAAACGAATTAAAAAAAACCTTTTACCCCTCTCCCCCCCTTCAAATCCCCTTCTGGCATAATTACTAGTGACTCCGGCAAAATTGAGGCCTTGGCAGATAACTACGAAAACCAGCTTTCCCCCCATACTAGCATCTTCTGCCCCGAAACAATTGATAAAGTCGACGACATTCTGAGAAAATTTTTAAACAACAGGCTCTCTAATGTTAATAATGACCCTATTAATCCGGCCACCCCGGCCGAAATAATAAACGCAATTAACTCCCTCCCCAATAAAAAAGCCCCCGGAATAGATAATATAACTAACTCAGCCATTAAAAATCTCCCCCTAAACTATGCTAATCACCTAACCACCCTAACTAATAAAATCTTCGAATTTAATTATTTTCCCTCCAGTTGGAAAACTGCCCTAATTGTACCAATTAAAAAAACCCCGTGAGGATCCGGCTGTCCCGAAAAACTACAGGCCTATTAGTCTGCTCTCCTCTCTGAGTAAACTGGTTGAACACATACTTTGCATTAGAATCAACAAGTTCTTGGATGATCATAACATAATCACCAACGCTCAATTCGGCTTTCGCGCCAAACACTCCACGACACATCAGCTGCTCCGAGTCACGGAGTACATCCATGATGGATTCCGGGACCGGGCGCAAACAGGTGCCATTCTTTTCGACATCGAAAAAGCTTTTGACCGCGTCTGGCACAGCGCTTTAATTTACAAACTTATTAAATTTAAACTTCCCTCAGACATTATAAAACTTATACATTCATACCTATCTAATAGATCATTTAAAGTCCGCCCCTCAAACATAACATCATCCACACGTAACATCAATGCGGGCGTCCCGCAGGGCTCAAAATTAGCCCCAGTGCTGTTTGACATATTTTTAAATGACATTCCTCACTCCACTCACACAACACTTGCACTTTTCGCGGACGACACAGCTATACTCGCCAAAAATCGCAACATCAGATGCATGCACACATACCTACAAAGACACGTGAACATCCTAGAACGTTGGTTCGAAAGGTGGAGGATAAAACTTAATCCTGCCAAAACTAAAGCGATTTTCTTCAGCTTTAATAGAATTCCTCCTCCACCGATCAATGTATGTGGTCACTCGGTACACTTCGAGAGAGAAGGCAAGTACCTGGGTGTTTTTCTAGACAGCCGACTCACCTTAAAAAATAATACCAGCTATGTAATAGGTAAATTTTTTAATGCCCGCAGGGAACTCGCTCACCTCCTGTTCAGGAATCAAATGAGTATAGAAAATAAATTATTACTCTATAAGACAGTCCTTCGCCCGATCCTTCTTTACGCCGCCCCGGTTTGGGGCGCAACAGCGGACACTCATATTCAAAGACTGCAGATCATCCAAAATAAAACTCTCCGTGGTATTTGTAAAGTCCCCTGGTTCCTCAGAAATAATATTATTCACAGCGAACTTAATATTGAACCCATCAGGCACTGTATTAGGCACCTGGCAACGAATTTCTTTAATAATATCTACGAAACTAACAACGAGGAGCTTATCAATCTCCCGGATTACGATCCGAGAGAATTTCCCAGGCGCCCAAGGGCGACGCTTACTCTTCACCCCTGGCTTCTTCCCGCGGCGCGACAGTAGTTGTTCTCATGCCGCCTTCTCCGGTGGTTCGCTCTCGCTCCCCCGCACGTTGTGATTCCACTCCCGGCTATGCGTTGCTATCGGGTCCCGCTCTTTCCCCACTCGTCTCCGCGCGAAGGCGCAGTCTTGCCCTCCCTGACCTCTGCTTGGCTTCCCCCATCGTACTAGTTGCTACTTAATTTACTATTAACTCCTACTTGCCCAGTTATTATATTTAACCCCAGCTTATTCTTTAATTATTTTTAACTCTAATTAATTTTAATCTTCTATTATTAATTCAATACTTAATGTTTAAACTAAGTAATTAATATTAATAATTGAACTTAACCAAGTTAATTCTAACTATAAATCTTTTTTATTTTTTTTCCCTTAATTTTAATCTCTGTACTGCATCACGTGAGAACGGTAATAATGCTATTTTCCACAAAGATACCGAGGATAAGGAGCTCTGCTCCCAGGAGCCTCACAAGCTTTTTAAGTCTAAGTCTAAGTCATCGCTACAGTACACTACTCTTCAGTATGGATACGAGAAGACATCTGTGTGCTTCGGCACACAGTCAACTCCCTCACAGATCTACTATGGAAGATCTTGATCCTGACAACTATGCACCGCAACGGATGCCTGATATTATCAGATATCTATCAATTGCGAGAGACCTGCCTGCTTTTAGTGAGGAGTACTACAATTTCTGCTACGTTTGGATTACTTACAGTGACAACTGGAATGACGACATTGACAAAAGAGATGACACTTTGTTCAAAGGTACGTGGCGACAAATTGTTACTATTGTGAAAGAGCCAAGCATTCTTAATTTTAAGGATCTCTATAATAATCTCCATCTTTATATGCATTCGTCTAATGATAAAGAGAACGCCTCTTTTAAAGCTATTAAATCTAAAAAGAATAAATCTAACGCTAAAGTTTCAAATAAAACCGAACCTGAACGAGTTGCACGTGAAACTGAAATTACCAACGTAAATGTTCCTGACCCAATCCCAATTTCTAATCAATTTGATCCTCTTAATGAAGAAACTGCATCTATGGAATGTAATGACGGAGAAATTCCCGCTGCTTCATTCGATTCCCTGGCTAAACACGTTCCCAAACCTGAGCCATTCTTTATCAAGATGGCGGAAGGATACAAAACTACTCTCAATAAAATCTACAATATTGTTAAGACTCAACTCCCCAAATCCATTTCTGGTAACTTTATCAAAATTATGCCTGAAAACATCGACCAATTTCGCTCCATCCTGAGATTTTTAATTGATTCCAAAATTGAATTCTTTGGAAAAAACCCCAAAACTGAACGACCCCTTAAAATCTTAATCAAAGGAATCCCCCCTGACACCCTGACTGATGAAGTCAAAGGTGAACTCACAACTTTAGGTTTTAGCATTCAACGCATTGTCCAACTCAAACGTTTTAAAACCCGACATCCCCTACCAATTTTCTTATGCAATTTAAACCAGACTAATAATATCTCAAAAATTTATGAGCTAAAATATTTCCTTGGATATCTAGTAAAAATTGAAGCCTTCAAAGCCAACGGCCCTAAACAGTGTTACAACTGTCAAAAATTTAATCACTCTTCAGAACTTTGTCAACTTAAACCCGTTTGTATGAAATGTGCAGGATCTCATCAAACTTATAAATGTGAAAAATCCCTGGATACCCCAGCCAAATGTGCCAATTGTTCGGAGAACCACCCTGCTAATTACCGCGGCTGTAGTGCCAACCCAATTCAAATTAAATTGCGCAAAAATCTTACTAAAACCATAAATGATGCGGCTACTACTGGTAATATCCCAAATAATACTAATATCCCTGTCAACACCGGCAATCAATTCAATACTACTCAAAGCTCCCCTAAATTCTCCTACAGCCAAGCCCTAAAAACTAATTTAACTCCTAATTGTAATGAACCTAATCCAAATTCCCAAATTAATTCAAACTCAAAATCTAATGGTCACTCAATGGGTAACCTTGATGACACTCTCTCGAAATTAATTAAAATCCGCGATGTCCTTTCAGAAATTAATTCCCTGTGCACTCAACTTAATATTTCAGACCTAAATAATTTTATTAATAACCCCCAGATTAATTCCCTGACTTATAAATCCTCACATGAGGTTTTCCCTGCCGCTGCACCTTAGTGCTGTTGCATTTTTCCCCTTCGTTCTCTCTCCTTTCCTGGCAGTTTCTTCATTGCTTTGTTCCCCACCAGACTAACTCACTCACAGCGATTGCTGGCGTGTGACGTTAGCTTTTGGCTCCCACCCCGACACTCCGAGTTCGATCCTCGCTGGCGCGACGAACTCCCCTGGCGCTCGTTGATGCTCAGTTTTTTATGTAATTTGCTTTACTGATTTTTAACTTGCTTCATTCCTAATTTCTTCTCTTTTTTACCTGTTATTATTTACTAGGCTTCGGCCCAGTATTTTTTTTTTCCCTATTTTTCTTATCATGGCTCAATCACAGAATAACAATTTTTCAATGTCCCCACATACACTACCGAGGATAAAGGGCCCTTTTGGCCCTATTTGGTGCCTCACTAACTGTCATCTGTCTATGTCTATGTCTATATCGCTACAGTACGATGGTAGCGGGGAGTTTAGTTATTGGCCGAGGAGCTGGTAGCGCGTGAAAAGAGATTGGCTGATGAAACAAGGTCCAGGATCTTAGCGGAAAAAACTACCCAAAAGTTGCAAATCAATGTGCATACAGACTTAACTTGTTTGACCGGCTCCGTGGAGTACGGTCGTTTTTCGTGCGCTCCTGCTAAGCTTACGCTTCCCACGTGCTTTCATTATCGGTCCTAAAATAAAGCCTGTGACCTTGCGGGGAATTTATTCTTGCGCATGAGTGACGGGCCTATTCTAGAGACAAACACGCGCCACCCTGAGAGCTCTTACGTCTAATCGTACGATACGAATTTAAACATGGATGCGAATACTGTTCCTAAGAAATTTGATGGCAGTGTTACACACTGCAATGCGATCGCCGAAGCCATCCGCCTGATTGACGCCATCCGGGAAACATCGAACTTTCACCACACGGATAATGCTACCAAGACCTCCCTAGGCCTGAGCTACCTGCTACAGAAGCTTACTTGTGCTGACTCGTCTGACCTGGAACGAAACCATGCTACCAAATGTTTAGAAGGTATGTGGCAATTCATTACCTCTATTCTTGTGAAGTGTAGTACGGATAATATCCTTAGTCTAGAACAAGCTCTTATAGTTTTTGGAATTTGCCCTAAGCAAAAGAGAACCAGGAAACTAAGTAATTCAGATAATGAAATTCATAATAACACTAACGCTAAACCTAAAGATAAAGATAACGATGGAAATGGCTTTACCAGGGTAAGCAATAAGCAGAGAGCCAGGAAACTGGCGAAAATAGCAGATTCGGAAGGGAAGGGAGAGGAAGCGATCACAGTGCAGAATCAATTCAGTGTTCTATCGGTCGATGACCCGGTGATGTCCGACGAGGAAATCGAGGTTGATCCCCCCCCCCATGCCAAACCCCCCTAAGGAAAGGAAACCGGATCCATTTTGGATCCAGAAAGACCAGGAAACGGAATGGAGGAAAATAGCGATAGAAATCAACAAAATATTAAAGGTTAAGCTTCCCCTACAGGACGCAGGGAAATTTATTAAGGTCTTCCCCCATGATATTAACCAATATAGATCTATACAGGACCTACTCTCTAAAAACAACGTTAAATTCTTCGCCATACTCCCAAGAGAGCAACGTCCCCTGAAAATTCTAATAAAAGGGATCCCCTTAGACATCCCCATCGAGGAAGTTAAAACCGAGTTAGTTAACGAAGGGTTTCAAGTGCAAAGGGTAGCTCAACTAAAGAGATTCAAAGGCAAAAGCAAAGTCCCAATTTTCTTGTGTAACTTAATCCCATCTGACAATACTTCGAGCTCCACGAATTTATGGGATTTATTGTAAGGGTAGAAGCTTACAAGTTCAAAGGGGGGGGGGGCGAAGCAGTGCTATAACTGCCAGAACGTCCATCACAGTAGCGACAACTGCCGGATGGATGCCAGATGTCTGAAATGTGCAGAGAATCACAAGACTAGTGAATGCACAAAACCCCGCACTGAGAAGGCCAGTTGCGCTAACTGTGGTGGAGATCATCCGGCGAATTATCAGGGCTGCGTTCGCCACCCCAACTTCATTAAAAAACAAAAAAATCAAAGCCATTAGGGACATGGGAAAAATAAATCACGATAACGGTAGGACCATACTCCACACAAACACAGGTAACACGTTCCAAGCCGCCGAAACCCAAAATAATAATAAAACTTTCAGTGAAATTCTTAAAAATAAACGTCAAACTCCCTCTCCCCCAAATAAACCTAGCACCTCCACTGATAATATAGAAACCCAGTCCCCTAAAACAAGCAACCCAATTCCTAGTATCCCAAATCAGGAAACATTAAACCACCTAGACGCTTATATCCAAAAATTACAAACTATAGAAAAACTGTTAACCAGTATAGCACACTTACAATCTTCCCTCCCCCAAGGTGGGATAAGTAGTATCTTGGGTAGTCACTTCCTCCCAGTTTCGGCTGGTTCGGAGCAGGCGCCCTCTTCCCTTTAATTCCCCGGTCTGCAGTCAGAATACTGAGTTGGAACGCTGATGGGCTCCACACCAAAATTGACGAGCTGAGGGACTTTCTTATAGACAATTCAATGGACTTGGTTCTCGTTCAGGAGGTTAAGTACCGAAACGTCAGGCACCTCAAAATACAAAACTACAACCTAATTTTCACCCCCCGTACCGATAGCAATAACGATCCCCTTCCCTACGGAGGTACAGCCATCTATGTCAAACGTAACCTTAACTATGATCATATTCCTAGCATGCACCTGGATATCTTAGAAAATACCACAGTAAAAATCTATCCTACTCCTAACAACCCTGTATACATCTATCTCAGAGTGGCATCAAACAGCATTGTGAGTTCAGATCTGGAAAATCTTTTCTCTCTGGGAGACAAGGTAATTCTGATGGGAGATTTCAATGCCCACCACCCACGTTGGAATTGTGATTACAATAGGAATTACATCTGCCGCTTCGGCAGGCAGATTAAGGAATATTGTAATGACAACGGAATCGACATTGCCTTTCCCCATGCTCCCACCCGTTTCGGCTATTCTGGCTCACAATCTGTTATTGATTTCGCTCTACTCAATAATATTAACGCACCCTATGACATTAACTCTATAAGCACTCTCTCCTCTGACCACAATCCTGTCACTCTTAATCTCCACACTAACTCTCACCTACCTTCTATACTAACCCCCCACGTAATTAACTGGACCGACTACACCAACTCCATCTTTAACTCCCCCCACCCTTCAATAGCATTAACTCTACTAACGACATAGATCAAGCTGTCACCTCCATAACTAATATAATGAATAACGCACTTAGCTCTGCCAAGGCTCACATCCCTCCCAACAATTATAACAAACTCCCCCTTTATATTAAAAACTTAATTAGAAATAGAAATAAAACTAGGAAACTTTGGCAACGTACTGGTGACCCCTCTATTCTCGGCGAAATGCACAGAATGAATGCAAAAATCAAAACTGAACTCAAAATTTATAAAAATCGTAAATGGACTACCTACATCGAGTCACTCGCAGCGACGGACAATAGCATTTGGCAATATCTAAAACGCATCAAAAAACCCTTCCCCCCCCCCTTCAACTCCCAATCTGGCATAATTACGAGTGACTCAGGCAAAATTGAAGCCTTGGCAGATAATTATGAAAATCAATTCACACCCCATATCAGCGTCTTCTGCCCCGAAACCATTGATAAAGTCGACGATATTCTTAGAAAATTTATGAATAATAGGCTCTCTAATATCAATAACGACCCCATTGATCCGGCCACCCCCATTGAAATAATTAACGCAATTAACTCGCTCCCCAATAAAAAAGCCCCCGGTATGGATAACCTAACTAATTCAGCAATAAAAAATCTCCCCCTCAACTATGTAAATTACTTAACCGACCTAACTAATAATATCTTCAAACTTAAATATTTCCCTTCTGTATGGAAAACCGCTCTCATAGTACCCATCAAAAAACCTCGTGAGGATCCTGCTATTCCTAAGAACTATAGACCAATTAGTCTGCTCTCCTCTCTTAGCAAGCTGGTTGAACACATACTGTGTCACAGAATTAACAAGTTCCTGGATGAACACAACATCTTAATCAACGCTCAATTCGGCTTTAGAGCCAAACATTCCACTACACACCAACTGCTCCGAGTCTCTGAATACATCCATGATGGATTCGGGGATCGGATGCAAACAGGTGCCATACTCTTTGACATTGAGAAAGCCTTCGACCGCGTCTGGCACAGCGCATTAATTTACAAGCTCATCAAATTTAAACTCCCCGCTGACATCATTAAATTAATTCACTCATACCTAACAAACAGATCTTTTAAAGTCCGCTACGCTAACATAACATCCACACACGAAACACGAAGGACACGACGGTCCTTCGGCCCATCTTACTTTATGCTGCCCCGGTGTGGGGCGCAGCGGTTAACACTCATATTCAACGACTGCAGACTATGCAAAATAAAACTCCCCGCGGCATTAGGAAGTCCCCTTGGTATCTCCGAAACAACAATACCGCGATCCAACAATACCCGCTCACGAAGATGGAGACGTACCTGCTAGAGAAAGTGCTGAATCCCATCACTAATGACGAAATAAGACAAGAGCTGCTGTCAACGTACCAGAGTGTGGAATCAGCGTACTCAATCCTTGGAGGTAAGCCGGATTATTATTTGTCGGTAGAAATAACTAATACTAACAATTTCCAAAACACCAACCTAACTGATAACATGAATCCTAAGCCCCCTAAGAGGGCAAACATTGCACTAAACGAACTAACCCAGGAACAGAACACACATAGCAAAAACACACAAAATAATGGATTTGTTTTCCCGAACGCCAAGCACACTGCTAGACAGTACAAACCACTTCTAGCAACTCCTACAAGTTATCAAACAAAAAACAGATTCAGTGGATTAACAGAAACAACATTAAATGACACCACTATTCAAAATTCAGTTGAAAACACTAAAATAAAACCAATTTGCATCCTGAAACAAAGGGATGACAAAATTAACTACAAAAACATACTTAATAAGATCGGTGAGGCATTAGGTAAATGCTTCTATGCAAGGCCGCCAACGAGATTGTCAGGATTCATCCTGACAGTGTCGAGTCCCATCAGAAAATAGAAAAATTCTTGAAAGACAATAAGATTCAAGGTTACATCCTCCCAATGGGAGTCGTCAAACCCATTGCAGTAGTAATCAGGGGCTTGGATATTGACACCCCAGTTGAAGAGATTAAACAGGAATTAGATTTATTGAACATCCAAACCACTAAAATAGTCCAAATGATCTCCCGAAAAACTAAAAATCCCATACCCCTATTCCAAATTACCCTCCCTAACATTCCTGAATTAAAGAAAATTTATGAAATTAAATCTATTAACTATATTGGCATCAAAGTAGAAGATTATATCCCACCTAAGCGTATAATGCAATGCTACAAATGCCAACTTTGGCACCACCATTAGGTAAACTGCTTCGCAGAACCGAGATGTGTTAAGAGTAGTGGAGACCATCTATCCCACCTATGTCCCACAGGTAAAAATATAGAGTACCCAACCTGCTGTAACTGCAGTGGTAATCACCCTGCCAGTTACAGAGGCTGTGAAAAATTCCCCAAGATAAAAGTTAAAAAAGATACTAGACAAACTCAACCCCCCAACCCCATTAATAATACTGTCACTTCTCATTCGCAAATGCTCTAACTAATACCATAAACATCCAAAATCCCCCACAAACCCAATCCAGCCCCCCCCCCCCAAGCTAATCTTCAACAATCCCAAGCCCCCAGCGTAGAACTAAACTCCCCCCAAAATCAAGTTTCTGCCCTAATTAATGAAATTAACCAAGAAATCAATAATATTGACTATAACGCTATAATCCCACAGCTCAAACACATCCTTTCTGAAATCAAACAATAAACTAATCATGTTAATAAGCTGGAGATATATCTACGATATCTCCCTAATCTGATCTCCATCCCCAATCATGGCTAATTGCCAAAGTCTTTGACTCACCGTTCTTTCTTGGAATGCCAATGAAACTATAAAATCTATGAAGAATTAAACTTCCCCCCCCCCTCACTAATTTCATTCACTCCCTTAATATTAAGTTTTATGACAGCATCGAAGCTAACGAACTTACTGTCCTAACAGATCTATCAGACTATGATCATAGGAAACCCTTCAATAGAAAGAGGCCAAGAGCCTCTTTGGCTCTTGACTGGTAATTCCCCTCCTTTACGTATGTCCCAGTAGGACAGACGGTAGAGCGCGGATCTCGCAACTTGTAGGTTGTGAGTTCGAATCCCCATGATTTCACTTTTTTCAAAATTAACCCCTCCCCTCCAGTTGGCTGGGTTCTGGCTTGCAATCTCCTTTCTAGTGTCTGTCCTTAATTTACTTAAAAAAAATTATAAAATTTATAAAATTAATACGTAGACCCCGGTTTACGGCAAAAAAAACATTTAAAGAATTCTATAAATGATACTTGAGTTTGGATTCAAGCTCAAGGTAAAAAATATTTATATTTATTAACTTTTATTCTCCTTCTTAGTTATTTTCCTTTTCTCTACCCACTAAACTTTCTCAGGTGGCAGAAATTCGAGGAAACAAACACACTTCTCTCCTATCTCTTTCTTAATAACATCTACCGACATTTATATTCCGGCAAACTCCAGTAAAAGCCAAGTTATTTTTTAGAAGTTGGGGGTAAAACTTTACCCAGGCACTTCTACTCAATATTGTTCCCGATTGCCGATCGGAAAACATTCCAGTTCTTGCAGTCATGCAGAAACGGAGCGATTTATCTGACGTCCAAAAGGGCATGATCATTGGCTTTCGGGACAAGGGTGGAAGCATTTCCAAAACGGCTAATTTCGTAAACTGTTCGCGGGTCGCCGTGGTAAAAGTATACCGTGCCTGGCAAAATGGTACTATCCAAAATCAGCGACGTGGCAAATGTGGTCCACCACGGGCCATAGATGGCAGAGGTGAACGACGGCTGCGGAGATGCGTTCGGGCGAATAGACGTGCAACCGTTGAGCAACTGATTGTCCAGATGAACCAAGGGGCTACCAACAGTGTCTCCACAACGACGGTTCAGCAAACGTTGCTGCGTATGGGCCTCCGCAGCAGACGCCTGGTTAATTCACCTATGCTGACTGCTGTTCATCAGCGACAAGGCAGGAATTTGCACGCCAGTACCGCAACTGGACTTCCACTGAGTGGAGACAGGTGGCTTTTTCCGATGGATCAAGTTTTATGCTCCATCGGACAGATGCACGTTGGCGTATACGGCGTGACACGTCTGAAAGCAAACACCCTGCAACAATTGCCGGAAGGGTCCAAGCTGGAAGAGGGAGCATTATGGTCTGGGGAATGGTTTTCTGTTGGGGTTATTTTCAGATACAACTGTTATTCTTATTTTTAGGAGCAGTTTAGTTAGTCATTTCTTGAGAGTTTCTTCATATTTTTCTGAGCTTTTTTTATTCAAAATGAGAAGCCGTAAACCTTTGACTCAAGACGAAATTAACACCATTTAATTTGCAGACACCCATGAATCGGATTTCGATTTCGATGAAGAAGATGGGTGGGGAGAAAGTAGTATGGTTGAGAATAATAATGATGGAAATTCTTTTGAAAATTCCGTTTTTGAAGAGGAAGAAAGCGATGAAACTTCACTACTGAATACATCACTTCCAACTTGAGCCTTTCATGTCCCAGATAAGGAACAAATTCACAGAACATTTTAAGCCTTATAAAAACCTTTCCATTGACGAAGCAATCCCGAAATTCAAAGGAAGGCTTGGAATTATTCAATATATGCCAATGAAACCCGATAACAGAGGACTGAAAATGTGGATGATGTGTACATCTCATTTGGGATATACCCCGAATTTTGATCTTTGCAGCGGAAAAAAATGGGACAATGAAGCGGTCAAATAAAGGGCTTGGATATGATGTGGTCTCTCACTTGGTGAACGGATTAGAGAATAAATGCCACCCTCTATATTTTGGTAGATTTTTTAGAAGTGTTAACTTGGTAATTGACCTGTACAAGAAAGGTTACGGAGCATGTGGAACGGTGATGACAAACAGAAAAAAAAATGCCTCCACAACTTAAAAGCTCTGAAGGCAAACTGTCGGAACCTAATGAGAGCAAATTCTATCAGTGTTCAGAATACCCTAATGTATTATGTTCCACATGGCTGGACAAAAACAAATAATAATGCTATCGACCAATATAGAAAAACAAATAGTTCAAGCATCAAGGAGAATATATAAAGTGTGTTGTAGGCATTCGGAAAACGGAGGTTCTACTACTGACTACTAGCACTGCTCAGGGTAGAGAGCGGTCGTGTTTCTTGAGCTCCGTATAGCCTGTGCTTTGCACGCGCTACTTTTTCTTAAGCTTTCTTCGTCCTATGATCGAGCCAGTGACCATACGGGGAATTTAATTCTTGCGTATGTGTGACGGGCCTTTTATAGCGACTCGCACTCGCCACCCTAAGCAATTAAACGCCGATAACATCGATACCAGCATGGAGAGAGTTAATTTTCCACCGCACTTTGATGGCAGTGAATTCAGCCAGGATGCCCTCAAGGAAACCATACGCATGATCAGAGGGAAATCTGAAACATCCAACTTTCGCGAACATTCCGAGGCTGCAATCAAGGTAGTCCAGTGCCTTGAGACCATGATGCAGAAAATCAACTCCCCTGAAGTACCAGAAACGACACGAGAGCTCACTTCAATGCATATCGGAGGTATGTGGCTTTCTATTACCAAAATCTATGTTAACTGCAGTACCGAAAATGTTCTTGAACTTGAGCGAAAAATTGATATTCTATCCTAAAAACCAAAAAAGAGTCAGAAAATTTAGCCATAATGATAATGATACTGATAATGTTAACGATAACTTTTCTAATAATGAAGATGCCAGCTATGTTAGGATCGGCAACAAGCCGAAATCCAAGCGTATCGCGAAAATGGCGAACCCGGGAGAAACGGGGGAAAATTCCATCCCCACGCAAAACCGGTACAACGCTCTCTCGGTTGAAGAACCGGAGGAAATAGAGGTCGATGCCCCCATCCCCACCCCACCCAGAGAAAGAAAACCAGATCCCTTCTGGATTCAAAAAGAACAGGATGTCGAATATTAATTACTTGAAAGTAAGTTTCGAACATTACACGCAGGAAAAGGAAGTTCACTGGTAATATGTATACAAGAGAAATAGCACGTGAAAATTCTAACATCTCTGAATCAGTAAACTTGAATGCAAGTGCTTCCGGCAAAAAAATAAACATGTCTTGTGGAAGATAATCGTAATGATTTTACAATATATGTTTCTTGATGTTAGTTTGTTGTTTTCTCAAGTTGAAAAGCATTTAGCTTGCAAAAAGTGTGGTGTGATACTTTCAGAAGAAACTGTATGTGGATAATCCTCTAAAATTTCTATTCATTGTAAAAATTACAGAGTTATGAAAATTTAGAAATTCCAAAATGTTGGGAAAGAAAAAGAACATTCCAGAAATAAATAGAAGATTAACCTATTCATTTCGAGCAAATGATATGGGACATTCAGCCATGAAATTGTTTTGTGACATCATGGATCTACCCAAACCAATTTTCAAGAAAAAATTACAACGACTTGGTGAAAAAGCTGCTCGCCTATTCTGAAACAGTTGCCCAAGAATCTAAGAAATGTGCAGTTGAAGAAGAAATAAAATTGACAGGTTTTTCTGATATAATAGTGGCGATGGAACCTGGAAGACACGAGGACACTCATCTGGTGTTGGTGTATGCACCCTTATTGGAGATAAGTGTGGTAAAATTTTGGATACGGAGGTGTTGTCTTCTTACTGTAAAGCCTGTGACAGCTGGAAAAATAGAAAAACCTTTAGAATTTTTTATAATTGAATGAACTTCTTTTTTGTTTAAAAAACAAAACTTGAAAGAATTATTTCAAAAGCCAAAATTTTAAAAAGAGAATTTTAAATAATTATTTTGTTTTTAAAAATTCTAATATATTTTTAAAAGCGATTAAACAGTTTTTAAATCTTTAAGAAATAATTTTTTTTAAAGCTAAAGTTTGCAAATATTAGCCATCATCATCAACAGTTGATCATTGCAACGTAACTTATAACTTTTATTACAGAGCACATGTACCTTGATATGAATCGTACATGTGCTCAAAAATTCTGCTCAGTTGATCATTGCTTGCGATTCATAAACAATCGTATTTGCATCTGCATTTATGCACAATATCAATCTTACTTAATTACTTATAAATATTATTTTAATTTGTTAATGATTCTTTTTTTATATTCTTAATACCTTTCAATTGTGCAAGTATGTATATATTTTTAAAATTATTATTTTTGACTAATTCCACATTGTGGATATTTCAGTTTGTTTCATAAATTTGTGTTCTTATTTAATAATTTTAAATAAATGTGATATTATTGAAAAATAATAATGGAAACAAAAAATAGTGCAGAAAAATTGAATTTTGTGTGAATAATTTTGCAGGATCAGGAAAAAGTTTTTTATTCAATGCCGTTATTCATTCTGTCAGAGGAATGAATCAAGTAGCTGTTCCTGTGGCATGGACTGGCATCGTAGCAATTCTTTTGGAAGGTGGCAGGACCGTGCATTCCCGCTTCAAGTTGCCAGATCCTATCTTGGAAAATTCTTCATGTAGCATTCGTCAAAATACAGAGGAAGGAAGATTGTTAAAGCTGCCAAGGTTATCGTATGGGATGAGTGCAATATAACTCCTCATTATGCCTTGAAGTTGATAGACTTTTTCGTGATTTAACGGGGCAGGATGTTCCATTTGGAGGTAAAGTATTTATTCTTGATGGTGACTGGACCCAGATTTTGCCTGTCGCAATACATGCCAACAGAACTGCCATCATTGAAAGTTGTCTAAAAAATTCTCCTCTTTGGGTCAATTTCAGACATTTTTCACTCTTGAGGAATATGAGAACAAAACCTGATGAACAAGACTTTGCAAAAGGGCTTTTACAGCTTGACGATGGTCATTTGACTAATGACTGTGGACTTGCAGAAGATGTCATTGAAATCTATTTTTACTAAAAATGAATTTAACACCAAGTGACATTAATCGAAAACATCAAATAACTAATGAAGCTTTTCAATGCTGCTAATGCTACTCCAGTTAATTTGCAGAAATTATTAGAATATTTTAGGTTTTTGGCGACAAATCTACTCACTGTTTGAATGTAATTTAAGGACTTTCTAAACTTTAATTAATTTAAAGAAATTATTAGAACACAAGGAGTTTGCAACATGCTTAATAAAAGGGCTATAATGAAGTTGCTTCGAAATTTAAAAAAAAAAGAAGAGGACTTTGTAACATGCTTAAAAAAAGGACTATAATAAAGTTGCTTCGAAATCAAAAAAGGACTTTGCAAAAGCACTCGCCTAATGGTCACTCGGCTTAATGCTAACTTCACCACTGTAGAAATAGTTTCTGAATGCAACTGGGGAGATAATGTATTTTTACTAAGAATGAATTTAACACCAAGTGACATTAATCGAAAACATCAAATAACTAATGAAGCTTTTCAATGCTGCTAATGCTACTCCAATTAATTTGCAGAAATTATTAGAACATTTTAGGTTTTTGGTGACAAATCTACTCACTGTTTGAATGTAATTTAAGGACTTATTAATAAGTTGATAAAGCCCTCCATTTCTACAGTCAATATCCCTATTCCTTAGTGAAGCTTGATAAGAAATCCTTGCAACATTCTTGACTTCTCTTTAATACCCTCAGCAATAAAATAAAAATAAATCTATGAAGGATATTTCCCCATCCCTTTTTTAAAATTTCTAAGAAGCTTTGACTGTATTAAAAAAAAAATTTCAACATCAAAATTTCTTTACTATAGTATATCGGGAAGCAGCTAAGATAATATTAATTTTTTCTGATTTTTATAATTCTTACACGTCAAATTGACGGGTTACCTTCTAGTGTTTTTATGATTAAGAACGGTCTATCAAAATTTAAAGATGTGCATGTTTTACCAGTTAAAACATTGACAGGTGAAGATTTACACGTGTTTCTTATAAAAGTAATTGTTGGTTTAGAAGAAATAGGTTTTAATGCATTATGTGTTACTGCAGATAAAAATTAAATTAATTGAAAAACAATGTCTTTTTTTTCTTTCCCCACCAACGTTTCAGTTTGTGTATCCTCACCCTTTAGATAGCAAAAAGCCATTGTTTTTCCTTATTGATAGTTTTCATCTTTTGAAATGCATTAGAAACAAATAGCTAAATAAAAAAAAAAAAAATACTGGTCAATGTTTTTACTACCCAAATTTTGAAGGTTTTAATATCAGCACCCCTCACAATTTTAAAACAGCTTGTTTATAAACAATAAAAGATCTACAGGATTTAGTGTATGACTCATTGTTTAAATTTGGATATAAATTAACCTTTAAGTCACTTGCTCCCACGCATTTAGAGAGACGAAATGTTGATTTGGTTCTACAAGTATTTAATGAATTTGTTGCTGAGGCATTTACTGAACACGAGGATAAACATAAATAACAGCATTACCAAGACACTGCAGATTTTATAACAATAACTCTTGCGTTGTGGAACATATTTAATGTTAAATTTATAAGTAAAGAATCTAGGTTAAATAATGTGTATCAAACACCATTGGCATTCAGCGAAAATAACAAAATGACTTTTCTTGACAAATTTTTAGATTGGTTAGATGAATGAGATGTGTTGCACAACAGGCATGTTTTCTAAAGAAACGCACGCAGCTCTAAAAGTAACTATTAATGGGATTATTCAAATAAGCAAGTACTGCAAAAAAGAATTAAATATCGGATACATCTTAAACGGGGAATTTCAGACAGATGATTTGGATAGTAGGTTTGGCTTTTATCACCAATTAGCTGGATGCCAGTATAATATTTCATTGCAACAGCTATTTGAATGCGAAAAGAAAATTGAGGATGCAGTCAGCATTACTGCTAAAACTTCAAACTAAAGCTTTTGGTAGAGGTTGAAATTAAAGATTTTTTATTTGAAATTGATGATTCTGAAAAAATTGAATATATAAATAGTAATTTTGACATATGTTTGAAAGCATCAGATGTTACAAATGTAATTCCTTGCTTACCAGTAATTATTTATTTAGCTGGGCATTGTATGTACTCAGTTTTGAAAAGGGAAATGTGTCATGAAAGTAATTGCATTTGCTGGATAAAGAAAGGGTTGTAAATGTTATGATTCTTTGAGAAACTTAGATAGAGGTCGATTAATGTATCCCCGTGAGCACACTGTAAATGCAGTGTTGTACAATTATATTGTTTTAATGTAATTATGCTTTCACCTTGAACTAGAATTTATAAGAAAGAAAAATTATCGACATATAGCTACTGCAGCTACAATTTATGTATTAGAAGATGGTGATATGCTCCAATCAGATGTGCTTTGTGCGAATTTTCACAGTACTGATATTATTTTAAAGAAAGTAATATGGGTATCCACAAATATTATGCAAACAATTTTTGCAAGAAAAAAACATGCTAATACAATTCTAGCTGCTCACTCAAAAAAGAAATCTAATAAAACAGAGAAAGCTAGAGACACTTGCAAACTCTGAACTGTCTCAAATATCTGTATATCTCTCTCTGTATTGCTTGATTAATTATAATGTTGTGTATTTAATGGATTTAGATAAATGTTTTTTGTATAATTTTATTACATAATGTGATGTGTAATTGAAATTAATTTAAAACTGGTTGTACTTTTTTCATTGTAGTTAGAATGATATTCATTGTTCCTTCATCGCCATTCATCGTTAGTAGCAAAAATCCGATTAAGAAAGTCGAATTAAGAAAAATAATTTCTAGTGATGCATATAGAAATCAACGAAGAAGTTTTTTCCCTGTGTGCGATGTGTTCTTTAAGATTACTGTCAAGATTTATGATTTTATTACGCTGAAAAGAGTACTCTAGCTCAATTTTGAATATTTTGTTTGTTTAAATTTTCCTTTAAATAAGCAGGGCTCTTCACTAGGACCGATCCTCTGGTTGGTACTTATTGTAATGATGCGCCTTCAATTTTAAGAAGAAGAAAAAAAAAATTAAATGTAGAAAGAATTTAAAATCAAAGGCGTGCTTCATTACATTGATTTGGGATAGGAGAGTGGAAGTGCGGTATACATGGGAGGTCTCGAAGATGGTAGACTAAGATAGCAAGTTAGGCGCCGGTTGCGACGTTAAATTAGAATGCCCTTTTGTACTGAATATATGAGAGCGGCGTAAGTGATCGATGTGGGTGGCCATCGGCGGCGTAGAAGATGACGTAACAGGAGGCGTTTAAGTCACTAACGAATGAGTAATTTGGGACTTTCCTGAATGGGTGAAATCTTGAGAGTTTGTGATAAATATAGCCAATGAGATTTGAAGAAAGAAAATGGAAAGACGAGAGAGAGGGAAGGAAAAAGGAGTCAAGAGAGAGAAGCGTTAGAGTTTTGTCGGGGCGAGCTTGCCCGATCCTACGTTCCTATTTGGAGGGGACCCAACTTCCGAGGCATAAGGACAACCGGTCGACATAGTTCCCGGACCTTACTCGCAGGATCCAAGAAAATATCGAGCACCGGATCCAGAAGACAGCGGCTAGACTTCACAGAACTCCGGAGACGAAATACGTAAGGCATAAGGAAGAAGCACTGACGTTCCTGTGAAGCAAGACCCCCCCAATTTCCAGACAACAGCGAGCTGAGATTCTAGGACGAGAACGGGCGATTTAGAAGGAGAGAACCGCAACCCTGCTGTTTCGATGATTATCCTGCTGAAATAGAGTGAGTGAAATATAATTTTTGATACGTTCAGTCCCTGGTCATTTAAAATTTAATGCTTGAGTGTGGAAAAGGAAAGTTAGGGTCATAGATAAATATTTGTGCATGAGTAGTTTTTCCGTATGCTCCCTGCACCTCGTAAAGTAGTAGTTTAACGATTAAATGTAAGGATTGAGGATATGAACATAAATGATTCTTTTTTTAATAAACTGTAAATAATATGTAATTGTAAATAAACTATAAGTTTGTGTTAAAGAAAACTTGATTTCGTTAATGAGTTGATTTCCGTTATTTATGAAGAAAGATTGTTGGTTAAGCTTTTATAAATTGTTCGTAGGCCAATCATGTCCAGAGTCTGGGGTGTTATTCAACCAAATATCTAAACACAACGCACCCAACTACCCTTTTTATAACATAGTTAGTACTACCACAATTAAATACGAATTCACGCCCAAACCAAATAAAGTCAGGACAGGCCCAATACGACACTTATCAATGACCGACTAATGAGTGAAGTTACATCCAACAAGGTCCATATCCAAGCCTCTGCGGATGACATAATGATTCTCGCTAATAGCTCGAAAGTATACAAGTTCACGGAACTTACCCCAGAGGTCCTTAACCTCTGTAACAGATGGGCCAGTCTTAATAAAATGGAGTACAACCTCGATAAGAGCGACTATACTATCTTCCCCTGCAAGGGCAACATCACGAGACGCCCCACGATCAAAATGAGCAACAGGTACATTAAATATAGGCAAGAAATAGTGTATCTGGGGGTGACCATGGATAAAAATCTCTCATTCATATCACATATCGACAGGGTCAAAGAAAGAGCGCTAAAGCTCTTTCATAAAATAGCCAGACATTCTAAGAAAACTTGGGGATTAAACCCCAAAGTATTGAAGGAGATCTACCTCCTGGGGGGTTGAGAAGATAGTGCTTTACGGGCGGAGAGCTGGTACTCAGACTCTAAGTGCCGGTGCACACACCCGGCAAAAGTATTCGGGACGCTGCGTTATTTTCAATCAGCGTCAGCGGCAGTCTCTCATTTGCCACCAACCGAGATGGATCGTACGCGCGCCCAATTATTTAAGAAAAAAGTTGTTTTTTCTTACTTAGTCTACAAGCATGTTAATCGTGAAAATAGAATTAGAAAAATGAAGCACTGGATCCATCCATACAACAGCGAGAGGCAGGAGCTGATTTTCCATTATGCCCGAGCCTAGGGGCCCCCAAAATTTTTATTTTAAAAGAAAAGAAAAAAAAATTCCCAATTCAAATTTTTCTTTTATTTTACCTTTTTTAATAGCAACTTTTTCATACATCCTTTCAAATTTGATTGATTGGTTCATTATATGTATAGTTTTGCATACGTATGTTATAGTGTATATAAGGAATTAATAAGTTTTTCTGATTGCATTGTATTGGTGTTTTAATGATGAAGTTTTTATGTTGTATTACTTTTTTTCATTTGATAATGTTCTAGGCTTCTACGCTTCAAATAGTCTATTCTCGGTAAAATGGTACTTTCATAATGATTCATGATTATTTTTTCTGGGTGTCAATTTTGGAAATTTTACGCCCATATCAGTGTTATGGGGCCCCCATCCCGAGTTGTGCCTATAGTCAATAATTTTCTAAACCGGGCCCTGGCGAGAGGTACTTGAAAGGAGCGTTTAACGTATGCTCGATGGATCTCAGGGAAGATGGTGAAAAGTTTTTTTAATTATTTTCGGACGACCCACTTAAAATAAACTTCAATACTTGACCACTAAAAACTTAAATACTAGTTATGTATATATTTAAATTTGCTTTGTCATTTTATTTTACTCAATTCACTGTTTTTTTAACTATTTTTTCCAGAAAATATTAATCCACATCCAGATCCACAAACTCCAAAAATGTCGTGGCCCATTGTCCCATCAACAAGTATGTATATTCTTGATACTCACAATTTCTATCATCCTCTCCATGCTGTTCCTGGTACTCAGTGTATTTGCCTTTTGAAATTCTGATATGAGACTCCTACCTCCTACATTAAAATTTTCAGTTATTATACATTGTTTTTCTATGTTTATATTTGTTATTAAAAACAGTATATAAGAGAATTTTACTTTCTGCAGATAATTCTACAAAACGGGGACAAAAGTATAGTCTTCGAAAAAGAAAAAGGATGTGTGATCAGATAGAAGATATGGAAGAAAAAGCCATTAAGACGCAGTCTGCTATGGCTGCAGATTTAAAACAGATTGCGCAGTCTGCAGAAAAATTGGAAGAGACAGGCAGTGCAATATTACAAACTTTAGTGAATATAAATAATAATATTGTACATTTGTCACAAAAAATGGATGTAATTGTAAATTTGCTGAGTTCCAGCTCCAGCAATGAATGATTTTTTATGTAAATATATATATATATATATAAAATAATAAAATGCAATGTATGTAAATCTGGTATATAGTAATTTTCTGTATATGGTCAAAAAAATCTTAATCATTTTAGACACTTATCTGTGGGGCTGGTCGCAAAACATCTCAAAAACAGATTGGTTTTAATATTGTAAAGTATAATAAAAATTTTAAAAAAATAAAGGAACATGGTAAATTTTTCTTCAAAGATTTATATGGGATCTTCCTTATGTTGGAGACAGTTTATCAAGTATTATACCGCCTGTTTGATTGAAAAACGGTAAATTTCCCTTTTGTAGCGCTCATGAAGCTACAGAAGGATTAGTAGCTCAGTGTTAAAAATGTGTCTCACATTTCGTCGCCGCCAATAAATAAGCAATCTTAGTATTCTGTCTTTTTCAACACTTATATGTTAAGAAATTAAAATAAGCATGAATGTTGTATATCATGTTACAAATATGCATAAAAAAAATCACATCAGAGAACAAAATAGTCAGTGCAGTGAAAAAATTTTCTCATTACAACTCACACGAAACAATGTTGATTCAAAATATTTAAAAACACTTCATCGATAATAGTGCCAAAATTCCAAACATATTGGACAAAATTGAATTTATATATAAATATTTTTTCCTTAAAAAAAAACAGGCACACAGTAAAAGTATGTAGGCAGAAAAAAAGATATTTCTTGCAAATATTGAATGAATGTTTCTTTTTATTTCCCCAATAAAATTTCACCTTTTTTATAAACTATCTGATGCGATTACATGCATGAAAGTGCAATATGAGAACATTTTTTAAAAAATGCTAATCATTTTTTATTAGTTACTTGAAACTTGCCTAAAAATAAGAAATTGCTTTAAACTTATCCTACTTTCACAACTCCAAATATTGTGTTAGTATTTAAATTCTCTACAATTTAGCTTGTAAATTTATCCGTTGCCATCATACGATTGTGTGAAGTTCGTCACGGTAGAAAAAAAACCTAAAACTCTTAGAAAAGAGGATTTAAATTAATTGCTGATTTCCACACCACGCTAGGCGTACAGCAAAGGCGCCTTATCCTCCTTTTTACAATAATTGCAAGGCGAGGATTCCCCAGTAGGGATATTTTTCCTTGAATGTTAACCAAAAAATTAAATTTATAAATTGGAACAAATTTCTTCGCGGAACATTTTCCCTTGGTTTCTAAGAATATTCTGATTCTCAGAGTTAACCCCAGATGGTAACACTCCAGTATAATCAAAATCATTATCACATGTTTGTACTTCACTTTCAATATTATATTTCAAACACATGTTATGTAGTTCAGAATATGTGATAATGATTTCGCATACTTTTTCAAAAGTATACAGAAGTGTACCACCTGTTTCATCAAGACATCTAAATCTTGATTTCAGTACCCCAAAGCAGCGTTCTATTACATTTCGGGCTTTCCCGTGTTTTTCGTTGAATTTTTCTTGCTTTGTGAGGATTCCTCCAAATATGGCGTCATCAGCCATGGCTCTAGAGGGTAACCACTGCCTCCAAGTAAGAAATTCTTTTCTGGGATTATTTTATGTATAAACAACTCTCGGAGAGCACTGCTCTTCCAAATAGAGGAGTCGTGAGTGCTCCCTGGCGATCTTGCAACGACATCTAATATTTTCATGTTATAATCACATACCTGAAATAAAAGAGAAATATAAGCTTCAGTATTTTGAATGTTTTAAAATTGAAAAGAACACAACACCTTTTTCTTTTTTTCCTCAATGTATATGTAACAGTATTTTTTGTGACAAACACTTTTGTGGTGTACAAAGATGAGTTTTTGGACACTAGCCAATTCTAAATGATCTTTGAGTCATTTTGGTCTGAAAGTAAACTTTAAAATATGTGTTGTAATAATACAAATTTAGAACAGTACACTTTCAAATGAGTAAAAAAAAATGCATTTGCTCCATATCCCTTTATAACTGACAAAATATGACTTAATGTTGCTTTCTCTTTATTAATAGTATTTATTATGTATTTGTGTTGATAATGCTGAAAATTCCTTCGTTTTGATTTGTTTCATATCACTTAATGAATCCCCCCCCCCTAGAGCAATGAACTAAGCCATGTGTTTTCTTTTGTTTGTATCTCAGTTTGTAAAGCCTAGTTCTTGCTCTTACTCATGTCTTTCTTCACCTAGTAATTCTCATGCTAACGTAATTATAAATTCCTCTGTTCTGACTCACAATAATGGTATTATGTATAATAAACTTAATTTGCCCCCCTTTGCTGCCTCCTTCCTTTCCTCCATCCTCCTCGAGTTGTGCAAGCGCACAATTCAACTTATGAGTGTAAATACGTGACAGCAGACAATCTATATCATGTATTCAACATCATCACGTCAGATTTACGACCCTAATAATGAAATTTCCTCAGCAACTATCCTGTAAGAACTGTTTAGGGATGAAGAGCTCTCTCAAATCTACAACAATATATCAAATACATCTAACGAAACGCAAAAGAACTTTTTCATCCACCCTCTGACAAATCTACTGTGCTATTCAAAAGATCTCTCTTCACCCATAAAAAAAATGTAGTAGTTATGTGGTTCTGCCCTCATCTCTCCGACCAAAGGCATTAAGCTTGGCCGATTTTTCGCCCCTCGGTCTACAGAAGACATACGAAGCTCCAACAAAAAAACTTTTGGTGGAGGTGAGTACATTGACTGTGCCAATTTTGTAGCATCTTGCGGACAATGCATTTTGCACAAGAAAAGAAAAGTTGCGGTTGCTCCGGTTCAGTCCAGTCTGCACCTCTTCCTACTGCACAAGGCCAGCTTGTGTCAGTTGATCTCGTCGGTCCCTTCCTCCACTCACAATCAGTCTCATCATAATAGACCACTTCAGCCATTTTTTGGTCTTAGAAGACATGCCTTCTCCCACTGGAGACAGAGTAACTAGGGCATCTTCAGGTATGTTGCCCCGTTTGACAGACCGAACCACATCCTTGCAGTTCACATCTGTTGTGTTAAAAAAACTGTTAGACATGTCTGGAATTAGGCTGGTGCACTCTTCACCAGGGCATCCCAAGGCAAATGGGGTCTGAGAGGATCAATGCCTCTATGAAAGCGTCAGTTTTGAATCTTCAAGCCCAAGGAGTGCCATTCAAGATAGCACGCGTCTTTTTACAACTCGTCCATACTCGGATGTTGTGCGATTATCGGAACCAATTTTCAACAGCGGTCGCATGTAACAGCAGATAACTGGTTTACCTCTATTGATGTTATAAAAGCCCTAAAAGATAAAAAACTCTTACCTTGGAACAATAAGAAAGAATGAAAAAGAAATACCCTCCTGTTTTGTGAAATCTAAAGGAAAACAAGTAATTCAAGCTTATTTGGTTTTTCTAAAAACAGCACTTTAGATTCATACGTACCGAAAAAAGGCAAGAATGTTTTATTTGTATCAAGTATGCACTTTGATGATGCTGTAGAGATAAAAAAAAAAAAAAGCCAGAGATCATCACATTTTACAAAGACACAAAATATGGTGTTGAAGCTGTAGATAAGATGTGTGGAATTTCGCTCGCAATACAAGGAGATGGCCGATGGTAATTTTTATTCAATGCTAAATATTTCAGCTATAAACGGGCTAGTTGTATTTTTTGGAAATCAGAATAATGTTAAGAACGGGAGAGAGTATTTGAAAATACTAGTGCATGAATTAGTCAAAGAAGTTACTTGAAACTTCAAACCTACAGACCAACTGCTGAAGAAGAAAAAATTGCAAAAGTTTCCAGTACTCTAAAGAAACGCAAAAGATGTTCTACATGCCAAGCAAATAAGAAAAGCAGATTGACCCAATAATCCTGCTTAAAATGCAATGAATATTTCTGTTTGGATCGTGCAGGAATGATGTGTCAAAAATTTTCAGATGTAAGCCTAAAACATTATTTGGAATATATGTTGAAAGCCAGCTAACATACAATGTGCGTTCTTTGTTGCGTCTTTGTGAAAATGTTAAGCATCTGGGCAGGCTTGACACTTTCTCTGGCTTCCCATTTGAAAATCACCTGGGAAAATTGAAAATAATGGTCATGAAAAACAAATCAGCTTCTGCAACAACTCTCTGCAAGCGTATTTTGGAAAGACTGAGTGAAGTTTCAAACTTAGTCATAAAAGGAGCATACTTATTTCATTCGAATACTGGGCCAACCGCAGATTCAATTGTCAGATAAATCGGTGAACTGAGATGCTCTTCTTTTAAACTGTCAAAACAAGAAAGGAATTCTTTTGTATTGCTTGACAATAACAAAATAATGAAGGTAAAATTTTTTATAGAAAATGAAGATGGCATTCATTTAATTGGACAAACATTTTACGATCAAACAACGTTTTTCAAAAAACTATATTCTTCTGATCTGTTAATTATTTATCGTGTGAACAGAATAAAAAGAAAATACAAATCTTATTTACTAGGAAGAGTAAAATCAAAAGTTTTAGCACTACCATATCACATCCTAATTCCTATGCAACTTTTCCTCTGTATCAGTAACAAATTACTACTAGAATTTTTTTTTTTGTATTCAGCTTATTAACGCTGTATCTACTTGTATCTTTTTACTATGAATAGTGACTACTTGTATCTTTGTCTATGAATAGTGATGTATGGCAGAAAGCAATAAACAGCTATCTTTTTTTGACAGATTATAATGGAACTGTAAGGTATATTGACTGTTTTACTAAATTCACAGATTATTATGTTAGATTGGATTAAAAGATATGAAGAAAGATGCGAACATCGTCTTTAAAATCGTCTTTTGAAATTTTCTCTATTCTGTTAAACTTGATTTTGAAATTCTTTTTTAAGAAAACCAGGGAAAATCGTCCTTTTGCTGTTGTTGTTTCTCCCGTGGAGGGAGGCTCCTTATCAGTTATTCCTTCCTCGTGGATTATCAAAGGAAAGGAACATAATTACTCTAGATGGCTCAATAAAGCTTTGGATAGCAACAAATTAGTGAAGAAGTTAAAAGCACGTGCCAGCGATTGGAAAACAGTACCAGTACACATCATACATTACTCACGTAAGTTGTATATTATTTAGTTGTAAATAAATTTTAAAAAGTTATTAGCTTGTTAAAATCTTACTAAAATTTGTAGAATATTTATTTGAATATTTTATAACGTACACACTAAAATAGCCAAAATATTTGAAACTATATCCCTATTACTTTTTTTATCTATGTATTTTGGTATTTACATACTTTCCCCTCGAAATCAGTTTTTGATAGCATGTACTTCTGTCAGTTTATGATACTGATCATATATAAAATTGAAAAGTCTGAATTTTATATGCGTTTCCTTTAATGCAAATAAATTTAAACGTTTATGTGTTATGTCAGTATTTTTGTTTAGAGTTACTTAGTACATACATGCTGAATTTCATGCATGCCTCAAAGAGTGGGAAAATTATTCATATATAACTGAAGTATTTTGAAACTTATTGTCGGATTTTGTCAAAATAGATATCACTGTTCTTCAGTAAGATTTAAAAGTAATTTTTATCTTCCAGAGTCTTATGAAATGGCAACAATATGTCGTCGGTGTTCTGTAAAAAGGGCGAATACCCATAGAGATTTACATACATATTCGCCCTTTTCACAGAACACCGACGATATATGGATAAATATGTATATACCAGCGAAATCGAGACAACAGATTCAGAAATAACGCCTAATTGTCAGACTCTCATTACTTGGACTCCCATTTCATCCTGAAGAATCTGCAATATTCAAGATTCGAAAACTCATATGATTCGATTAGAAGGTATTATTTAAGATTTTTGAAATTACAACGGTTGAATCTGAAAATTCACTATGAACAAACTGTTTATTATTATGTTTATAATCTTAATCCTAATGCTACTTCATGTAATGGTAATTCTTTAAATTCTCACTGAGAACTGATGTACCAGATAGTGTCAGTTCTCAAGTGTTGCCACATCCATCAGTTAATGATTCTTTTGCTTATAAAGTAAGTAGTTATATGGAATCTAATGTATCTAAAACTATTGCTCTTCAAACCAGCTGTGTAGTTAGAATGCAGAGTCATGCTAAAACACAGACTGAGTTTAGTGATGCATATTCTAAAAATAACTTACATCTTAATTTTTACACGTGGGGGCCTGATGGAATGAAGGTGTATGATTCCTACTTTAAACTAAAATTACGTCTGATGTATATTTTTATAACTCCACAGGGAGAAGTAATTCAGGGTTAATTCTATAAAATCACTATCTTTAATGTGATGCTATTTTAATAAATTAATTTCAATTCTTTGTTTTTATAACGCAATGTATCTCATGGCCACTATTGACACTGTCACATTTCTCTCCACGTCCAGTTCATTAAGAACGTATGAAGATTTTAGGAATCGAATTAACAAAGATCACCATAAAGAAATGACCAGTTCGTTTCTAGAGTTAAATATCAATATGATTAAATGCTTTCCACACGATTTTATACATCTGGTATACCTGGGAATAATGAGACGATTGATATAGAATTGGGTAGGAAAACATGTAAATGCCTTTTCAAAATTAAGAACAACAGATCGCAAAGAACTCGATTCATACCTGAATATCGCATGCGCATTTTAGTCATCTGAGTTTTGTAAGAAGCCTTAGGAAGCCTCATTCTGTAACAGAAATTGACTTCTGGAAGGCTTCGGAACTAAAAAGTTTTCTTCCATATTTAGGATGTGTATATTTAAAAAATATTTTACCAAAGCCTGTCTACTAGCTCCAAATGTCAATCCATATGTTTTAGACATGATTTTCCGTTGAGAAAAAAATATTTATTCAGATAAAATTGATTGTTTTATTTGTAGAGAAGACATGAAATATACACACTGCTATGCAAGACCGATGCCCCTCCGGATCTGACAGTTGGTGAAAATATCAACGAGCAAAATCGCTAAGTAGAAAATATACTGATAAAGCCACTGGACTTCCTCAAAATATAATAAACATTGTTCAGCCAGTGCACATGAAGCTATGTAATAAAAAGTTATTTAGAAAGTATCTACAGGGAATGCCACAAAATGCTAACGAATGCCTCAAAGGCATGTTGTGGAATATAGTTCTGAAGCAAAACTTTGTAGAACTTCAAACACTGCAATTGGGTGCTTACATAGCTGTTCTTCAGTTTAACAGTGGTTCACAAGGTCTTTTGAGCGTGTTAAATGAGCTGAACATAAATGCTGGAACATTTTTACTAAATGGTCTAAAGCTTTTTGATTATCAACGCATTAATGACTCAAGAAGACACTCCTTGACATCTACAAAATCTCAGAGAAAAATATCACCAGCTAGCCGTAAAAAAAAAGGCTTGCAGTATGAAGAAAAAGAGGGTTTAACTTATCAGTGTGGCGAATTGTAACTTGTTTTAAAAAGAAAAAGCATATTTTTACAGTGACAAAAAAACTTTTAAGGCCTTTTTCTTAGAATTATGTTGTGTAGCACAAATCTTTACCGTTAACATTATATCTCACATAATAATGCGTATAATTACATGTTCTATTATCACATAAGATATGGTGCCGCCAATAGGCTCTTCGAAATCTGGGATTTTAAGAACGAAAGTAATTATATAAATCTCTGCACATTGTCTGAATGAATACTTAAATTGAATGTAAAATGTTTATAATATATTTTAATTGTTGAATTGTATGTATTGTATTATGAAATTGAGTTAGGCATTTTTTATTGTTCATTTGATAAGATAAATTTATAAATTCCGGGGGATAAATTTATAAATTCAAGCTGGGACTCCAAATTCCTGGACAGAGATTTAAATGTAATTTACGACATCAATACAGAAATAAGTCAATTGGGCTTCAAGCACAAAAAGAAACGTAGAAAAGGGAACGCTTACTGGTGGACAGCAGAACTGGCTAAACTTAGAAGCAATTTTAGAGAACTCAGAAGGCTCTACCAAAGCAAACCAGATGCGCAAGCCAGGCTGGCAAAGCAAGTTCAAAAGGGAAAGAGCCAGCTACAAGAAAAAACTACTGGCTACTAAAAGGGCAAGCTACGGAGCGTTTATAAATAGTATCACCACCCGTGATACCCGTAATACTATCACCGTCCGTGGGGCTCTTTCAAGAGCACCAACAAAAACAAGAACGCTCAAAATAGTGCTAAAACTGGGATCTATGATGCGCAAGGCGTCATCAACACGGGCCCCCCTTGCTCCCTGCTCCTCAGCCCGCCCCGATTGTTGGTGAACTCTCAATTTCTATCTACTATCCATTGACTGCTGGTCTGTAAAATAGCATTCATCTTAATAGAGAAAAGGGTCACACTTAGGGCACTCCCTTGCGGCTCACCTTCCTCTTGCACAAAATTAGTAGACAGAGTGGATCCAATACGGACATTAAAATTACGTTTGACTAAAATTTTTTTTTTATAATAATTGGGAGATTACGCCTAAAATTCATGTTGTATAAATCCCGCAAAATATAGTACATCCATGTACGATCATATTCATTCTCAAGAAAAAACTACTGTCAAAGAATATTGTTACCATATGATTCCTCCTGTATTCCTTACTTGGGATTCCAGAGCGATGTTATCGATCGTCGATCTGCCACGCCGGAAACCACTTTGGAAAGGGGAAAAATGGTTATGTACATGAACAAGAGTACGTGAACTGTAGATAAGCAAAGAGAAAAATCAGATTGATCCCAACATACCCAAGAATGTGGATAAAGCTTTATGTGGATAAAGCTTTTTTTGCTTAAATTCTCACTCAGAACTAATGAACCAGATAGTGTCAGTTCTCAAGTGTTGCCACATCCATCAGTTAATGATTCTTTTGCTTATAAAGTAAGTAGTTATATGGAATCTAATGTATCCAAAACTATTGCTCTTCAAACCAGCTGTGTAGTTAGAATGCAGAGTCATGCTAAAACACAGGCTGAGTTTAGTGATGCATATTCTAAAAATAACTTACATCTTAATTTTTACACGTGGGGGCCTGATGGAATGAAGGTGTATGATTCCTACTTTAAACTAAAATTACGTCTGATTTATATTTTTGTAACTCCAGAGAGAAGTAATTCAGGGTTAATTCTATAAAATAACTATCTTTAATGTGATGCTATTTTAATAAATTAATTTTAATTCTTTGTATTTATAACGCAATGTATCTCATGGCCACTATCGACACTGTCACATTTCCCTCCACGTCCAGTTCATTAAGGACGGATGAAGATTTTAGGAATCACATTAACAAAGATCACCATAAAGAAATGACTTGTTCGTTTCTAGAGTTAAATATCGATATGATTAAATGCTTTCCACACGATGTTATACATCTGGTATACCTGGGAATAATGAGACGAATGATATAGAATTGGGTAGGAAAACATGTAAATGCCTTTTCAAAATTAAGAACAACAGATCGCAAAGAACTCGATTCATACCTGAATATCGCATGCGCATTTTAGCCATCTGAGTTTTGTAGGAAGCCTTAGGGAGCCTCATTCTGTAACAGAAATTGACTTCTGGAAGGCTTTGGAACTAAAAAGTTTTCTTCCATATTTAGGATGTGTATATTTAAAAAATATTTTACCAAAGCCTGTCTACTAGCTCCAAATGTCAATCCATATGTTTTAGACATGATTTTCCGTTGAGAAAAAATATTTATTCAGATAAAATTGATTGTTTTATTTGTAGAGAAGACATGAAATATACACACTGCTATGCAAGACCGATGCCCCTCCGGATCTGACAGTTGGTGAAAATATCAACGAGCAAAATCGCTAAGTAGAAAATATACTGATAAAGCCACTGGACTTCCTCAAAATATAATAAACATTGTTCAGCCAGTGCACATGAAGCTATGTAATAAAAAGTTATTCAGAAAGTATCTACTGGGAATGACACAAAATACTAACGAATGCCTCAAAGGCATGTTGTGGAATATAGTTCTGAAGCAAAACTTTGTAGAACTTCAAACACTGCAATTGGGTGCTTACATAGCTGTTCTTCAGTTTAACAGTGGTTCACAAGGTCTTTTGAGCGTGTTAAATGAGCTGAAAGTAAATGCTGGAACATTTTTACTAAATGGTCTAAAGCTTTTTGATTATCAACGCATTAATGACTCAAGAAGACACTCCTTGACATCTACAAAATCTCAGAGAAAAATATTACCAGCTAGCCGTAAGAAAAAAAGGCTTGCAGTATGAAGAAAAAGAGGGCTTAACTTATCAGTGTGGCGAATTTTAACTTGTTTTAAAAAGAAAAAGCATATTTTTACAGTGACAAAAAAACTTTTAAGGCCTTTTTCTTAGAATTATGTTTTGTAGCACAAATCTTTACCGTTAACATTATATCTCACATAATAATGCATATAATTACATGTTCTAATATCACATAAGATATGGTGCCGCCAATAGGCTCTTTGAGCTCTGGGATTTTAAGAACGAATGTAATTATATAAATCTCTGCACATTGTCTGAATGAATACTTAAATTGTATGTAAAATGTTTATAATATATTTTAATTGTTGAATTGTATGTATTGTATTATGAAATTGAGTTAGGCATTTTTTATTGTTCATTTGATAAGATAAATTTATAAATTCCGGGGGATAAATTTATAAATTCAAGCTAGGACTCCAAATTCCTGGACAGAGATTTAAATGTAATTTACGACATCCATACAGAAATAAGTCAATTGGGCTTCAAGCACAAAAAGAACCGTAGAAAAGGGAACGCTTACTGGTGGACAGCAGAACTGGCTAAACTTAGAAGCAAGGTTAGAGAACTCGGAAGGCTCTACCAAAGCGAACCAAATGCGCAAGCCAGCCTGGCAAAGCAAGTTCAAAAGGGAAAGAGCCAGCTACAAGAAAAAACTACTGGCTACTAAAAGGGCAAGCTACGGTGCGTTTATAAATAGTATCACCATCCGTGGGGCTCTATTCAAGAGCACCAACAAAAACAAGAACGCTCAAAATAGTGCTAAAACTGGGATCTATGATGCGCAAGGCGTCATCAACACGGGCCCCCCTTGCTCCCTGCTCCTCAGCCCGCCCCGATTGTTGGTGAACTCTCAATTTCTATCTACTATCCATTGACTGCTGGTCTGTAAAATAGCATTCATCTTAATAGAGAAAAGGGTCACACTTAGGGCACTCCCTTGCGGCTCACCTTCCTCTTGCACAAAATTAGTAGACAGAGTGGATCCAATACGGACATTAAAATTACGTTTGACTAAAATTTTTTTTTTATAATAATTGGGAGATTACGCCTAAAATTCATGTTGTATAAATCCCGCAAAATATAGTACATCCATGTACGATCATATTCATTCTCAAGAAAAAACTACTGTCAAAGAATATTGTTACCATATGATTCCTCCTGTATTCCTTACTTGGGATTCCAGAGCGATGTTATCGATCGTCGATCTGCCACGCCGGAAACCACTTTGGAAAGGGGAAAAATGGTTATGTACATGAACAAGAGTACGTGAACTGTAGATAAGCAAAGAGAAAAATCAGATTGATCCCAACATACCCAAGAATGTGGATAAAGCTTTATTTGCTGAAGACTTCATGAATTCCAACTTACTTCGAATCGTGGTGCCATGGTTCTCATCAGGTATTGCTGACTACCGGGCTTTTATGTACAATGCTTTCAACGTGACCGTGAGAGCTGCTGCTAATATGCTGTACGACTAGATGAGCTGGGTTGACCTAACGATAACCTTCGGGATGGATGAGGAGGAAATCTCTGACTAAAAATTCAGACCAACGGGAGGGGAAAATTATAATGAATTTAAGACTCTGGCAGTTAGACTAATGGCATAAGCTACTATTCCAGTAATTCCTATTGCCACAGAAACTAAAAATAAATTCAATATTCTAATAGAACAGATCCTAAAAGATAACTTAAAGCAAAATCAACCAGTAAAAGAAGCACAACTTAAAATTAAACATATTACAATCGCCAGGACCGTTAATCACAGAGAGATTCTAGATATGATAGCCGAAAAAAAAACGAAAGGCATTTCCATCCAAGAATGAGCGGGGAATTCATAAGACTAGAACCTAAAACAAAAGACGACCACCGTGAGATGGCTACATCTACACAGCAATCGCTGGTGTAATCTGGTTCCTTTGTAAGTTGAGTCTCTGATTCTAGGTACGATATATTTTGAATTAAAATATTCTAAAAGAAATATCTCTAAGGAGAGACAGAAGAAATCCTGATGCCCTGCAAATAGTACGAGTGTCCCGAAGGGAAAGCGCGGAAATGCAAAGGTATGCGCGTGAAATCGAGCAATTGCCAATTTAACTAGAATTCGAGCTTTATGGTCTTATTGACAACAGTACAGATGAAACCCTGCATCAAATTGTATAGCGGGTGAATATCCGCTATTACGAAAAGATGTTCGATTTGTGTGAAGATCAGAGGTCGAAGGAACCGGAAACCGTGGTGGAACCTTGAGTGTTCTGCAGTATTGAAAGTACAACGTAAAAAGTGGGGGATATTTCGCCGATATCCTAAAACTCCAAATTTCATTCTACAGAAGACATACGAAGCGCTCACAAAAACCTTTTGGTGGAGAGGTGCGTACATTGACTGTGTCAATTTTGTAGCATCTTGCAGACAATACTTTTAGCACAAGAAAAGAAATGCTGCTGTTACTCCGGTCCAGTCTGCACCTCTTCCTACTGCACAAGCAAGCTTGTATCAGTTGATCTAGTCGATCCCTCCCGCAACGGTCAATAAGTTCTCATCACAATAGACCACTTTTGGTCTTAGAAGACATACCTTCCCCCACTGCAGACAGAATAACTAGGGCTATGTTAAGGTATATTGCCACGTTTGGCAGACAAAACCACATCCTTGCAGTCCTTGGTCCACAGTTCACATCTGTTGTGTTGAACAAAACTTTTAGTCATGCCTCGAATTAGGCTGGTGCACTCTTCACCAGGGCATCCCGAGGCAAATGGTGTCTCAGAGGAACAATGCCTCTATCAAAGAGTCAATTTCGACTGCGGATGGGACACTTTTATTAGCCAAGATTTTGATGTTTTAATAAACTCGATATAAATAAGAGCTATTTCTCCAGTTACGATTAACTCTACGAGACACTGGTTTAACGGATCACGACGATCAGTTTTACAGGTACATACTTATTTCATTCGAATACTGGGCCAACCGCAGATTTAATCGGCAGATAAATCGGTGAACTGAGATGATCTTCTGTTAAACTGTCAAAACAAGAAAGGAACTCTTTTGTTTTGCTTGACAATAACAAAATAATGCAGGTAAATTTTTTTATAGAAAATGAAGATGGCATTCATTTAATTGGACAATCATTTTACGATCAAACATCGTTTTTCAAAAAAACTATCCTTCTGATCTGTTAATTTTTTATCGTGTGAACAGAATAAAAAGAAAATACAAATCTTATGATATGGCAGTGCTAAAAGTTTTGATTTTAGTCTTCCTAGTAAATCATAATTCCTATGCAACTGTTCCTCTGTATCAGAGAAGATAAAGAAGGACTATTTTTTAGAGTAAACGGGAAAAAGAAGACAGATCTCTAGAACTTGGTAAAAAAGCACTATCACACGGATACAGTGACAATATGCAAAGACTCAGCTAAACAAAATAAAAATATACATCTTTTTAACAGGGCTGTCCACAAGACAACAAATCACCATAAAGGGGAATTTGTCTGCAAGATGGACCCTACTAATACGATAAATTCTATGGAACAAGAAAATAAGATTTTGAAAAAGACTACCCAATCAAGAAAATCAGAAAAGTTAATAGACCAATACAAGATAAAATAATGAATAAAGAATTAGTGCCATAGTGATAAATTTGTTTGAATATTGAGCTATATTGTGTAAACGAGTTATCACAACGAGTCATTCGTTTGGATGAATTTAAAAACGAGTTATTGTGTAAAAGAGTTACCTTCGAGAAACATCCAGGGAATGAAAACAGCGTTGCTGAACTAGTGGGACCAATTGACATAGGAAACAATAAACTGCCTTAGTTCAAGTATGAAATCACGCTTCGAGACCTGTATATCTGTAAGAGAGGACCATACCCCCAATTAACCCACTTTTTTTGTTTATTTTGCAACGGCTGTTTCATACCTTCCGAATCGTAGAGTGTTACGCACGATCATGCGTGAGTATTACAATTATTGAATGGTTATTTGTTTTGTATTGTATCAATATATGTACATATCAAATTTCATTAAAATCGGTGCAGTAGTTCTAGAGATAATCGACCACGTCTACAAATTCTCTTAATTTCTTACACCAGTGTACATACATAAATACCGGATGGCCAAAATTAAAAGGTCCCTGCTCTGACCTCCTTGTATATTGAACTACTCAGCGTAAAAGCTTCAAAATTTGTACACATACTATTCAAGACAAGGGGAAAAGAATTACGCGAAAAAAAATAGTTCTTGAAACACCGATAGGTGGCGTTGTACGTCAGAAAATATGAAACGAAGACAATAACAATACACTGCTGGACATTAAAAATGCAACAATATGAAGGAGGGGTTTTAACAGTTAAATATATGCTGCCGGGGTTAATATTAAACATGATCCACACTCTAAAATAAAAGGAAAATATACCTCATGAAATGGATAGTAAATATTATTAATTTTTGTTGGAATAACTTCTCTATTGCTATGGAATTTGTAAATATATACATCTATTTAATTTGAAATCCTTGTAGAGCTTCTTTGTCGAATCTTAGAATGTACAGAACCTGTTATAATGCTAGGCATTTCCTCGAGAGGTCAAATTTATTCTTCAACCAGTGACCCATTAAAGAAATTTCTATATTTATATTTTCACCCCAGTCAATCTCATACTCTTGTAAAAGGAGCACAAGATCAATAACATCTTTTTATGTAACATTTACGAAAAGGGTTTTTAGTTAGAATTGTATAGTATATGTAAAAGATTAATTACAAAGAACAAATTTTAACGGTGTTTTTCTCCACCATGTTTGCACTTCTAGACTATTACGATGGTTGATGCAATAAGAGGAAACCAAACTAACTGGGAACTTGACAGGAAATTTAAAAGTTTTAATGATTTAGAAGATGCTGTACGATTATTTTCTGAAGCAAATAAAGTCCATCTGTAAAAGCGAGATACCCGGAAACTTGATTCTGCAACCAACAGAAGCAAAAGAGTGTTCAATCTGCTAATAAGAAATTGGTGTATTACACCATAAAATACTCATGTATTCAAGGGGGAAGAACTTACAAACAAAAAAAGGAAGCCAAAGAAGAGAGAGACGCAAAGTAAGCTGTTACTTCTAATACTAGTCTATTAATGACCATGTTTCAGCTGTAGCTCAATCAAGATGTCTTTAACATCTAAATATTGATTATCTTTCATTTGTTTCGAATAAAATTTTTCTATCCAGGCCAAACGAGACAGGGGATAACACTCCCATGTCTTATCGGCAGCATTCGACATCCCTTGTCCTATGTATGACGGGTCTAAACGTTGAGATGTTTATAATGAATTTATTTTTACATCCATTTTTATACTTTGTACCTAAACTTTTTTATTTGTATTATTATAACCCAAACTGTTTTATTTTTCCTTCTGGAACTGATTGCGACCCATCCCAGAGCAACGAATAATGACATTTAATTTAGTAATATATATATATATATATATATAGTACAGTATCCTGCTCTGTACAGTATTCTGCGGGGGAAGCCAGTGATTTGTGGACAGAGCACCTGCGACGATCCTCCGATAGAGCGGTCCTCGAACAGAGCATCAAAGCCGGAATGGAGGGTCTCACGGATCAAATGGTGTCAAGCGGGGTCGGGGGTACTTGTCTGAATGAATGTGGATGTACCATTACAAAACTAAGACTGGTTTGCTTACTGTGCAATCTATAATGTTATTATTTTTTTAAATCGACTTCTAACTGATATACTTTATTACTTATAACTGATACGCATGCTTATAACGCTGTTCATAGAGGTCGCGCTTTATTTATTTAAGGTATGAGATTGTAATCTGTCAAAACTTCTTAATTATTTTAATAAATTAAGTTGAATATTATTTATATTTATGTAAGACTGATGAAGTTCTTTCTCTTTTTTAGAACTACGAGAACTGGCTGCCAGTTCTATTTACAGTTTCCCCTCTCTAAGGATGGGAAGTATCTAGAACTGTCGGACAACAATTAAAACCACAACCATGTAATTAACGGTGCGTTGTATAAAATGTATCCGACAGAGAGGCGTTTGCCTGAAAACAATCAAAAGGAAGCTGCAGATTTGATGAACATGCAGGTGAATAAAAAATTTCTGCAGGCAAAAATTCGCAAGGAAGCAGGAAAGAACGTCCTCCCAAAAGGTCATACAAGGCATCATCAGAGAATTTGGAATCTATTACAAACAAATTGCAGAATGAATACCTCCCAAAAGGTCATACAAGGCATCATCAGAGAATTTGGAATCTATTACAAACAAATTGCAGAATGAATATCATTGTTCTGTAAATATATTACACAAAGATAATGTGCTGCACGGTATATTTTCACAAGATTACAATATCGCAGATGCATACTGGTTTTATCCAGAAATTTTGTTTCTTGACGGAAGTTATAAACTTCTGGATATTAGCAATCGCTGGTGTAATCTGGTTCCTTTGTAAGTCGAGTCTCTGATTCTAGGTACGATATATTTTGAATTAAAATATTCTAAAAGAAATGCCTCTAAGGAGAGACAGAGGAAATCCTGATGCCCTGCAAATAGTACGAGTGTCACGAAAGCATATATTCGTTGTTAATACACATACTTTACCCAATTTAAAACTTTTCAACTTTTTATCTGCTTTTAAACGACTGTTGCATCGTATCAAATTATTCGATAACCAATTATAAGTTGAATTTCCGGCTAAGATTCCTTATTGACCCGATTTCTCGCCAAGGCTATTTTTCGCCAATCCTTGTGGCACGGTTCGTTCCTGGGCTCGGAAAACCCGCCTTGACCACGAACTACGTCACAAGGGTTGCTGTAATATTAAGCTAGCCGATCCAGGATGTCAAAAGTTAGTTCAGATTTTTTTCTGCTCTGTTAGCTGCTTGACCGACGGATTCTTCATTGGATTAACACTTGCTTGATGGTGACTATACGATTTTCTAAATTCATTTATAGAGTTTTTATACTTAAGCTAAATATACTTATACATAGCTTATTTATACATATATAAATAGTTTACTATATTAATATATAATATATTTACATTAAATTTTCAAATAGATTGTAGTGATTAAGTTTGTCAATTAGATATTATTTTAAAATTATTATTTTTACTTTGTAAAAAACTCTTAATTTTTTATTGCTTTATTAAATTAAACTAAATATTTATGTTGCCCATTAGCAGTATTGTTTCTAAATATCAGGCTGCACTAGTTAGACTATCCAAGTCGGATTGCAAAATTGGCGGTAAGCATGCGTTCGGCTCGGACGGTATCCCCAGTAGGTTATATATAGTTGATATTTCTAGAAATAGTCTCGTTTATGACCGATTTCTAAGGGAATGTTCTCTTTTGGTGAGTAGTTTTAAGTACCCTAAGAAGAACGACGCTTTTTAATTATAAACTTCAATATTTTAAAAATAGTCACCGGATATTTACAAGTAAGTTTTATTTATTAAGAAATCTCTTTATAATCTCATTTTATTGCAAAAGTTTAATAAATACTGTGTTGCATGCTATCCGACGAGTAGCGGGAAGGGGGCGGGATTTAAGAACCAGTCTTACTCACTTGCCGTGCGGAGGGCTGGGGTAAACAACAATGACGCCAAGGTTGGCGGGAAAAAACGGGTCAATTGGGAAGCTGTTCCGAATTTCCCGACAATGTCAGAAGAAAAACACTGTATCAGATATTCCGAAGATAAAGAAGGAAGACCATCAGTAGATGGAGTGGGATGACATATCTCCAAGATTCACGAAAGCATATATTCGTTGTTAATACTGATTCTTTAACAATTTAAAACGTTTCAACTTTTTGTCTGTTTTTAAACGACTGTTGCATCGTATCAAATTATTCGATAAGCAACTATAATTTGAATTTCCCGACAATGGCAGAAAAAGTCCCTGTAACAGATATTCCGAAGATAAAGGAAGACCAGCAAAAGATGGAGTGTGACGACATAGCTCTAAGATTCACGAAAGCATATATTCATTGTTAATACAGATTCTTTACCCAATTTAAAACGTTTCAACTTTTTATCTGATTTTAAACGACTGTTGCATCGTATCAAATTATTCGATAAAGAATTATAAGTTGAATTTCCCGAAAATGGCAGAGAAAAAAAACATCGTAACAGAGATTCTGAAGAAGGAAGACCAACAAAAGGTGGAGTGTGACGACATAGCTCGAAGATTCATGAACGCATATATTCGTTGTTAATACAGATATTTTACCCAATTTAAAGCATTTCAACTTTTTATATGTCTTTAAACGACTGTTGCATCGTATCAAATTATTCGATAACCAATTATAAGTTGAATTTCCCGACAAGGCAGAAAAAGTCCCTGTAACAGATATTCCGAAGATAAAGAAGGAAGACCAGCAAAAGATGGATTGTCACGACATAGCTCCAAGATTCACGAAAGCATATATTAGTAGTATGAAATTAGGGAATTAGTCAGAATTTGCAATAGGTGTGTACATCGATGATATAGTAATTGCATCCAAAACTTTTGATGAGCATTTGCATAAATTAGAATTAGTTTTCCAGCGTTTAAAAGTCGCAAATTTAAAATTAAAGCCTAAGAAATGTAAACTTGCTAAGGAGGAGATATCTTATTTAGGACATAGAGTGCGTAAAGGAAAGTTACTGCCTGACCCTAAAAATTTAGAATCGATTAAAACAGCTGTTCCGCCAAAAACTAAGAGGCAGATCAGAGCATTTCTGGGGCTAACTGGGTTTTATAGAAAATTCATACAAAATTATTCTGAAGTTGCCCTTCCCCTAACTGATTTAACTAAAGAATCAAATGCTTTTAAATGGACGGATACTCATGAAACTGCTTTTAAAACTCTTAAGGATGCTCTGAACCATGTCTAATGTTACCAAACTTTGATATCCCCTTCACCTTGTTTACTGATGCATGTAAATATGCTGTTGGTGCTGTGTTGTGAAGTTTCTCTCTGTGGTTAAATCTATGCCCTCCTGAATAAATATTAGCAATAGTTAATGAAAAGTGTATTTCCATCTCATGCACCTCGGACATCTGGTTTCTAGCCGCTAAAGTGATTTTTTTTCTCCCACGTGGCCGGTTGTTGTTTCTCGAAATATACGTTTTAGCCATTTGCAAGTTTAAAAGCGTTAAAAATCCCTTTTTGGTATGATCAAAACTAAATTTCTTCTTTCAAGTTAATTTGGTGAGTTCGCAGTAAGTTTCTCTCTCTCCCTTTAGAATTTAAAGTAATTTCAGTAACTCTAAGTAATGTTTGCAATTTATTTAGTGCTTCGCATAGTGATTCTAAAATGGCAGATGCTGCTAAAAATAGCCATCTTGTTTCAATATTCCCGGCATCCGAAATTGGGCAGTTTCAGAAGAAAGGCGGAGCTTCAGCTGATCATGTGAGGTCGCGTACGTGGTCAGAGCCAATGAAAAAAGTTTTTGTGACGTCAGACGCAACGTTCGGTCACTTTTGGGCAGGTTTTTTTTTCGAGAGGAGATCGGCAGACGCTGGCTAGCGGGAGTAAAAGTAAGACAGGTGATCTGAGACTGCATGGCAAAAAAAAAAAGGAAGAAATCGGCGAGTGTCGGAAAGCAACTAGTGCGGGATGCACCCAGAAAAAATATTTCGAATGGGTCGGAGACCCTCCACCTATTTTAAACAAGAAGTTCCACGGGAGTGTTAAAGAAGACGAAACGCCCCCTTCAAAGTGCACCAACATCTCCGTATAGTTGTCTTAAAGTCATTAGAGAGGCAATGGGTCGTCGCACCCTACATAAATCCATATGATGCTCAGGGCTCATAAAATACATTAACGATAATAAACTCTACAAACTTATGGAGAGGAACTCGGGCCACAGTTCCTCACATCAAGCAGAACTAAGAGCAATAGAAATGGTAAATGAAGATGCAGTAAGGACACGAACCACATAGTTCGATGTCTACACGAACTTCATGAGTGCATGACAAGCACTCAAAGCGAAAAGCTTAAAGAGCGAGTTGGTAGATAACATAAAATAGAAAATAAAAACCAATAATCTAGACGTTACTTGTCGTTGGGTGAAAGCCCATACTGGCAATTGCAGAAATGAAGAGGTGGACGAAGTCGCCAAGAAAGCTACTCAACTACCCACCATTAATAATAATTATAAAAGGACGAAAAACCAACTTAAGAGCATTCTGTGGAAGGATGCAATTAAAAATTGGCAAAATAGGTGGAATGAATCCACCAAAGGCAGACGAACATTTGAGATCGTCCAGACAGTTTGTCTGAACAGAGTCGAAGGGACTTCCTAAAGAATCAAGCGATAACTGGACACGGTTGCTTTGGACAGTACAAAGCAAGATTCTTCGGGAAGATGGACAGCTGCAATTGTGGGAGTGAACAGACAGTCGAGCACTGTTTGTTTGACTGCAGTATCTTTGATGAACATCGTACTAACCTGCCAAGGGATGCCCGAAACTGGGCTAAAAGCAAATTTTATAATGATCAGTACTGCAACCGAGTAGTGACAAAATCGTTAAGGGACTGATGGACATGCAGGTCCACTAATGCCCCGATGCTTGTCAATTTCTCAAACATGATCTATGTTTATTGTTATATTTTTTTACTCATTATTATTTAAAATGCTGTTTTAACAATGATTCTAGGTAAATAATGTAATATATATCTCGATGTAATGGTCTGTATTTAAGTGCAATGTAATCTGGTTATTAATAAAGGAATCACGTCAAGGGCGAGTCGATATAGTTGCTTTAGTGTGGTAGCTTAGATACTGCGCGAGAGAGGCACAATTTGTTAAATCTGTTAGAAATTTAACCAAGTGTCGGAGCTGGGGATGTACTCCACAGCGGCGACCAGTTTACATGAAATCAGTTAGATGCCTTCATGGTGGGCCGATGTAAAGTTTAGACTTGTATTTTGCAACAATAAGGCCAATATTTTATATCTTAACAAATATATTATCAATATTCCTTCATTTATGTCGTACTTCATGCCAAAAACAGTAAAACAACATTTGTCGCAAAAATACGACGCGCGCGCGCTCATGTAAATTTGCTGAGCGTGCGTGCTGGAAGGTTAAAAACTACCTTTTGATACAGTGAACAAAGAGGAAATTTTTCCGTGGTGAACATAACGGGAGCACATAACTATGAAAATATTGAAGCCTTTTAAAATGTGTTCGTTAATGAATTCCCCAAGAGTGCAGATAATTTGAGGGCTAAGACCACTAAAAAACACTTAAGTCGATGTCAAGTGAGAGTGTACGGCCAAATCAATCTTATCCGAGTTATTCTGTGTGATTCACTTCCATCTAAAAATCATTCTCTTGCAGACAACCGCATTTCAAAACGGCAGAAAACTTCCTTTGCTCCCTAGAATTTTGTTCTGTTTTCAGAAAAGAGAAGATATCTTATCCGAAATATGTCTCACTTTGCACAAGAACGCTTTTGCGGACTATATCTTCTGAATTATTCTAATGGTACGAATGTTTTTGATGAATTAAAGAACGAGAGATGTACCATAAGAATAATCAACAAGAGGATTAAAATTTGGATTGAATATCGTTAAGGGGGTGATACATGAGGAGAAATTAATTTATTACAAATGTCCGGAAGATTGGCTATGAAGTCATTTGTTCACAGAAAAGGGCGAGACTGCTGGCCATTCATTTAAGGGGCCACCGCATAGATGACCAGCATTACTCCCTACAAGTCAGTTCCGTAATTTTGAACCGAGTCAAGGGACATGACCGGAACATCAGACCACGCACCTCTAGATGTAAATTTGAGAACTTGGAGGACAATGCAGCTACTACAGATTTTACGTGCACCAGCCACCATTAGTGTACACGGCAGTGGATTTGTCAGCGACGAGTATCAAACCAGTAACTTCCAGATCACTAGCTCGCTGCCCTTGCCAACTGGACCATTGCACCCAGTATATTTGTTTTTCTATGTATTTCAACTATATGGAAGTTCTCGGAGTTAGAAAGTTCAACATGTAAACGAAACCTCAGTATTTTCTCCAGATATTTTCAAACATGCAATATTCACATTAAAATGTAATAAAGAGTTATGCAAAAGAAATAAAATGTACTTCCTGCGACAACTCACAGTTACACAGGAGCAAAAGCAGATCCAAGCATTCTCTCCGGGTATGATTTCACGGGCTTCGGTTAGTCCAATGTGAATAAAAGGTTGGTTCAAACGAAAAATATTTTGCTGATGTTTAGTTCACTGCAGAAATCTGCAGCTATCCAGGGGCACGAACGTGGACGGATCAGCATCACCCCCATAAAATTTTAAGCATTTAAACCAAATAGACATGCACATTCAGGAGTAGTGATGGAAATTAGGTAATTGTTGACAATAAATGGCTAAGATTCGTGCATGTTACAAGCTCGCCAAGATGATTTTCCATCAAGTCTTACAAAGCGGCTCGTTCCATTCCCCTCGGGAGAGCCACCTCAGTCTGATTTTCTTTAATTTATATATATTATTTTAGCCTAATATATTTATACATAAAAAACGAAACATGCATATTTATAGATCACAAACAAAAACGGCGTCAAGGTTGGCTTGGTTAGCTTGGAACACAGATAAGGAAGCTATTCACAATAAATGAAATTCTGTCTTAGGAGATCAACGTGTTATATTTTCAATTGAAGTAGTAATGAGTAGAGGATTAGTAATTGGCATAGCATAACAATAAAACTGTATGCACAGGTTAAAAGAATTAATTGAAAAATGGAAATTATTCGTATGTGAATAATTTCTGTATGTTTTTGCGCTTAACAGCATAAAATTATAATAATTATTATAACTATAAAAAAAATATGACAGTTCTCGAGAAACTTCTTCACAGGTTACTGAGCTGAGAGAATTAAATACAAGCCTACCCATTACACTTAATACTCGAAAACACGTCAACACTTAATAACACTTAATTTGTGTCAAACACGTAATAAAAGTTACATTCGTTACATTAGTTAAGGTATATCAGTAATGGTACATCGGTAAATACAGAGTAGAGCATATACCTGTGCATAGAAGAACTTATTATACAAAAGGATTCAAATGGATCAAATAAGAAGGAAAGAAAAATGGCTAACTTAGAATACTTATTAACTAAACATATCATAACAGAAATAGCATGTGAAACAAAACTAATATATGTGTGCATAGAACTTATTATACAAAAGGAGTCAAATGGGGGATACTCTCGATTTGTGTGCACCGCCGCCATCTTGGATTTTTTCCGCCACGATTTGGCGCGTTTCGCTGGGCGATAATTATTTCGTTCTGGTACCTTCGTTAACCAATGAAATCGCGTCGATTGAACGACGGCATTTTTCTGAACTCCCATTGGAGGGGGGGGGGGGGTCGGGGCTGCAATTAGCTCAACTAATCCACATTTTGCGTAATCCTAGATTACTGTGCACTTGCTAATTCGCACGCTCTGGTTATCACAGCACTCGAGACCGCCGGATTAGTAATCTATCTGCATCTTAAAATGCATCCATCTCTTATTGGTTTTTCTCATCATACTGAGCACAGAATTATAGAAAATGATGAGAGCGCTATTTCTTTTTTGCAGGAATTAAATATTCTTCCACGGGAGAGCGACGAAATGGAGTGCACCGCATGCGGTTCGAAAATGAGAATTTCGCGAGAATCGAGGATGAAGTTTGGTTGGAGGTGGAGGTGCAAGGAGAAAAAGTGTAGTGTGACAGTTAACCCACTGTCAAACACATTTTTTGAACACTCTAAGCTGTCCATCAGGGAAATACTGAGTATCATCATTGACTTTGTTCGCAAGCGCAAGTGCACAGGGACATGTGCGAATGGAGGAAGTACAATGGATTACCCAAAATTCATATAGGTACTGTGATAGATTTTTTTTCTTTTGTAGGGAAGTTTGTGAGGTTTATGCGTCGCATAATAGTCAGTTACTTGGGGGATTACATAAGACGATAGAGCTCGACGAAACCTTTTTAAGTTCTCGCAAGTATAACAGGGGTAGAAGAACAGCCCCGATGTCAGAGACCATTTTTGGGATCTACTGTCGTGAAGACAAAGAGGGGCTATTCTTCCGTGTAAAGTCTAAAAAAAAGGAGGATTTATGGCCTTTACTCAAGAGGTTTTGCCACCCGAGCATCTCGGTAATTTGCACTGACTCTGCACGCCAATATGAAAATACTGATGTTCTTTTCCCGTCAGCTATTCACAAAACTACAAACCACAGCATCGGTGAGTTTGTGGGCTGGACTGATCGCTCAAACACGATAAATTCGTTGGAAAACGAAAATAAGCATCTGAAGCTTGCTTTGAGCTCCAGACGCAACTCCAAGAGCATCAGTCAAGGAATGGCTGTCTTTTTTTACCGAAGACGTCGCCTTCAGACAGAGCTCTCTGAAGGCGAGCGAATTTTTAATTTTTTACAGGACTTGAAGGACGTCTATCCAGGTCCCGGGAAACAACTTCTGGAGATTGAGCTACCAACCCCAGAATCGGAAGGAATTGAAGATCTTATGCCGGAAAAAAAGCGACAGAGAACAGAAAACATACTGCAAGGTGACGTACCGTTTGTTGACGACAATTGGAAAGGATAAAGGTATGTGGAAATTTTTAAAGTCTATTTTTTAATAATTTGTAATATTATGGCGTGCAGTTTTCAGTGCTGGGGGGAAGGGGGGAATGTTATATGTGTATGCTGCAATATAAATGATCACAACAAAACAACCCTTCTTTCGTTGCTCCAAGTTTTATTATGATTATTAATAATAACTAACACTCAGGCCTCCGAGTTGCCCTACTAACACAACACTAACTTTCTCTCTCAATTACTATCCTGCTTCTGCTCACTTCTTCTGTTCCTTTAAAAAAAAAAAAAAAAAAATTATATATTTAAAAAAAAAAAAAAAAATACTGTTCGTATGTATCCATACGAACCGCAGGGCCCCCACCACACTTTTTCTCCAAGTGATGTAGGAAGTGCCACGTAAGGAGAAATTGTGCCAACACATAGAGGACTAAATAGGGTCTACGGTGCACAGCTTGGAACACGGCAACAGAAAGAAGGCAACAAGGGTACAGTCGGCTCTCCTGGAGAGGCCTTTGGCTCGGAGAAATAAAAAAACTAGTGGACTTGATAGTTTACCCTCCCAGGAGAGCACACAACAAGCAGAGGAGAGGATCCACACGAAACAGCTACGGCAATGTAAGTGCATTTAAATATAAATATTTAAAATGTTTCTAATGTGTGTATTTTAAATGTAATTGTGTGATTTTAAATGCGATTGTATATTTAGAATGTTATTGTATTTTTTTTGAAAAGTTACGATTTTTCATAAAAAATACACGTGGATTATGGGTCCAGCCGAAACCACGTAAAAACAAAGCGCGCCTTGGAAGTTTTACCTCTTGGGTGGTGTGGAAAAAAACTTCAATAATCGAATGCTTTTTTGTAAAAATTTTCTAAGTTTCATAAATTGAAATGGTACTTTTCATTAAAAATACTTCAATAATCGAATGTTTTTTTTTCCAAAATATTTCTAAGTTTCATAAATTGAAATGATACTTTTTATTAAAAATCCTTCAATAATTGAATGCTTTTTTGTAAAAATATTTCTAAGTTTCATAAATTGCAATGGTAGTTTTTATTAAAACTGCCCAAAAAAATCTAAGTCCAACCATTACAAGATTTGTCAAAAATATTTCTAAGTTTCATAATTTAAAAAGGTGATTTTTATTAAAAAAGCAAAAAAAATTCTAAGTCCAGCGTTTTGAAAACACCGCTTTTAACACATTGGCGAGATTTTTTCCACTCCTCAAAACACGGTAAAACCGCCAAGTTGGCGCGAAAAAAATCCAAGATGGCGGCCGTGCACACAAATCGAGTAGTCCCGTCAAATGGATCAAATAAAAAGGAAAGAAAAATAGCTAACCTAGAATATTTAATAACTAAATATATCATATAAAATGCATGTCAAATAAAACTAAGGAGAACTTATCGTATAAACCTCACATGCGCCAAAACACGTGCACAAAAATAATTTAAACAAGAAATTTCAGTGATAGGAGTAAGTCGAGTTATAGAAATAAAAACTTTTTGGCCTCTTTGAAAGCAAAAATTACAAATTCGAAATAATTTTTAGTAGATGGATCCCGATGCATACACATCGAAAAATAGGTAGATGGTAAAAAGCAGGTGCGTTTTCTTAGCCAATATATTTATGGTATATTAATGTACAAATCTTTCAATATCACTCAAGAGCAATATAACAATAGCATCAAGATAATAAATGATAAAAAGAAAACATTTTATGTGCCTAGCATCATACTATAATTTTTTTACCAATGCATGCATGTATACAAATTTAGAGTTATCACGCCATCATGTTTTTATTTCTCAATCAAGACAGTGGATTTCGAGTCCCAAAGACCAAAATGGCGGATGCATATACACATCGATAATTTCTAAATCGTAAATAGCACGTAGCGTATTTTTAACCACAAAGATTTTTGGTACAATAAGTTCTGAAATTTTCTAAATATAATACAAGAACAGCATAACAATAGCACCAAGTTCATAAGGGATAAAAAGTGTTGTTTTTTATTTTACAGAAATTTTTACGCTAAGCCATCTACTATGAATTTTATACAAATACATGAATACGTGTGCAATTATAAATTGAAGTTGATTTATACTACGAAACTTTCCACGTAGATATTAACAATGCTATTGCTCCGTTTAATATGCGGATTAGTAAATTTGACAAAAAACTTGCTATAGTACAATTTCAACCTAGAAAACGTAAATTATCTAACGAAATATTAACTCGCAATGATGACAAAATTGTTACAACTAATAACAGATTCGACGTATTGACCGACGAATCTGATAATGTTACTGTCGCTCAAACTACCGAGAATGTTGTATCCGATATGGACACTAACAATCCGGAATAGAGCAATAATAATAGTGCTACTCCGACTTCGAAAAGATGTCAAGTCTTTTTCGAGGTCAGGGAAAATTGGCGTGACACAACCAAACTTGTCAACGAAATAGCTGAGGATGTCGAAGCTTCGCTCACCGGCTCCCTCATTAAAATTACAATCAAGTCGGTTGATTCATACAGCAAAATCCAAAATTTTCTTGACCACGAAAAGATACCTTTCCGTACGCTGGATCCTAGATCTGAGCGTCCGAAGAAGTATATTCTGCCTGGCTTGCCTGTTTGCACTCCTGTGAGTGACATTGATGAAGCCCTTCGTGATTTTGGTCTTGAACCAGTTAAGACCGCCTATCTAACAAACCATGCCGTTGTTTTTGGTCATTGTCAGACCCTCCCCTAACCTAGAAAATTTACACCAACTCAATAAAATTAACTATCTTAGAGTGTCATTCGAACACTACACCCAAAGTGGCGTAAGCCAATGTTATAGGTGTCAGATGTTCGGACACTCTTCTATGATATGTAAACTCTCCCCACGCTGTTTTAAGTGAGGTGGATCTTACGTCCCAGGGGAATGCCTACTGAAGGACACTGATGATAAAACTTGCTGTGCAAACTGCAAGGGTAATCACACAGCGAACTACAGAGGGTGTCCCTTAAACCCCAAGAATAAAAACAAGTTAAAAATTAAGGACTCTAAGTCCACCCAAACTAGTACCAACCCTCCCAACAATAAAAAGATACCTGTGGTTTTTATTCCCGCTCCTCCAACGAAAACATCGGCATGGAATACCCCCCTAGTAAAACCAGTTGCTAGTGAAACGAGCGCTGCTTCGACATCTGGCGAAACTCAGAGAAATCCGAGGTAGTCACCCAAGGAGCGGATCGAAATTCCCCCAATCAGAGCGCGCCTAGTAGATCCAATCCAAAAGCGCGTACTGAGACCGTCCCAAGTGCTGCTCCGGTCGCAGCTGCTTCTATACTCAGTGGAGAACTTGGATGAAGTTGAAAATATATTTAGGACGCACTCAGTATCAGTATATCTGATACTGACTTTTCCAGTTTGGGACATTTGCTGATATCCTTATACAACGGGAGGGTGCTGTTCGACAATCTAACTGTAGATGGTGCTGTGCAATTGTAGAGGTGCATACGCACTCATTAAATAGAGATGCGATCATGAGTTATGTGACGCCTCTGCAGCTTGAATACCTGTCCATGGGCTTTGATTCTCAAAAGTTTCTACTGTGATATCGGCAAAGAACATTCTTCTTGCGATGAACGGAAATGCCTTTCGCTGCAACACATGCCCTTCGGAGAATCCTCCCAAGGACGTACTAAGTCCCAGGAGATGAAAAGCGAGCGATATCCTCGGGATAGTCTGAACTTTAAAGGAAAGTTTTTTTTCATGATTCCTTTTTGTTTCCCCTGAAACCATTTATTTCCCGATTGACATGGGGCAGGGCTCCGTCATTTCCTGTCGCTCGAAACGAAAAGAGGTTTTAGAATGGAAAGGCCGTTAGTACAATGATCTATCGTTGCGCGGGACTTCAAAATAATCCAAAGAATAAGCGATCCAATGTTTCGTTACTACTGACTGACGCCGACAGCAAGCCGCCGACACGGGGGAGAAAGCCCCTCTCCCCCCTGCAGGAGAGCGGAGTGAAACAGTGACGTCAGCGAGTGGACTGGTGAGATCAAAGAGCGGGGCCTTAAAAGGTTTCCACTCCCACTGCGGAGCATCATGGAGAGCGTTTTTTTAGCTTGCTCTATGCGATCTGATGAATCGTAAGATGGTAGCCAGCAGCATCCTATACGAATATCTCAATGATAGTGAAAGGATCATCATCGATTGGTTATTTGCGAATACAATGCTCATACATTTCTGCTACGATTACGAAAAGAGGTATCCAAGAGCATTTGAAGCGTACCGGCCATCTACGGGTAAGAATATTGTTTTGGGCCATTCTAATAATAGTACTAATCCTTAAGCTATTGATACTAACACTAATAATCCTAAACGACCCCTCAGTCCACGAAATACACCAAGCAATAAGACAAATTTTGAATTACCAGCAAGCAGACTTACTGCCAAAAATTGTCAACCATCGACTTGTTACTTGTAGATGGCGCCACTGAATAAGTACAACGAATTGCGTGATGAAAACCTAAATTACAATACTGTGCCAAAAATTAATACTAATGCTCTTAAACTAGAAGAAATTTAAATAAAACCTATCAGTATATATAAAACTCAAAACTGCAATAGAGTTCTTTAACTGCCATAGACTCTGAACCAACTCGCAAATTCCATGCGAAGCTAGACAAGCACTTTGTGCGTATATTCCCTACCAGTGAAAAATCACACCGTGAAATTTCCAAATACTTAAAAGAACAGAACATTCAACACTTCCTACTCACTGAAAATTATAAGCCCCCTATTAAGGTAGGATTCATGGTCTACCCTCCGAAATGCAGGAGAAGGAAATTCATGACGATTGAGAGAAACTTAAATTCCCAGACCAAAAAGTTAACCAAATGCTAAAACGTGCAGATAAATCCAGAATGCGCCTTTATAAAATCAACTTAGAGAATAACGAAGCAGGAAAGGAAATTTATATTTTAAAATCCCTATTCTACCTCCTAGAACTATAGAGAAATATAATACTCCATTTAAAATCAAACAATGCTTTAAATATAATACTGGCACAACAATGAAATCGCGTTATTGAACGACGTCATATTTTAAACCTCCCATTGGGTGGGGGGGGGGGGGCTGCAAGTATTTCAACTCATCTCCAATTTGCATAATCCTCGCTTACGGTTCACTTGCTAATTGATCTGCTAACCTGTTGCACGGTTAATTGCTGCTGCTTTTCAATCTCTGGATTTATAAGTTCAAACTTTTAGCATCTTAAAATGCATCCTTCTCTCGTGGGTTTCTCGAACCATACGGAGCACAGGATTATCGAGAATGATAAATGCGCTATTTCTTTTTTGCAGGAATTAAATATTCATCCACGGGAGTCAGACGATATGAAGTGCACCACATGTGGTTCGACAATAAGGATTACGAGAATCGAGGATGAAGTTTGGATAGCATTGGAGGTGCAAGGGGAAAATATGTAATGTGACAGTAAACCCACTGTCTAACACATATTTTGAACACTCTAAGCTGCCCATGACGGAGATTCTTAGCATCATCATTGACTTTGTATGCAAGCGCAAGGTGACTGAAGTGCACAGGGACATGAATGGAGGAAATTCCATGGATTACCAAAAATTCATATAGGTACTGTGATGAATTTTTTTCTTTTGTCGGGAAGTTTGTGAGGTTTATGTCTCGAGTAATAGTCAATTACTTGGTAGTGAACATAAAACGGTTGAACTTGACGAGACGTTCCTCAAGTCTCGCAAGTACAATAGGGGAAGAAGAACAGCCCCGATGTCAGAGACCATTTTTGGGATCTACTGTCGCGAAGACAGAGAGGGGCTATTCTTCCCGGTTAAGTCTAACAAAAAGGAGCATTTAAGGCCAATAGTTAAGAAGTATTGCCACCCGAGCACCTTGATAATTTGCACTGACTCTGCACGCCAGTATGAAAATATTGATGTTCTTTTCCCGTCAGCTGTTCATAAAACTACAAACCACAGCATCGGTGAGTTTGTGGGCTGGACTGATCGCTCCAACACTATAAATTCTTTCGAAAACAAAAATAAGCATCTGAAGATCACTTTGAGCTCAACATAACACGCTCCTTAACACAGTACAAAACACAACCCTTCTTTCGTTGCTCTAGGTACTACGTATTATTATCATTATTTTAACCAAGGGAATCCCTTCGGACATTCCTGTCGAGGAAGTAAGAAATTAAATAACTAAGAAATGAAAAAAAAATTCGAAGATTTCCTTGATACAGAGATATGTGTCATCTCATCAGAAAACCTAAACCAAGTGAGTGGTTTAGGTTTTCAAATTTTAAATCATTGAAAATTATTAAATATTGAAAAATATCCATTTAAAAAAATCTATTTGTAGCTTAGCTATAAAGGGGGAGAGAGAAATTGTCGGATTTATATTTCGCATCATGATAATCATTATGATGTCATTAAATCATTACCAGGATTTTATGGAAGGAAAGGCTACTGCCACGACTGCAATAAGCCGTATGAAAAAACAATGGAGCACAGATGTATGTGGAGTACGTTATGACATCTCATTTAAGTTGGACTGCACATGACAAGTCGAAACCAGATGCCAAGATTGTGACAGTGTGTGCAATATCTCAAAAATGCTATGATTATCATGAGTCTCTAACTGGAAAACAATAATTATGTACATGTGATCAGGTGTTTTTATCCTTATTTCATGTTTTTTTTCATTTAATCATTTTACGTTACTAATAACTGAATATGTCCCCATCTATTTTTTAGATAAATCAATGCAAACTTTGCCCCAGAATAATTAGAAGGAGAAATTGTCCGAAAACATAGCATATATATGGCCGTGTGAAGTGTCCCTCATGCAAACTATTTGTTGCATTTGCTCATCGATGCTACCTAAAGAGGAATGTTTCAGTAGCCCCTAGCTATAGCTTCCTGTTTTTGAAACAGAGAAATCTTCAGGGGAAACATGTAGTAAATTTTGCGGTAACTCAGTACTCCTAAGGTGAAGAACATGTTTTCTCGGGCTATGCAGCACAGGATCAGCTTTCTTCCTTTTTGTTTTCTTTACACCATGCAGGATACGCGGTTATTGCACATAACTGAGAGGGTATCTATGTTTTTTATATTGTTAACAAATGAATCAAAGTATAAACGTAAAAAAATAACAAATGAAAAACAAATCAGCTTCTGCAACACATCCGCAAGCGTATTTTGGAAAGACTGAGTGAAGTGTTAAACTTTGTCATAAAAGGAACTGTCAGAATCGTGGCCGACATTCTTAACGGAGACTGGATTAAGGTGAGCGACAGGACCATCAATAAGCTCAAAAGAACGCAAACAGGTTACGAAGCAGAATGCACCTATGGAAATGACCAACAATAGGTGATGTGGACATTTAGAATGATTAGCGAAGGCCGTTTGCGGTATCTCACAAAGCGGAAAGCCGACGGCAGAGGAAATCACTGTAGGTAATCCACGTACAAAGGAAACCGTGTACAAAGGAAAGGAAAGCAAGAAAATAACTCTTTTGTTTTGTTTGACAATAACAAAATAATGCACGTAAAATTTTTTATAGAAAATGAAGATGGCATTCATTTAATTGGACAAACATTTTACGATCAAACAGCGTTTTTCAAAAAACTATATCCTTCTGATCTGTGAAGTATTTATCGTGTGAACAGAATAAAAAGAAAATACAAATCTTATTTACTAGGAAGAGTAAAATCAAAAGTTTTAGCACTGCCATATCATATCATAAATCCTATGCAACTTTTCCTCTGCATCAGTAACAAATTACTACTAAAAAAAAATTTTTTTTTTGTATTCAGTGTGTAAATTTTTATGTTTCTACTTGTATCTTTGTCTATGAATAGGGATGTATGGCAGAATGCAATAAACAGCTATCTTTTTTTGACAATTTATAATGGAACTGTAAGATATATTGACTGTTTTACTAAATTCACAGATTATTATGTTATATTGGACTAAAACATGTGAAGAAAGGTGCGACCATATTATGCTTTAAAATCTTTTTTTTTATTTTTCTCTATTCCATTAAACTTAATTTTGAAATTCTTTGTTAATAAAACCAGGGAAAGTCGTCCTTTTGCTGTTGTGGCTTTTCCCGTGGAGCGAGGCTCCTTATCGGTTATTCCTTCCTCGTGGATTATCAAAGGAAAGGAACACAATTACTCTAGATGGCTCAATAAAGCTTTGGATAGCAACAAATTAGTGAAGAAGTTAAAAGCACGTGCCGACGATTGGCAAACAGTACGAGTACACATCATACATTACTCACGTAAGTTGTATATTATTTAGTTGTAAATAAATTTTAACCCAAAAACCGAATAGAGTCCACAACCTTCATCTGTGATTCTTGGATGGTAATTTCTGGGCCTAGGTGAAGTCCACTTCACCTGCAAAAGTGCGCATAGCACGTTTTCTCTGTAAAAAAGCTAAAACCGCTTTCTCTACACCACTTCACCATGCGGTTTATGGCCGTCTGTAGTTGCCGCTCAAGAAAGCGCATATCTTTCCCCTCACATGATACCTGTAAGTCATCTACATAGAGCCATCCATTGACTGCTGGTCTGTAAAATAGCATTCATCTTAATAGAGAAAAGGGTGACACTTAGGGCACTCCCTTGCGGCTCGCCTTCCTCTTGCACAAAATTATTAGACAGAGTGGATCCAATACGAACATTAAAATTACGTGTGGCTAATTTTTTTTTTTTTTTTATATAAAAATGGAGAGACTACGCCTAAAATTAATGTTGAATAAATCCCGCAAGATATCGTACATCCATGTACGATCATATGCTTTCTCAATGTCAAAGAATATTGTTACCATGATTCCTCCTGTGAAAAGCATTCCTTACTTGGGATTTCAGAGCGACGATGTTATCGATCGTCGATCTGCCACGCCGGAAACCACTTTGGAAAGGGGAAAAATGGTTATGTACATGAACAATAGTACATGAACTGTAGAGAGGCCAAGAGAAAAATCAGATTGATCCCAACATACCCAAGAATGCGGATAAAGCTTTATTTCCTGAAGACTTCATGAATTCCAACTTGCTTCGAATCGTGTTGCCATGCTTCTCATCAGGTATTCCTGACTACCGGGCTTTTATGTACAATGCTTTCAACGTGACCGTGAGAGCTGCTGTTAATATGCTGTACAAGCGACTAGATGAGCTGGGTTGACCTAACGATAACCTTCGAGATGGATGAGGAGGAAATCTCTGACTAAAAATTCAGACCAACAGGAGGGATAAATAATAATGAATTTAAGACTCTGGCAGTTAGACTAATGGCATAAGCTACTATTCCAGTAATTCTTATCGCCACAGTAATGCATATTGCCACAGAAACTAAAAAATAAAATTCAATGTTCTAAAAGAACAGATTCTAAAATATTACTTAATGCAAAATAAACCAGTAAAAGAAGCACCAATTAAAATTAAACATATTACAATTGCCAGGACAGTTAATCACAGAGAGATTCTAGAAATGATAGCCGAAAAAGACGAAGGGCATGTCCACCCAAGAATGAGCGGGGAATTCATAAGACTAGAATCTAAAATGGAAGACGACCAATGTGAGATGGCTACATCTACGCAGCAATCGCTGGTGTAATCTGGTTCCTTTGTAAGTCGAGTCTCTGATTCTAGGTACAATATATTTTGAATTAAAATATTCTAAAAGAAAAACCTCTAAGGAGAGACAGAGGAAATCCTGATGCCCTGCATTAGTAAGAGTGTCCCGAAGGGAACGCGTGGAAATGCAAAGGTATGTGCGTGAAATCGAGCAATTGCAAATTTAACTAGAATTCGAGCTTCATAGCCTTACTGACAACAGTACAGACGAAAATCCTGCATCAAATTGTACTGCGGGTGAATATCCGCTATTGCGAAAAGATGTTCGATTTGTGTGAAGATCAGAGGTCGAAGGAACCGGAAAACGTGGAGGAACCTTGAGTGTTCTGCAGTATTGAAAGTACAACGTAAAAAGTGGGGGATATTTCACCGATATCCCATCACTCCAAATTGCATTCTACAGAAGACAGACGAATCGCTCACAAAAAACTTTTGGTGGTGAGGTGCGTACATTGACTGTGTCAATTTTGTGGTATCTTGCAGACAATACTTTTAGCACAAGAAAAGAAAAGCTGCGGTTACTCCGGTCCAGTCTGCACCTCTTCCTACTGCACAAGGACAGCTTGTGTCAGTTGATCTAGTCGGTCCCTACCGCAACGGCCAATCATTTCTCATCACAATAGACAACTTTTGGTCTTAGAAGACATGCCTTCCCCCACTGCAGACAGAGTAACTAGGGCTATCTTCAGGTATATTGCCACGTTTGGCAGACAAAACCACATCCTTGCAGTCCTTGGCCAGAGCACAGAGACTGGAGTGTAGAGGACTGGAAACGAGTAGCATGGAGTGATGAGTCTCGATTCCGACTACTTAACGCCGACGGGAGGCTGAGAATATGGCGTCAGGCTCATGAAGCCATGGATCCTGCATGCCTGGCTGAAACTGTACAAGGGCATGGTGGCTCAATCATGGTGTGGGGTGTTTTTTCGTGGCATAGTTTGGGATCTTTGGTGGCTGTACCAACCTCCCTCAATGCAATTCGGTACGTAGAGTTGCTGGGTGATCACCACCATCCATTAATGTTGTTCTGTTATCCGCACGGTAATGGAGTTTTCCAGCAAGACAACTGTACCTCTCACAAGTCCCGGTTGGCTACTGGCTGGTTGGATGAGCATTCCTCTGACTTCTGTGTCATGAATTGGCCATCTAGAAGCCCAGACTTAAATCCTATTGAGCATCTTTGGGATGTTTTGGAACAAGGCGTGAAAGGCCATCACACAGCACCAAAGAACCTTACTGAATCATGGACAGCTTTAGCCAATATTTCGCAAGCCATTCCCGTGGAACGTTTCCAGAAACCTGTTGAATCTATGCCTCGTCGTGTGGCAGCCGTTATCAAGGCCACAGGAGGCCCAACTAGTTACTAGGGAGGTATCCCTAATTCAGTGGCACTTCAGTGTATTACAGCTGATTTAGCTGATGTTATGAATTCTACCAGAGTAAATAATTTTTCATTTATTCCTAATTATGTGAGTGATATTAAAACTGAATATATTATTGTTGACTTTGAAAATCTTCAGAAATTGTTTGCAACAGTAAAATGCCAAACATGTGAAAATAAAAGTTTGTTTTTGAGCTCTAGTGGCAAAATTGGTTTTTCAACCAATTTAAAACTGTCTTGCCATATCTGCAATGAAGAAACTTCTTCAATAAATACTTCTGTTAATACAAAAAACAATTATCCTGATATAAATCTTCTAATTACCCATGCCTTTTCTCATATTGGTAAGGGGTACTCTGTCATAGAAAAGTTCTGCATGATAATGAATATTGATTTATTTTCTTCGTCAACTTATACAAGGTGTACAAAGAAATTATATGACGCACAATTTGTTGCCATGTAAAATACTTTAGCAAGTGTACATAAAGAAGTAAAAAATGCAAATAATTCCATGCTTTCAAAACACGATGTTTGTGACATAGTTGTCTCATTTGACGGCACGTGGCTTACTCGTGGGCATACGTCTCTGATAGGAGTAAGCTGTGTGATTGATGTTTTAACGGATGACGTGTGATGATGTTTAACGGATGACGTGTGATGATGTTTTAACGGATGATGTGTGATGGTGTTTTAACGGGACATCCCCAATGCGCCACTGAATGAGATTTGTGAGTTAATTGTACCTGACAACGGCCTAGATTCTATTAGGTAAACAAAGCGAACCAAGCTTACACAAGCGAACTCTAACTCAATAGCGAATATTTTGCGCAACCTAACTCCCGACAATGGCAGAAAAATTCCCTGTAACAAATATTCCGAAGATAAAGAAGGAAGACCAGCAAGAGATGGAGTGTCAGGACATAGCTCCAAGATTCACGAAAGCATATATTCGATTTTAATACAGATTCTTTACTCAATTTAACACGTTTCAACTTTTTATCTGATTTTAAACGACTGTTGCCTCATATCAAATTATTCGATAACCAATTATATGTGGAATTTCCCGACAACGGCAGAAAAATTCCCTGTAACAGATATTCCGAAGATAAAGAAGGAAGACCAGCAAGAGATGGAGTGTGACGACATAGCTCCAAGATTCACGAAGGCATATATTCGTTGTTAATACAGATTCTTTACTCAATTTAACACGTTTCAACTTTTTATCTGATTTTAAACGACTGCTCCCTCGTATCAAATTATTCGATAACCAATTACAAGTGTAATTTCCCGACAATGGCAGAAAAATTCTCTGTAACAGATATTCCGAAGAAAAATAAGGAAGACCAGCAAAAGATGGAATGTGAGGACATAGCTCCAAGATTCACGAAAGCAAATATTCGATTTTAATACAGACTCTTTACTCAATTTAAAACGTTTCAACTTTTTATCTGATTTTAAACGACTGCTGCCTCGTATCAAATTATTCGATAACCAATTATAAGCGGAATTTCCCGACAACGGCAGAAAAATTCCCTGTAACAGATATTCCGAAGATAAAGAAGGAAGACCAGCAAGAGATGGAGTGTGACGACATAGCTCCAAGATTCACGAAGGCATATATTCGTTGTTAATACAGATTCTTTACTCAATTTAACACGTTTCAACTTTTTATCTGATTTTAAACGACTGCTGCCTCGTATCAAATTATTCGATAACCAATTATAAGTGCAATTTCCCGACAATGGCAGAAAAATTCCCGGTAACAGATATTCCGAAGAAAAATAAGGAGGACCAGCAAAAGATGGAGTGTGAGGACATAGCTCCAAGATTCACGAAAGCATATATTCGATTTTAATACAGACTCTTTACTCAATTTAACACGTTTCAACTTTTTATCTGATTTTAAACGACTGCTGCCTCGTATCAAATTATTCGATAACCAATTATAAGCGGAATTTCCCGACAACGGCAGAAAAATTCCCTGTAACAGATATTCCGAAGATAAAGAAGGAAGACCAGCAAGAGATGGAGTGTGACGACATAGCTCCAAGATTCACGAAGGCATATATTCGTTGTTAATACAGATTCTTTACTCAATTTAACACGTTTCAACTTTTTATCTGATTTTAAACGACTGCTCCCTCGTTTCAAATTATTCGATAACCAATTATAAGTGTAATTTCCCGACAATGGCAGAAAAATTCCTTGTAACAGATATTCCGAAGAAAAATAAGGAAGACCAGCAAAAGATGGAGTGTGAGGACATAGCTCCAAGATTCACGAAAGCATATATTCGATTTTAATACAGATTCTTTACTCAATTTAACGCGTTTCAACTTTTTATCTGATTTTAAACGACTGTTGCCTCGTATCAAATTATTCGATAACCAATTATAAGCGGAATTTCCCGACAACGGCAGAAAAATTCCCTGTAACAGATATTCCGAAGATAAAGAAGGAAGACCAGCAAGAGATGGAGTGTGACGACATAGCTCCAAGATTCACGAAGGCATATATTCGTTGTTAATACAGATTCTTTACTCAATTTAACACGTTTCAACTTTTTGTCTGATTTTAAACGACTGCTCCCTCGTATCAAATTATTCGATAACCAAGTATAAGTGTAATTTCCCGACAATGGCAGAAAAATTCCCTGTAACAGATATTCCGAAGAAAAATAAGGAAGACCAGCAAAAGATGGAGTGTGAGGACATAGCTCCAAGATTCACGAAAGCAAATATTCGATTTTAATACAGATTCTTTACTGTTACTTAATTCAGTTGTATAGTGTTGCGTGTTAGCGAAACACCGGTGTGTGGTTTTGAAATGATTTTAGCTTTTACTGGAAATTTGCAGAATATTAGCTTTCAAAACAGTAATCGTTTCGAAAGTTTTTATTTATATTATTACCATTAAAATGTATATCATTATCTTTATAAGCTACTCAATTCACTACCATAATACTCTTAAAATTATATTTTAACACACTTCGGTTACCGCTGTTGTTTGTAAACACACGATCTTCATTACCATGCTCATTTCAGAAATTTCTCATTGAGATGATGCTCATTTAATGCGTGTTTTCAAAAGTGAAATATACTATATTCTGTAAATGCACCGAAAATATTTGTATACTGGAGTTATAGACAGATTAAAGAATTTAAGTAAACTTTTGCGTAATTTATACATTTGTGTGTGTTTAATTATTTAAATTAATAGGTTTATACTTTTTAAACGTTTTATTCTTGCATTCTTTTAGGGATTTATAGTGTTGCGTGTGAGTGGAACACTGGTGTGGTTTTCAAATCATTTTAGCTTTTACTGGAAATTAGCTTTCAAAACAGCAATCGTTTGGAAAGTTTTTATTTATATACACAACTCACTACACTAAGACTTATAAAATTTATATTTTAGCAGATTTCGGTTATTGCTGTTGTTTGTAAACACGAGATCTTCATTGCCATGCTCATTTCAGAAATTTCTCATTGAGATGATGCTCATTTAATGCGTGTTTTCAAAAGTGAAATATATCATGTTCTGTAAATGCCCCGAAAATATTTCTATACTGGAGTTATAGACAGATTAAAGAATTTAAGTAAACTTTTGTTCAATTTATACATATGAGTGTGTTTAATTATTTAAATTAATAGATTTATATTCTTTACGTGTTTTATTCTTGCATTCTTTTAGGGGTTTATAGTGTTGCGTGTGAGTGGAACACTGGTGTGCGGTTTTCAAATGATTTTAGCTTTTTCTGGAAATTAGCAGAACATCAGTTTCCAAAACAGTAATCGTTAGGAAAGTTTTGAATTTACTTTATTAAATGCTGATCACGAGATTTCCTTTCTTTTGTGATACTTTAAATAAATTTTGCGTCACGTGCATAACAACGAAATTAATTGACAAAGAAAATATTAAATTACAGAAAACGATAAAATTTAACCACTAGACTAATTGAGATGGAAATTTTTAAAAATTTAGTTCAAATTAGTATGATTTATGGATATTAAATCAAATCTATATATAAAAATGTAATTTCCTTTCAAAATATGCTTCGCCATGACGATAAATAAGTCCCAAGACCAACCTTTAAAATATGCTGGCGTAGATTTAAGAGAAAATTGTTTCATCCACGGTCAGTTTTACGTAGCTTGCTCACGCGTAAGTTCGCGGATGAGCCTGGTAATATTAGTTCCGCCGAATGAAAAAAAAAATATTGTTTATAAGAAAATCCTCTAAAAAGAAATTTAATTACTCTTTCATTGTAATTATCCTAAAATGTACCCCGTAGCGAAGCACGGGCATTCAGCTAGTTGTTAATAAATTTGATATTTTTAGTCTGTAACGTTGTGTCATGTCTAGCCTTGCTTTTGAGTTAAATTTTCTAGTTTTCAGCTTTAGGTTCTTTTATTTCAGCAGAGTTGATTTCCTTGAGTTTTCTTTTAGGTGAAGTAATTTTATTTTTAGGAGTTCTTCAATGATAGAGAGGTAAATTTTATTTGAGATAATTGCATTTTTTTTTTAAGGCTCATAAATCACCACAGTGATGCAACAGTAAGTCGATCCTAGTGTAAACTTTAATTATAATTATAGGTTACTGCATTTTTATAAAAAACACAACTCAACTTTTCCATCTAACTAAACGTACTGACACTAATTTGTAATTGTATAATTTAAATGTAATTGAAACTAAATATTAACTGTAATTGAAGCAAGTAATTGTTAAGATGATTACTAAAATTAGTAAATATTAAATAGATTTAATTCACCCCATCCACAATGTCGATGCAACAGTTTTTCGCGCCAAAAACGGTAAAACAACATCTCTTGTAAAAAATACGACGCACTCATGTAAAATTGTTGAGCGCGCGTGCTGGAAGGTTAAAAACTATCTTTTGATACAGAGAACAGAGAGGAAATTTATCCGTGCTGAACATAACCATGAAAATATTGAAGTATTTTATAATCTGTTCGTTAATGGATTCCCCAAGAGTGCAGACAATTTGAGGGCTAAGACCACTAAAAAAAACTTAAGTCGATGTCAAGTGAGAGTGTACGACCAAGTCAATCTTATCCGAGTTATTGTGTGTGATTCACTTTCATCTAAAAATCATTCTGTAGTAGACAACCGCATTTCAAAACGACAGAAAACTTCCTTCGCTCCAAAAGAACAAGAACTTTGTTCTGTTTTCAGAAAAGAGAAGCTATTTTACCCAAAATAGTTCTCACTTTACACAAGAACGCAAAATTTTGCTTACTAGATCCTTTGAATGATTGTAATGTTACGAATTGATTTGCTGATTAAAACAATAACGAGAGATGTACCATAAGATCACTAAACCAAATAAGTTGATGTCAAGGAAGAGTGTACGGCCAAGTCAAAGAAATTTCATAACTGTACCTGTCGCATAGAAATTCGTAAAGAACTCAGTTGCACTGAGTTGACTCAGAGCTCTACGGTCACTTTATGTTTCGCGACGGGTGATTAGACAAAGCCTACTTTTTAAGGCAGATTCCGAACGGCTATCGTGGCAACAATTTTACTGCCATAGATTCTGGGATCGAATACAAGCGGCCATCCTCAGACCCAAAAGAACTGAAAAATTACAGAAATGTAAATCTATTGTTTCAGAAAAGAAAGGGAAAATCTTATCCAAGTTATTTTGTGTGATTCAATATCTTCTTAAAAGCATTCACTTCCAGACAACCGCATTTGAAAACGACAGAAAACTTCCTTCGGCCCAAAAGAACAAGAGAACTTTGTTTTGTTACATAAGAGAGGATATTTTATCTGAAATATGTCTCAAATTCCACTTCGACAGCAGCTACGACAGATTTTATGTGCACCAGCCACCATTAGTGTACACGGCAGTGGATTTATCAACGACGAGCATCAAACCAGTGACTTCCAGATCACTAGTTCGCTGCCCTTGCCAACTGGACCACTGTGTCCAGTATATTTGTAGTTCTATGTGTTTCAACTATATGAAAGTTTTCGGAGACAGAACTTTCAACAAGTAGACCTCAGTATTTTCTACAGATATTTTCAAACATGCAATATTCACATCAAAATGTACTAAAGAGTTATGAAAAAGAAATAAAATGTACTTCCTGCGATAACACACAGTTACAGGGGAGCAAAAGCAGATCCAAGCATTCTCTCCGGGTATGATTTCACGGGCTTTGGTTTGTGCAATGTGAATAAAAGGTTGGTTCAAAAGAAAAATATTTTGCTGATGTTTAGTTCACTGCAGAAATATGCAGCTATCCAGGGGCACGAACGTGGACGAATCAGCATCACCCCCATAAAATTTTAAGCATTTAAACTAATTAGACATGCACATCCACATTCAGGAGTAGTGATGGAAATCAATTAATTGTTGACAATAAATGTTTAAGATTCGTGCATGTTACAAGCTCGCCAATATGATTTTCCGTCAAGTCTTGCAAAGCGGCTCGTTCTATTCCCCTCGGGAGTGCCACCTCAGTCTGATTTTCTTTAATTTATATATAAATATATTATTTTAGCCTACTATATTTATGCACAGCATATTTACAGATTAAAAAACGAAACATGCACAAAAACGGCGGCAAGGTTGGCGTGAAAAATTGGCTTGGCGAGCTTGGAACACAGATAAGGAAGCTTTTCACAATAAATGAAATTGTGTCTTAGGAGATCAACGTGTTATATTTCAACTGAACTAGTAATGAGTAGAGGTTTAGTAATTGCCATAGCATAACAATCAAAATATATGCACGTGTTAAAAGAATTAATTAAAAAAAGGAAATTATTCTTATGTGAATAATTTCTCTATGTTCTCCGCTTAACAGGATAAAATAATAATAATGATGATAACTATAAACAAACGATGACAGTTAGCGAGAAACTTCTTCACAGGTTACTGAGCTGAGAGAATTTAATACAAGCCTACCCAACACACTTAATACTCGAAAACACGTCACCAATTAATAACACTTAATTTGTGTCAAACACTTAACAGAGTAGAGCATATACCTGTTTATAGAACTCATTATACAAAAGGATTCAAATGGATCAAATATGGAGGAAAGAAAAATGGCTAACCTAGAATACTTAATAACTAAATATATCATAATATAAAATTCATGTCAAACAAAACTAATATACGTGTGCATAGAAGAACTTATTAAACAAATGGATCAAATAAGGAGGAAAGAAAAATGGCTAACTTAGAATACTTAATAACTAAATATATCATAACAGAAAATGCATGTGAAACAAAACTAATATACGTGTGCATAGAAGAACTTATTAAACAAATGGATCAAATAAGGAGGAAAGAAAAATGGCTAACTTAGAATACTTAATAACTAAATATATCATAACAGAAAATGCATGTGAAACAAAACAAGTATGTGTGCATAGAACTTATTATACAAAAGGATTCAAATGGATCAAATAACGAGGAAAGAAAAATAGCTAACCTAGAATTCTTAATTACTAAATATATCATATAAAATGCATGTCAAACAAAACTAATGAGAACTTATCGGATAAACCTCACTGCGCCAAAACACGTGCACAAAAATAATTTAAACGAGAAATTTCAGGGATAGGAGCAAGTCGAGTTATAGAAAGAAAAACTTTTTGGCCTCTTTGAAAGCAAAAATTATAAATTCGAAATAATTTTTAGTAGTTGGATCCCGATGCATACACATCGAAATATAGGTAGATGGTAAAAAGCACACGGCGTTTTCTTTTCCAATATATTTATGTACAAATTTTTCAATATCTCTCAAGAGCAATATGACAATAGCACCAAGACAATAAATGATAAAGAGAAAGCATTTTATGTGCTTAGCATCATACTATAATTTTTTTACCAATACATGCATGTATACAAGTTTAGAGTTATTACGCTAATATGTTTTTATTTCTCAATCAAGACAGTGGCTGTCGAGTCCCAATGACCAAAATGGCGGATGCATATACACATCGAAAATTTGTAAATCGTGAATAGCGCGTAGCGTATTTTTAACCGCAAATATTTTTGGTACAATAATTTCTGAAATTTTCTAAATATAATACAAGAACAGCATAACAATAGCACCAAGTTCATAAGGGATAAAATATGTTGTTGTTTTTTTAAAGAAATATTTACGCTAAGCCATCTACTATGAATTTTATACAAATACATGAATACGAGTGCAATTATAAATTGAAGTTTAACGTTATCTGAGATGCCAAATAATTGCACATTATAATATGCCACACAACAAGTGGTTTAAAATTAATAAAGTAAATACATGTATTCAAAAAAGAAAAGACACAATTTACCGGATCACGAATAAAATTATCTCTCCTGAACCATCATTTATCCCTGAAATAGAAAACCACAAATCTTCAGCAACTCCATCGTATCGTCATTTCTCGTGCAAAGCTGCTATGCTATGCGTTTACTTACTGTGTAGGAAATCATATCCAAAGCCACGTAAAGAACAAATCGCCACGTGGGAAAACATCGTGAAAGAATCTGTGCGTCCTTCACTTATGAAGTAATGGGGCGATCTGACTACCTATTGACCAGCGGACCACGTGACTGAGAGCCAGCGTTCAGCGTGCTTGCCCTAGAACCGGTATCTTACAGGTTTGGGACAGAAGTGGAAACAGTGGCTGTCTGTTTTATTATCATCACCTCCTTTCCTACGCTATCAATCCCTTGATTTTACTGTCATTCTAATCTCTATCAACGCCACCTTCCTACTTACAGCAGTGTAAGTACGAGAAAAAATGAACGTATTTTTCCCTAACAATGGGCATATGAAAGAAGGCATTTCAGCGATCGCATAATAGAATCTACCTGTGGGGCAACACGAAACTTATCTTAATAAAATGGTTCATACACATGCATAGATATATACAAACATTTATCATTATCTCAAACAATATATATATATATATATATATATATATATATATATATATATATATATATGTATAATATATATAATATATATATTGTATATATATATATAATATATATATATATATATATAAAAATGATGAATGTATGATTATTGCTTAATTAACATCATTTATAGATAAATAATCGTTGTTTTTAAATTTCTTATGCGACGCAAGAACAACTTTTGTTCTATTGAGCATCCATTTCTTCAAAACGTTTGAAATAATTTTGATGTTAGTAATTATAACTCAATATTTCAATGTTATAAATCTTATGAGAAAAACAATGTTTAAGGAAATATAAGGGGACAACGAAGTGTATATACAATAAGAAAATGAAATATTAAGTATTGAAATGAAATATAAGAAATATAAACTATTGAAATGAAATATAAGAAATATAAGTATTGAATTGAAAATGAAATATAAGAATTAATAACCCTTGCAAAAAAAATAAAAAATTGGACGATATAAGTACTTGTATATTAAGTTGCAGATTGCATAAATCACATTCCAGAAAAAAAAAATTTAAAATAGTTAAAACCGAACACCAATCAATATATATATATATATATATATATATATATATATATATATATATATATATATATATATATATATATATATATATATATATATATATATATTTATATATATACATATATATATATATATATATATATATATATATATATATATATATATATATACATATATATATATATATATATATATATATATATATATATATATATATATATATATATATATATATATATATATATATATATATATATATACACAGGGCTAAATTTGAGGCGGAACGCGCCGAAACGGCGTTCCGGTACCTCTCTTTATTAATAATTTGGAATATCCCCCCACATACCCCGGAAGGTTACCGTTCCGGCACGTCTATTTTTAGAAATCTAGCACTGTATATATATATATATATATATATATATATATATATATATATATATATATATATATATATATATATATATATATATGTATATATATATGTATATATATATATACATATATATGTATATATATATGTATATATATATATATATACATATATATGTATATATATATATATATATATGTATATATATATATATATATATATATATATATATATATGTATTATATATATATATATATATATATATATATATATATGTATATATATATATATGTATATATTATATATATATATAGATTGGTCATCAGTATTAACTATTTTAAATTTTTCTTTTCTGAAAGGAAATTTATGCAATCTGCAACTGAAAACTGAATATACAAGTATTTATATGTCAATTTTTAATTTTTTTCAAGAGTTATTATTTCTTAAAAAACTTTATATTTCATTTTCTTTTTGTATATACATTTCGTTGTCCCCTTACATTTCCTTAAACATTGTTTTTCTCATAAGACTTATAATATTAAAATATTGAGTTATAATTATTAACACCAAAATTATTTCAAGCGTTTTGAAAAAATGGTTGCTCAATAGAGCAAAAGTCGTTCATGCCTGGTAGAAATTTTTTTAAAATAACGATTATTTATTTATAAATGATGCTAATTAAACAATAATCATATATTCGTCAATTTTAACAAAATTTTTAGAAATCCTTCGTTTGCTTTTTCACTGAATTTTTCTTGAATAGGATGCAAGACACATCTGAATTGAGTGTTTGATCTATTCTTCGCTAGTCTGTCTGTACTTAGACGCTTAATTATCTGCATAATTTAATGTTTGATATTATTTAATGTTCAATAATTATCATCACCTTTTCTTAGCTTTGTTTGATAAGAGAATTTAGAATTTTTGATGGAATCATTTTGACGCTTCATCTTTAAGGGATGAGAGAAATATTGAAAAAGTATTTATTTTATTCATTAAGACACACACATTTTTCTTTCAACTGATAAACAATTATCGCCTTCTACTTAGGTTAGTAATATAATAATTACAAAATAAAAAGAACTTTTTATATACTGCAGAGCCCCCTTCAGAAGAGACTTGAGACCGGTTTTAAGGTTGCTGCCTCGGGGAGGTCGATTCTCAAAATGAGGGTTCGGGAATAATCAACACCCCAGTACTATTTCCCGCGGAAAGTATTTATCGCTCTTTAGGCATTAAGAAAATTTTGAGGGTTTTAACAATTTAGGCTTTAAGAAAACCATCGCATGTTTTGATTTCCATTTTCATGTAATCAACGTATTTTGGAACTTTTTACCCTGCACCGTATTACTTACTATTTCCAAAGTAATGTAAGGGAGTTTCAGAAAACATGAATAAAATTTAGAGTCATGTTTATTTTTATAAATACTGGATCATACAAAAATTTATCATTATAGATACAGATTTCAGGGTATTTGGGTTTTGCAACTGTTATTTTTTCTTTCGCCAAAGGAGACGCGATTTTTCGGTAATTTTGTTTTCATTTAAGGGGTCTCAGGAGTCTTACTTTTTTACTGAAGGTGCACTTTAGCATCATGTCACATTGAGTTTTATTTCTCATTCCCTATAAAACATAAATACATGAAGTTTTTGCCACTGGAAGCTTAATATATGTTCTATGTAGAATAATTATTTCAATTTTCTACAACTGGTACTTTAATTAATTTTTAAATTTTTATTTTGAGGAAAATTTTAAAATTGTGTTTTGGCTTGCATTTATCGCTCGCAAGACTGTAGCAAAACTAGTGGTTCTAGAGTCCTAAAAAATATTGATAATGATGTAAAACTAATGTATATTTAACGTATACTCCATTTTTCACCAACTTCTTTCCTCCAATCAAAGAATGATGCTCACTTATGGGATCACGTGTAGGAGGTGCCAATTGCTTTCCCACGTTCCGTGGGATATACATGATACAGGTATTTTGCTTACCGTAGTCTCCTGACATATGGAGTTTTTGGCTAGGTCTGTCAAACGCAGCAATATATTTAAAAATTGCTTTTGTCACCCTCTCCACAGTGGTGAAAGGCATTTCTTCCAAAACCAAAAAAACGGCTGAAATGATCAATTATGGTGAGAACCGAATGACCATTGCGGAAGGGACCGACGAGATCAACACATACAAGCTGGCCTGGTGCTGTAGGAAGAGGTGCAGACTGGACCGGAGCAATTGCAACTCTTCTTTTGTTGTATAAAATACATTCTTTATTGGACGCTACAAAGTTGGCTCAGTCTATGTATGCACCTCGCCACCAATACTTCTTGCAGAGAGCCTCCTACGTCTTTTGTAGACCGAAGTGTGAAAAATGGGCCAAGCTTAATGCCTTTGGTCGGACAGATGAGGGTAGAACAATATAATTTTCTCCTAGTAAACCAGATTTTTTGGAAAAATATAACAGATTTGACTGTGGGTGCACAAAGAAGTTCTTGGGCACATCCTTCGCCCTGTTAATTAAATTATTATAAATTTGGGAGAGCTCATCATCCCTGAACACTTCTTTCAGGATCGTTGCTTAGGAGATTTGATTCTCAGCGTCGTCAAACTGTGACGTGATGTTGCTGAATACTTTTTGTAGCTGCCTTGCAGCTTCACACTTCAATTCAGGATTAGAACTGTGCGCATGTACAGCTTGAGGAGTGGTGAAGGAGTGGGAGGGGGCAGCAAAGGGGGGCAAATTAGGTTTATCATAAACACAACTATTATTGTGAGTCAGATCAGATGAAATATTAATTACACTAGCATGAGAATTACCAGGTAAAGAAAAACATGTGTTAGAGCAAGAACTAGGCTTTACAACGTCTGGCGGTCTATGCATAGCATCAAAGGAGAACCCGAGGTCCCGGGGGTCAAATGGTGACAGTGGGGGCGGGGGACACTAGATCAAGAAACACGAGAGACTTTGGGGGCTTGAATGGGGGGGGGGTTCTAAATGGGAGAATATCTGGAAGACAAGTGTTCATTCACATCGCTTTGGACTAGCAGCACGTTGTATTTCTTTCAGCACGTTGTCTTGCAAAATGGAGTGGAGTAATGATTTCACGTTGACATTTTTAGAGATCTATCAGAATGAATGTATTATTTGGGATCCTAAGCATCCATTTCATAAAAATAAACTGAAAGTGCACGATTCATGGATGAAAATATCGGCCACATTAAACAGGCCTATTCCTGAATTGAAGGCCAAAAGAAATTCATTAATGTGCACCTTTCGTGGCTATCGTCGCAAGAAACAAGCCTCAATTTAATCGGGTGCAGGACAAGCCGATATTTACCAGCCAATATGGCTTGCCTATCAGATGATGGAGAATTTCCCGGGGCCTGAGTACAATTGCGGAACGACCCTACATACCGTGGACAATATTAAAGTAAATAACCTTTACCTTTGTGAATGCCTAAAATGTTTTATTGAAAAAATATTTCAAAATAAACATATAATATTAATATAAATATTTGAAGATAAATTAAGGGGGTAGGGTCACGATCCAGATTCCCTATGAAAATAACTCATTTTTAAGAAAAATTTTAAAAAAAATTCTATTGAATATAAGTTTCTAATTTTTTAACTATATATTGGCTGACGAATATTACATATTTTAACCAGAGCTTTTATAATTTAAATACCTTGTTATTTTTTTAAAAATATATAACTTCTACTATATGTATTTTTTTTTTCAGAAACACCAAAATTACGTCGTTTTATGTTACTAAATTACTATAAATTAATGTGTCTATAAATCCCCTTAATAATATATATATATATGTGTGTGCACGTGAGTAATTAGTATGATTTTTAATCTGATTTTCTTTAGTTTATATATTTTATTTTTGCTTAATATATTTATACTTAGCATATTTATACATATACAGTCGAACCTCCATATATCGAACTTCCCTATATCGAAATTTTCTATATATCGCACCTACACAATGTGGAAAGTTTCCTCGAAATCCTTCTTCTATTGTCTTAAATTCTTCTGGTGTCTCCGGCATCTGGAAATAAATTAAAATTAGATAACGTTTGAGAATATTTTGAATTAGGTTCATTGCATTCCTGAACTAAGGTAGCAAAATTCAATTATAATAATTATTACTCTTGTTACAGGCATTAAACCCTCAGCCTGAGGAACCCTTATCAAAAGACTCTGATGATGACCCTTTGAGCCAAGAAGTGGTATCCTCACAAAATGATTGGAATGAACTGGAAAACACCAATATCATGCCGAAGTCAAATCAACGACAAAAGCGACGCAAGATAGTGCACGAAATCGATGCAACACAATACAAAATTCACAAAACTTTCGAAGGAATTAAGAATATACTTTCCTCAAAGCAACAAGAAGACGACGAATGCGATCTGTATGGCAAATTGCTAGCAAAAAAACTAAGAGCCTATCCCCCCCAAGAAAGACCGTACATCATGCACCAATTAGATGGGTTGCTGTTAAAAATAGCACAGCGCAGTTCACCTTCTCCACATATCATCCCTATCCCGAATAGGTCATCAACACCGAACAGCCGCACCTCATCTGTCAACTATGCTAGAATTGACGATTTATTATAATAGTTAAAATGTACCTTAATATAAAAATAAAATTATCTTATTACGTTAGTGCTTACGTACCTTAATTTCTTCCTTCAAAACGATGTTAATTGCTTGACAAACCTCGTTGACAATATCCGAATTAAGCGAAGTTGAAATCTTGAACAAAAAATGAAGACTTTTGTAGCTATCACCAGTAGCTAAAAATCTTAAAGCTACAGCTAAACGAACTTTCGCTGGTATTGACTTTCTGCAATTAGTTTCTTCTTTTTTAATTATTGGTTCGACTTTACTCAATAAATAATTAAAATCAGATGGTGACATTCTAGAAAAATTTGAGAATTCTCCAGAGTCTTCACAAAGCTCAATAGTCTTCACAATATCTAAGTTCTTAAAAGAACAAAAAATTCAACACTTCCTCCTTAACGAAAACTATAAGCCACCCTTAAAGGTCGTTATTAGAGGCCTACCCTCAGAAATGGAAGAGAAGGAGATCTACGTAGAACTTGAAAAACTCAAATTTCCCGTACAAAAGGTAAATCAAATGCTTAAAAGAGAAGACAAATCTAAAATGCCACTATTCGAAATTCACCTTAATAACGATGAAGCTGGTAAAGAGATATATAACTTAAAATCCCTATTTTTCTCTACTCGTAACTGTCACTAAATATAATACCCCATATAAAATTCAGCAGTGTTTTAAATGCCAGTATTGGCACCACAATCAGGATAACTGCCACGTCGACCCAAGATGCGTCAAATGTGCTTGCCCCACAATACTCCCGACTGTCCCCAACCAAAAAGAATGGAAAACCCAATCTGCTGCAATTGCAATGGAAACCACCCCGCTAACTCCCTAGCTGCTATCCGTTAAGTTTCACCTAGCAGTATGATAGAAAATTTTCTGTCATACTAGTTTTGTTTAAGCTCATGGATCCCAGAGGCCTCCAATCACTTTTCTCTCTCTCTCTGTCTCCACCTTATGGCCATTAGTTGTTATTCCTTGCTCAACCGATAGCAAGAAACGCTTCCGAGGGCGTGGCCCAGGAGAAGCCGCTCACTACATTTCATAATTGAGCGAAGCATCAGATGATGAAAAAGAGACTCGTACGCGATGGCGGCGAGTGAAGACGAAGGAATGCGGCGCTCCCCCTCTGAAGAGAGCATTATCTCTGCTTGCTCCCTGCACTCAGATGAATCAGTCGATGGAAGTCAATTCCAACCCATAATAAACCTCGATCACCTCAACGAAAAAAAAAAAGGGCCATCTTCAACCTACTGATGCAAAATCTACTATCTGATTATGCCCATAACAGCCAGGAAGGATTGTTCCCGAGAGCGTACTAAGCCTACCGCCTGTCGACGGGTAAGAATACTACTTCTGACCGTCCTGCTAACCCAATTAACTGGGCAGTAAGTGATACTGGGCATTAAGTGACAAAAATAACTTTCTCCGTTAAATCCAGAGCGGTAATGAGAAGTAAGAAGACCATGAGGGGCAACTCAAGGATCTTCACTGGTTAGACTTCAGAGTCTCTCTAAGGGACAAGTTAAACAGATTCCTGGACGGAGATCTAAATGTAATTTACGACATCAACACAGATATAAGTCAATTGGGCTTCAAGCACAAATAAAAACGTAGACAAAGGGAACGCTTACTGGTGGACAACAGAACTGGCTACACTTAGAAGAAAGGTTAGACAACTCAGAAGGCTCTACCAAAGCGAACCAGATGCGCAAGCCAGGCTGGCAAAGCAAGTTCAAAAGGGAAAGAGCCAGCTACAAGAAAAAACTATTGGCTACTAAAAAGGCAAGCTACGGTATGTTTATATAGTATCGCCACCCGTGATACCCGTAATACTATCACCATTCGTGGGGCTCTATTCAAGAGCACCAACAAAGACAGGAACGCTCAAAATAGTGCCAAATCTAGGATCTGTGATGCGCAAGGCGTCATAAACACGTGCGAAGAAGCTAGAGACAGCATTCTGGCCACGCATAACTTCAAGAGAATGGATGAAGTGGCTAAAACTCAGCTCTTTCTTCGCTAAACTGATTTAGCCTTTGTGGCTTTTCCTAACTCTTAGTTCTTTTGGTGATTCCCCAAAATTGGCTCCTGGACGCTCTGTGAGCATGTGGCGTGAGTGGTATCGGCGTTGCTCTGGGACTCCAGGCTGCGTGGGGTTAGGGCGCTTTTTCATTTACCGATACGACAGCGATAAATCGTAGACGATTGTCGTGAGCCGATATCGGTGCAGGCAAAATGCATTAATATACCTACGCGCTTTTTCACCAACCGATTCGATGACGATTATGTCGTCAGCTATAAGCCGATATCGTTTATCGAGCCATTTCTATCGGAAAACACCTGCTCTTCCCATCGAATCGTCCGACATACGTATACGTGCTGCTGTTGTGCTAACTCAAAGATTGCTGTAGAAAGTTTTGTTATTATTGATATTTTGTTAGTTTTCATTATTAGTTTTATTAGTATTCAACATGTCTTTCAAATTCGATATAACAGTGTTGTGTGAACTAATTCAACAGAGGCCCTGTATTTGGTATAAGAAGGATAAAAATTACAGTAATAAAATAATCAGAGAGAAGTCATGGGAAGAAATATTCAACTTTCTAGATGACGGATACGAAGGTAAAACTACTGTTGAAAAGAAAGAAACAGGTTATAACGATTTAAAAATACATTTTTAAAGTAATATTTATATGTGTATTATAGATTAGATTATTTTATATTCGCTTTGATCTGGTTCGCTCACTTGTTTCCAAATCAATTCCATTCTTTAAAATTTTGTAATGTTCTTAAACTGAAATTTGTTTACAATATTCAGTTACAAAATTGCTATGACTGTATTTAGCTATATAATTATCAAGAATTTTATTACCAATTGATGTTAAATTCAAAACTGTTGATTTGTATAACATTTTTTAAAGTAACATTTAGATGTATAAGTGTATTATAGATTAGAATTTCATATAAAAAATATTTCTTGGAAATTAATAGTGGTGTTTATCTGGTTTGTTCGCTTGCTTCCAAATAAATTTCTATTCTTAAAAATTTTGTAAACAGGCATAATATACTTACGAATGGATATATTATAGAGAATAAACTGTAATTTTGGAAATTGGTTTTATAGTAATGTACTATTTAAAACAAAAATAAATTAATAACATGTATCAGATATGTTATGAAAGTTTACATCAATATGTTACATGCAAAGTGTATATAACATTTATAACCTTTTTACAGAGTCTTACAAAAGAAATCTAATACAGTACTGGCTGTAAGCAACTTCTTTTCCATTTGTGATACGAGTTTTTCACATGGATTAAATTTTAGTAGATTATACAGTGTATGTGAAGTTTATATTTTTATTACTGAGCCACACAAAATATATCAGAATGTATTACTGCAGATGTGCAGTAATTTCTTGAAGTGTGTTTTTAATTAACTATTTTATCCAGACAAGCCTTATTCATGTATTTGTAACTTTACAATTTTTTATTTAGATGCAGGGTTTTTTTTTTTTTTTTTTTTTTGTAGTAGCAATAGATTGTAATCACCATAATGACGTTCTTGATTTGTTGATTTACAGTGACAACTGATATATATTCTATTTTTTTATTATTATTTACGTGACAAAATAATAAACAAATGGGCGAACATCCGGGATGCCTTTGTAAGAAGTTTGAAGACCAAGAGTGGTCAGGGTGCAAAAAAGACATATATTTACCATGAGCACCTTCAATTTCTATTGGCATCTTAGGAAACCAGTGAAACTGAGTCAAGCATGTTGCTTGATTCAGATGATCTTAATACCTGAGAACATTCAGGAAAATGATGAGTGCATTGACATTGCTTCAACCAGCAGTTCTACAGATGCTAATAACAAGGGCGTTAAAAAGAACAAGAGGTCAAGAAAAGAACTGATTGATATAGAAAACGAAATTATGCAAGAATTAAAAAGACCGAAGATAGAAGAACCAAAATGTAGTTTTTTTACTTCATTTGAGGACTACGTGTCCGATATGTCGGAAACCGAAAAAATTCAACTACATATGGACATTTTAAAGTCCATATCCGAAATAAAGGCTAGGAGGACGCAAAATGTGTATGTGTACGAGAACTTTTCCGATGCTAATGTTGAAAAAAAATTTTAAATTACTAACATACTAACAAATAAATTATGAAACACTAACAACTAACATAAATAAATAAATAATTTTACCTTCATTTCTCGTGTACAATTGTTATTGCCAAATTGTTTATTGTGTTTATATGAATTACTATTTACTTCGTTCATTAGTACTCTGGAAATGCATGAAACAAAGATATGATTTTTCTCTCTTTTGTGATAAGGTTATCATTTATATTTTAGTAATTTTATTTCCTACAGAATAATTTATTGCTCCATGTCTGTATGTATATATATATATATATATATATATATATATATATATATATATATATATATATATATGTATGTATGTATGTATATATATATGTATATATATATATATGTGTGTGTGTGTGTGTATGTATATATATATATATATATATATATGTGTGTGTGCGTGTATGTATATATATATATAAATATATGTGTATATACATATATCTATATATGTCTATATTACCCTATATGGTACTTACGTATTATAGCTGAAGCTTTGCGGTTTGGCGAAAAAGCGGCAATAAAGCGCCAATTATGAGCCCCATCCTTGTTGATAGTATTGTTTTCGCCATTCATTACTTTTCGCTCCCGTTCTAAGTTTCGTTTTGAACATTTTCTTTATTTTTTTAGGTTATGAAAGTTATTTGACAAAGATCTTTTATAAAAGAAGATATTTCTGAGGTAGACAAAACATTTAGTCTGAATTTAGATGACACCATAAAAGAACAATATACATATTTTTCTCAGATTCAAGACAAAATGGCTATTACTAATACTGAGTATCGCGATTTGGTCACATGGACTACAGTTGATTTATATACTTCAGTCTTTATAATCAGTTCTGTAAATAGTTCCTTGCAAGTGCATCAAATTCATGTCCTTAAGGAACAGGTCATTTTTCTCTCTAAGCCTTGTGGTCATGTAAATGCAATCCATACATCTTCGACTTCGTCATCTAACACTCATGTCTTCCAGTATATAATTTTTCAAGCAAATTGACTAGAGAAAATTTCATATTTAAGACTAGATTTATATTTATTTTATAATTTTGGGGACCTTGTGCCCCTTCTAACCAAATTATGGTTGGAATTTTTTAGCTTTCTTGGTTCCTCTAATGCCCTAGGTGCTCACTATCATGCAATATTTCAACTTCCTAGGAATTAAGGTTCCAGAAATAGAGATCAGTCAGTCCGTGTTTTATTTTGAGGGTTTAAGTACTTTTCACATCTTAAAAGTTTAGATTTTCAAAAAATATTTCTTATAGAGAGCCGAAGTGTAACCACAAAGCAAAAATTTCAGCTTCCTAGAACTTATGGTTCGAGAGATTCAGTGATCAGTGAGAGAGTGGTATTTGGCTTTTACAGAGGCTGTTCACACATTTTTTAGACGATGTATATTGTATTCACAAAACTAAATTACATAAAATTCTTGTGTTTTAAATGTTCTATTTGACATCCCTTATTCTGATCCATCTTTCGACACCGCAATTTCCAGGATAATAATGCTTTTTGAAGTGTCAGAAGAGGTATTCTATCCCATTCCTCCTGAACAGCTTTCCAGAGTCCACCAGAAGATAACATTTCGAACGCTGGATCCTAGATCCGAGCGGCCGATAAAATATGTTCTGCGTGGACTCCCATTCTGCACACCTATTAGCGATATCGAGGAAGCTCTACGAGCTATTGACCTCGAACCGCTCTAAGTTGCGTACCTTACCAACCGTAAAACAAAACGGCCCATGCCATTATTTTTGGTGGCTATCAAACCCTCCCCTATCTTGGAAAACTTACATAAATTGAATAAAATTAATTATCTTAAAGTGTAGTTCGAACACTACACTCAAACTGGCGTAAGCTAGTGTTATAGGTGTCAGATGGTCGGACACTCCTCAATGACCTGTAAACTCTCCCCACGCTGTGTTAAGTGTCGAGAATCTCACGTACCAGGGGATTGCCTTCTGAAGGATACTGATGGAAATACAGAATAAGAAAAGGAAATACCATGGAAATACCAATAAAAAGACTGTTTCTAATCCTGCAGATGATGCTTCAAACCATACAAGCAGTGAAAGAAAGATAAGCAGTTTTGAATGTGTTCCATATGAAAATGGTGCTGAAGATTTGTGTGGCAATAGAATATTTGACGTTGGAATTTTAATGACTGTGTTTTCTACTTTATGTTGTCCTGTGTGCTTTGAGAAAGATTTATGTTTAAAAGAAGATTCAAAGTTTGGAATAGCATCTAACTTTTGTGTAATGTGCACTAATTGTTCATTTGTTAAGGGATTTTCATCGTCTAAGAAAACTAAACAACGTTATGACACAAATTTGCTTTTTGTTTTTGGTTTAAGATTATTGGGTAAAGGGTTATCTTCTGCAAAAAAAAACTCTGTGCTATATTAAACATGCCTACATTTTCCAAATATTCCTTTCGTGAACTGGAAAAAAAGATTTTGAATACTGTAAATTTTTCTGCCAAAGATTCCATGAATCAAGCTGCAGAAGAAGTGAAACATTTGAAAGTGAATGAGAAGAAAATGATTAAATGTGGTGTATCGGTGGATGGCTCTTGGCAAAAGAGGGGCTATTCATCTTTAAATGGATTTGTTAGTGTTATTTCTATAGACACAGGGAAAGTCCTTGATATTGAGACTTTATCCCAATTTTGTAGAATATGCAAAAGGTTTCAAAAAAGGCCAAAAGATGGTTCAAATGAAAAAGCAAATCATATATGTACAATGAACCATAAAGGGTCAGCTGCAAGTATGGAATCAGTAGGAGCGTACAGAATATTTGAACGTTCTGAGACTCTTAAGGCCTTATCACACGTCAACGCGTACCCGTTTCAAATGCAACGGATTCAAGATACGATTCCCTTTCGCGATGAAGAACGCAAAAATTCCCCGTGTGATAGAGGCACCTGACGAATCCGATTCATTTTCCAACATGTACGGAAAAAGCAACGCGTACGCGTTTACAATCGTGAAATCGACCAATCAGAGGCCGAAGAAGTTCACCCTTTCTCATACGTCACAAAGACTGATATTCAAGATGGCGGCTGCACAGTGGTCTGCGGAGATCGAAGAAAATTTTATAGACGAAGTGTTTAAAAAAAATGCCTTTGGGATATAGGAGACCCGAATTATACAAAAAAAAAATTTGAAACACCTCGGATACCAAGAAATTAGCCTTTTGATGACATCAAAATGGCCCAGTCATTCAAGTCTGTTTACCACCGGTAAGTGCTACTTTCGTTGTTGTTAATTTGATTTGATATGTGCGAATTTATTTTGTAAATGGCTGTTGCTTCATAATTGCATACACTAATCTTTGTAGTCCATATTCGCAGCAATATTATTTGAATATCATTTTCCAAAATTTTTGTGCAGCGAGTCAGTTTGTCGCCAATATGGTCGCCAAATACTGAAATGTAAACAAATCATTAGACTATATCAGAGTTCGTAAATATGATATTTTCGAAAATATAAAAAATATCCGCTATTTTGATATTTTCAATAGTCAACCTATTGTTTAAGATATTAATATTTCCATGCATGGCATAAATTTAATTCGCTTAACATAAAAACCTCCATTTTATATTTGTAATTGTATTAATAATATCATATTTTAAAACTTTTTTCATTTGAGAACAGAATTATAATTTATAAATAATGAAGATTAACCACTTCAAAACAGAAACAATTTTCTAAAAAAAAAAAATAAATAATTTGCTTTTTGTTCTCATTCAAAACACAAAATATATATGATTCAATCTCAAGTGTCAAGACAATTTTATTTTTTAAATAAAAAGAATTTTATTATAAATTTATATTTTATTTCTTATTATTTTTATTGAAATACTTTAACATAAATGTGAACTTATCTACTTTTTCATTCCTTAATCCATTCAGAATTGCTCAAGCGTAAATTCATCAATTTGAAGGCGTATTACTTCAAAAAGAAAAAGCTGCTGAGGTCTCTAAAAAGTGGCTCAGGGGCCTTTGAAATGCAGCCCAAATGGACACATTTTCATTAGTAACCTGAATTCATTAGTAACCTCTCTGCTGATGATAACTCTGTTTGGAAATTTTCTAAACGCCTCAAATCAACTCACTTCCAATTTCCCATTCAAGGCCCCAGCGGAGTTGCGCTGACTGACTCGGACAAAGCCAATGCTATTGCCGACACTTACCGTACCCAATTCTCCCCCAACTATGACCTGGTGGACGAGGACAATGACCGTCTGGTCCTTGGAACCGTCCATAACTTTCTTAATACCCCCCCCCCTTCTGATACTGTTCTCCCTACTACGGTCGGTGAGATCACTGATATCATTGCAAAGTTAAGTCAAGAAAGCCCCTGGAAGCGACCATATTAACAACGTCATTATTAAAAACCTCCCCATAAACATCATTATGTACTTCTCTGAAATTATTAATAACATTCTTAAGTTCAACTATTTTCCCAAGAGCTGGAAAACGTCCATTATCAGCCCTATCCCCAAACCAGGGTGGGGGTGGGGGGGGGGTCGGGGTCGTAACAACCCCCAGAGTTACAGGCCAATCAGCTTACTGTGCTCCCTGGGCAAGATTGTGGAGCGCGTCATTCTTAACAGAATCTCCCTCCATCTTGACCAGCACAACATCGTTATCCCAGAGCAGTTTGGATTTCGGTCTCAACACTCTACGACGCAACAGCTATTAAGGGTAGTCGAATTTGCCCGCGATGGCAAACAGGCATGTTTTCTAAAGAAACACACGCAGCTCTAAAAGTAACTATTAATGGGATTGTTCAAATAAGCAAGTACTGCAAAGAAGAATTAAATATCGGATATATCTTAACCCGGGGAATTTCAGACAGATGATTTGGATACTAGGTTTGGCTTTTATCGCCAATTAGCTGGATGCCAGTATATTTTATTGCAACAGCTATATGAATGCGAAAAGAAAATTGAGGATGCGGTCAGAATTACTGCTAAAACTTCAAACTAAAGCTTTTGGTAAAGGTTGAAATTAAAGATTTTTTATATGAAATTGATGATTCTGAAAAAATTGAATATATAAATAGTAATTTTGAAATATGTTTGAAAGCATCAGATGTTACAAATGCAATTCCTTGCTTTCCAGTAATTATTTATTTCGCTGGGTATTGTATGTACTCAGTTTTGAAAAGGGAAATATGTTTGTCATGAAAGGAATTGCATTTGCTGGATAAAGAAAGGGTTGTAAATGTTATGATTTTTTGAGAAACTTAGATAGAGGTCGATTAATGTATCCCCGTGAGCACACTGTAAATTCAGTGTTGTACAATTATTTTGCTTTAATGAAATTATGCTTTCACCTTGAACTAGAATTTATAAGAAAGAAAAATTATCGACATATAGCTACTGCAGCTACAATTTATGTATTAGAAGATGATGATATGCTCCAATCAGATGTTACAAATGCAATTCCTTGCTTTCAGTAATTATTTATTTCGCTGGGTATTGTCATGTACTCAGTTTTGAACAGGGAAAGATGTTTGTCATGAAAGGAATTGCATTTGCTGGATAAAGAAAGGGTTGTAAATGTTATGATTTTTTGAGAAATGTTATGATTTTTTGAGATAGAGGTCGATTAATGTATCCCCGTGAGCACACTGTAAATGCAGTGTTGTACAATTATATTGTTTTAATGAAATTATGCTTTCCTTGAACTAGAATTTATAAGAAAGAAAAATTATCGACATATAGCTACTGCAGCTACAATTTATGTATTAGAAGATGGTGATATGCTCCAATCAGATGTGCTTTGTGCGAATTTTCACAGTGCTGATATTATTTTAAAGAAAGTAATATGGGTATCCACAAATATTATGCTAAACAATTTTTGCAAGAAAAAAAAATGCTAATACAATTCTAGCTGCACACTCAAAAAAGAAATCTAATAAAATTTCAGAGAAAGCTAGAGACATTTGCAAACTCTGAACTGTCTCAAATATCTGTATATCTCTCTCTGTATTGCTTGATTAATTATAATGTTGTGTATTTAAAGGATTTAGATAAATGTTTTTTGTATAATTTTATTACATAATGTGATGTGTAATTGAAATTAATTAAAAACTGGTTGTACTTTTTTCATTGTAGTTAGAATGGTATTCATTGTTGCTTTATCGCCATTCTTCATTAGTAGCAAAAATCCGATTAAGAAAGTCGAATTAAGAAAAATATTTTCTAGTGATGCATATAAAAATCAACCAAGAAGTTTTTTCTCTGTGTGCGATGTGTTCTTTAAGATTACAGTCAAGATTTATGATTTTATTACGCTGAAAAGAGTACTCTAGCTCAATTTTGAATGTTTTGTTTGTTTAAATTTTCCTTTTAGGGGAGAAAGGACCTTTGTACCTTCAAAAAATCGATTTTACAAAAACATTTTTAAAAAACAATTCAGAATGTTAGGAACATTTTAAAGCAAACCGCATCGAATTCGATCGAAAACTACGCCCGCAGTGATTAAAAACGTAGAAGCTAGTCGTGTCTTGCCCTTTAAAAAAATGTAAACAAACCGCCTATCCCTTAGTTTTGGTTTTGATGCGAAATGCAACTACGGTTTTTCCATGTTAAACTATTTTTCTAACCTTTGTGTTTATTTTATTCAACCGCACTGGGAAAGGAACTCAACAACTCAACACATCTTTATCGTGCACATGTTTTATTTACTATTGTTTATGTCATGTTCTACGCTTGTTCGCTCTGTCTAACTGCCTTGTTTCGTACTTGTTTTTCTGAAAATGATCAGATTATTTTTAATTTTTACTTGATAATATTATTAAATTTGTGTTATTTATAAAAATGTCGAGTAAAGCAGCTCGTAGGTCTACTAATTATCGTAAGAAAAAACGTCGGTTTTGTGGCAATCAACATATTCAAAATGAAACTTTGGATCCAGCTGACTCTTGTTTATCATCGTCATCAGCTAAAAAACTACGTTTAGAATACTGTGTGGATGAAAACAAAACTGTTTCTAATGATAAAAATGGTTATAGACTAATTAATATTGATAGTTTGATATCTCAATTTTCAAACTACTTGGTATGTATTCACTGTAAGTGCAAAGCAGTACTGAAAGAAAGAATTGTTTTTGGATTAGTTTCTGAATTCTATGTTGAATGCAATTCCCGTAGTACTTTATCTACTTTCAAAAGTTCACCTGTTGTTAAATCCAGTAATCATGATTATGAAGTTAATATTAGAATTATATATGCCATGCGCACACTGGGTTTAGGTTTGAGTGGCATTAAAATTTTTTGCACTAAAATGGATATGCCACAACCTGTATCTCAGAAGTCCTATGATAAGATTTTGAAAAATATCAAAGCTGCCAGTTCAGAAGTAGCTGTTAATTCGATGAAGAAAGCAGCAAAGGAAGAAATTTTAGTTTCTGAAAGTGATGAATTGTGTGTGTCAGGTGACGGATCGTGGAAAACTCGTGGACATACGTCTCGCATTGGTGTGTGTAGTGTCATTGGGGATGTGACCGGCAAAGTTATAGATGTTGAAGTTTTATCTTCATACTGCAAAGGCTGTGAAAAGTGGAAGGGACAAAGATGTGGAACAGCATATGAGGCGTGGAAGGTACGACATAAACCACACTGTGTAAAAAACCATTCCGGCTCTTCAGGTAAAATGGAAGTGGACGGCATGAAGAAAATATTTCAAAGATCAATACCAAATCATTTCAATTCAAAGATCCACGGGAGTGTTAAAGAAGACGAAACGCCCCCTTCAAAGTGCACCAACATCTCCGCATAGTTGTCTTAAATAAAGTAGAGGCAATGGGTCGTCGCACCCTACATAAATTCATATGATGCTCAGGGCTCATAAAATACATTAACGATAAAAAACTATACAAACTTATGGAGAGGAACTCAGACCACAGTTCCTCATATCAAGCAGAACTAAGAGCTATGGAAACTGTAATTGAAGATGCAGTAAGGACACGAACCACAGAGTTCGATGTCTACACGAACTCCATGAGTGCATGAGAAGCACTCAAAGTGAAAAGCTTAAAGAGCGACTTGGTAGATATCATAAAATAGAAAATAAAAACCGATAATCTAGACGTTACTTGTCATTGGGTGAAAGCCCATGCTGGCAATTGCAGAAATGAAGAGGTGGACGAAGTCGCCAAGAAAGCTACTCAACTACCCACCATTAATTATTATAAAAGGACGAAAAACCAACTTAAGAGCATTCTGTGGAAGGATACAATTAAAAATTGGCAAAATAGGTGGAATGAATCCACCAAAGGCAGACGAACATTCGAGATCGTCTAGACAGTTCGCCTGGACAGAGTCCAAGGGGACTTCATAAAGAATCAACGATAACTGGACACGGTTGCTTTGGACAGTACCAAGAAAGATTCTTCGGGAAGATGGGCAGCTGCAATTGTGGCAGTGAACAGACAGTCGAGCACTGTCTGTTTGACTGCAGTATCTTTGATGAACATCGTACTAACCTGCCAAGGGATGCCCGAAACTGGGCTAAAAGCAAATTTTATAATGATCACTACTGCAACCGAGTAGTGACCAAAATCGTTAAGGGACTGGTGGACATGCAGGTCCACTAATGCCCCGATGCTTGTCAATTTCTCAAACATGATCTATGTTTATTGTTATATGTTTTTTACTCATTATTATTTAAAATGCTCTGTTTTAGCAATGATTCTAGGTAAATAATGTAATATATATCTCGATGTAATGGTCTGTATTTAAGTGCAATGTAATCTGGTTATTAATAAAGGAATCACGTCAAGGGCGAGTCGATATAGTTGCTTTAGTGTGGTAGCTTAGATACTGCGCGAGAGAGGCACAATTTGTTAATTCTGTTAGAAATTTAACCAAGTGTCGGAGCTGGGGATGTGCTCCACAGCGGCGACCAGTTTACATGAAATCAGTTAGATGCCTTCATGGTGGGCCGATGTAAAGTTTTGACTTGTATATTGCAACAATAAAGCCAATGTTTTATACCTTAACAAATATATTATCAATATTCCTTCATTTATGTCGTTTTTCATGCCCAAAACCGAAAAACAACATTTGTCACAAAAAATACGACACGCGCGCGCTCATGTAAAATTGCTGAGCGCGCGTGCTGGAAAGTTAAAAACTACCTTTTGATACCGTGAACAGAGAGGAAATTTATCCGTGGTGAACATAACGGGAGCACATAACAATGAAAATATTGAAGCCTTTTAAAATGTGTTCGTTAATGAATTCCCCAAGAGTGCAGATAATTTGAGGGCTAAGACCACTAAAAAACACTTAAGTCGATGTCAAGTGAGAGTGTACGGCCAAGTCAATCTTATCAGAGTTATTTTGTGTGATTCACTTTCATCTAAAAATCATTCTCTTGCAGACAACCGCATTTCAAAACGGCAGAAAACTTCCTTTGCTTCAAAAGAACGAGAATTTTGTTCTGTTTTCAGAAAAGAGAAGATATCTTTTCCGAAATATATCTCACTTTACACATGAACGCTTTTGCGGACTATATCCTCTGAATTATTCTAATGGTACGAATGTTTTTGATGAATTAAAGAACGAGAGATGTACCATAAGAATAATCAACAACAGGATTAAAATTTGGATTGAATATCGTTAAGGGGGTGATACACGAGAAGAAATCAATTTATTACAAACACCCGGAAGATTGGCTATGACGCCATTTGTTCACAGTAAAGGGCGAGACTGCTGGCCATTCATTTAAGGGGCCACCGTATAGATGACCAGCATTACTCCCTACAAGTCGGTTCCGTAATTTTAAACCGAGTCAAGTACATGACCGGAACACTAGACCACGCACCTCCAGATGTAAATTTGAGAACTTGGAGGACATTGCAGCTACGACAGATTTTGCGAGGACCAGCCACCACTAGTGTACACGGCAGTGGATTTGTCAGCGACGAGCATCAAACCAGTGACTTCCAGATCACTAGCTCGCTGCCCTTGCCAACTGGGCCACTGCGCCCAGTATATTTGTATTTATATGTATTTCAACTATATGGAAGTTCTCGCAGACAGAACGTTCAACAAGTAGACCACAGTATTTTCTCCAGATATTTTCAAACATGCTATATTCACATCAAAATGTACTAGAGTTATGCAAGAGAAACAAAATGTACTTCCTGCGACAACTCACAGTTACACAGGAGCAAAAGCAGATCCAAGCATTCTCTCCGGGTATGATTTCACGGGCTTCAGTTAGTGCAATGTGAATAAAAGGTTAGTTCAAACGAAAAATATTTTGCTGATGTTTAGTTCACTGCAAAAATCTGCAGCTATCCAGGGGCACGAACGTGGACGGATCAGCATCACCCCCATAAAATTTTAAGCATTTAAACCAAATAGACATGCACATTCAGGAGTAGTGATTCAAATCAGGTAATTGTTGACAATGAATGGCTAAGATTCGTGCATGTTACAAGCTCGCCAAGATGATTTTCCGTCAAGTCTTGCAAAGCGGCTCGTTCTATTCCCCTCATTAGAGCCACCTCAGTCTGATTTTCTTTAATTTATATATATTATTTTAGCCTACTATATTTATACATAAAAAAACGAAACATGCATATTTATAGATCACAAACAAAAACGGCGTCAAGGTTGGCGTGAAAAATTGGCTTGGTTAGCTTGGAACACAGATAAGGAAGCTATTCACAAAAAATGAAATTCTGTCTTAGGAGATCAACGTGTTATATTTTCAATTCAAGTAGTAATAAGTAGAGGATTAGAAATTGGCATAGCATAACAATAAAACTGTATACACAGGTTAAAATAATTAATTGAAAAATGGAAATTATTCGTATGTGAATAATTTCGGTACAGATGTAGTATACGCAACGAACGCCAAGGGGCGATTTTTCGCCAAATCTGGTAGTTCTTTGCCGGGTTTTTTTTTCTGGCAAACCTATAAGGTTTGGCAATGCCGATTTTACGCCAAATACGAAATCACGCCAAATTGCGCGATTTTACGCCAAATATGGAATCAAGCCAAATTTTTGGGTCATCCCTTTGTTTTTAAGGTTAGTTAAGTTTTTTTTTGACGCCAATAACATCATTTGCGTCTTGAGTTCACAGGTTGAAGGTCGGAGGTCGTGTGGTTCGTATTTTTTAAGCCTATTTTTTTGCACGTGGTTAAAATTTTCATTTTATATAACTTTTTTCTTTATATTACTTTAAATTACTTTAAATTACTTTATATTACTTTAAATTACTTAATTATTAATTTTTTGTTCTCATTGCTTTAAATTTATATTAATTTTTTGTTCTTTTTACTATTACATTCATAGGAATTCTTTTCTAAAATATTAATTGCTTTATTCTTTTTTGATTTACAATGTCTAAAATGCTGGGTGTTAGTGATGTTGTTAGGAAATATCAGGGAATTGTGGGTTCAAAATCTGGGTTCTCTTTTTCGAATGGTAAACATACAATGGGACCTCCAGGAATTGCGAATAACTTTTTTTTGATTCATTTAGGAGACAATCAGGAGCTGTTTGTAAATTTTCTTAGGGAAGTGGGACTGTTGAAAGTTAATGTGTTATGCAAGGGGTGTTCGGGATTAATGAAGTTATCTGTAAAATCATCAATTTCAGATGGGTATACGTATTCTTGCCGTAGGAATGTTAACGGGAAGACCTGCAATCAGCATACTTCTATTAGGGTAGGATCCTGGTTTTCAAATAGTCGATTAAAATTGCAGGAAATTATTTTTTTGACTTATGAAATTTTGGATGGGAGTAAGTCGGGCAAAATTTGGAAGGAGTATGGCTTAAATAGTCATACTGTTTGCGACTGGAGGCAGTTTGTCAACGAGTGCATTTTAGATTATATAGAGGTATCCTCGGAGAAAATTGGGGGTCCTGGCAAAATCGTTGAAATTGACGAGTCTAAATTTGGGAAGAGAAAATATCATCGGGGACATGCAGTTGAGGGTCAATGGGTTTTTGGTGGAGTTGAGAGGGGCAGCGGGAAGCTTTTTTTGGTTGCTGTAGGTGATAGGAGTGCTAATACGCTAGTGGGTGTAATTAATGAATGGATTTTGCCAGGTACAACTATTTATTCAGATTGTTGGAAGGCTTATGATAGTTTGGGCGAGGAGGGATACCAGCATTTAACTGTAAATCACAGTGTACATTTTGTGGATCCTAAAAGTGGATGCCACACAAATACTATAGAAAGCACGTGGAGACACGTTAAAAGCAGCTTGCCGGCATACAACCGACAAGCTGACTTTCAATTTTACTTAGCAATGTACATGTTTAGGCAAATTTGCGAAGAAACAAACGTTGATCCATTTAATAAGTTTCTGGAAATTGTGGCGGGTATTAACTGGGAGGAATTTAAAACTGTAACTGCAAAGAAAAGAAAATCCATGCAATGAAAAGAAAAAGTCTCCACTTGCTTTGTATGGTATTTTTTTTCATGTCTATATGTAATCCAGATTTTCTTATTATAACAGAAAAAAATATTTTTAACCAAGATTATTTATTTATTTATTTTTATTCTAGTCAAGATTTTCTTATAACAGAAAAAAATATTTTTAACCAAGATTATTTATTTATTTTTATTCTAGTCAAGATTTTATTATTATAACAAAAAAATATTTTTAACCAAGATTTATTTATTTTTATTATGTTTCTGTGGCGTTATGGCTCCAGTAGATGTTGATATGTCCGAAAAATTCAATTTTATGTTTTAAGTTGATATGTCTAATGTGGCAAAAGCTGATAGTGGAATTATGAAATAATACTAAGTTATTCGTATTGTTTGCAAATGCTGTTATGTATAAAAGAGGTAATACCTGATCCCTAATAGAATATTTTAGTCCCAAATTCAAAATTTTCATTGAAGACCAGCCATATGCTGGGGGTTGAATATGAGTATTAACTAGAGAATATTTGGATTGAAAAACTCAATTGAGCGATTTTATATTTCACAACAAGAGTTAATTTTTGTACTTTGCCAAAAATATAAAAAAAATGACATATCAACATCTGGCCTAATGCTACAGATTTTTGTTGTTTTGTCTGTGGACTAGGCCCAGTTTATCTGGGGAAACCACTAAAAAAACGAGCCTATGACATGTACCTCCTGGGTGGTTTGGAAGAGAGTCAATTTTTTTTTATTTATTTTTTTTTTTGTTTTTAAAATTTGTTCAAAATCATTAAAATTTGATTCCTAAATTTAAAAAAAAATTTGATTTGTTCCGTGTTTTATTTCGGCCGGGTTTTTGCCGGGAATTTCTGATAAAACATGTTTTTTTTTTTAAATTTCAAGCTTTGTAGAAGCATTGGGGGGAAAAAAAAACGTGTTTTTGAGGATTTTCAAGATGGCGGCCAAATTTAGACTCCCCGGAGATACACGGGGATCTAGCGAAAATTCCGATAAAAACATGGTTTTTTTTAATTTCAAGCTTAGTTGAAGAATTGGAAAAAACCATGTTTTTACGGATTTTCAAGATGGCCGCCAAACTTTGAACCCCGGAGACACACGGGGATTTGGCGACAAAAAAAAGTCGCCAAAAATAGGCCCGTTGCGTATACTACATCTGTTCCATAATTTCTGTATGTTTTGCGCTTAACAGCATAAAATAATAATAATTATAACTATAAACAAAATATGACAGTTGGCGAGAAACTTCTTCACAGGTTACTGAGCTGAGAGAATTAAATACAAGCCTACCCATTACACTTAATACTCAAAAACACGTCAACACATAATAACACTTAATAAAAGTTACATTCCTTAAATTAGTTAAGGTAAATCAGCAATGGTACATTGGTAAATACTGAGTAGAGCATATACCTGTGCATAGAAGAAATTATTATACAAAAGGATTCAAATGGATCAAATAAGGAGGAAAGAAAACTGGCTAACTTAGTTTACTTAATAACTAAATATATCATAACAGAAATACCATGTGAAACAAAACTAATATATGTGTGCATAGCACTTATTTTACAATAGGATTCAAATGGATCAAATAAAAAGGAAACAAAAATAGCTGACCTTGAATTCTTAATAACTAAATATATCATATAAAATGCATGTCAAACAAAACTAAGGAGAACTTATCGTATAAACCTCACATGCGCCAAAACACGTGCACAAAAATAATTTAAACGAGAAATTTCAGGGATAGGAGTAAGTCGAGTTATAGAAATAAAAAATTTTTGGCCTCTTTGAAAGCAAAAATTATAAATTCAAAATAATTTTTAGTAGATGGATCCCGATGCATACACATCGAAAAATAGGTAGATGGTGAAAAGCAGATGCGTTTTCTTAGCCAATATATTTATGGTATATTAATGTACAAATTTTTCAATATCTCTCAAGAGCAATATAACAATAGCATCAAGATAATAAATGATAAAAAGAAAACATTTTATGTGCCTAGCATCATACTATAATTATTTTACCAGTGCATGCATGTATACAAATTTAGAGTTATCACGCCATCATGTTTTTATTTCTCAATCAAGACAGTGACTGTCGAGTCCCAATGACCAAAATGGCGGATGCATATACACATCGATAATTTGTAAATCGTAAATAGCACGTAGTGTATTTTTAACCACAAATATTTTTGGTAGAATAATTTCTGAAATTTTCTAAATATAATACAAGAATAGCATAACAATAGCACCAAGTTCATAAGGGATAAAAAAATTTTTTCTTTTTTAAAGAAATTTTTACGCTAAGCCATCTATGAATTTTATACAAATACATGAATACGAGTGCAATTATTAATTGAAGTTTAACGTTATCTGAGATGCCAAATAATTGCACATTATAATATGCCACACAACAAGTGGTTTAAAATTAATAAAGGAAATACATGTATTCAAAAAAGAAAAGACACAATTTACCGGATCACGAATAAAATTCTCTCTCCTGAACCATCATTTATCCCTGAAATAGAAAACCACAAATCTTCAGCAACTCCATCGTATCGTCATTTCTCGTCCAAAGCTGCTATGCTATGCGTTTACTTACTGTGTAGGAAATCATATCCAAAGCCACGTAAAGAACAAATCGCCACGTGGGAAAACACTTCGAAAGGATCTGTGCGTCCTTCATTTATGAAGTAATGGGGCCATCTGACTACCTATTGACCAGCGGACCACGTGACTGAGAGGCAGCATTCAGCGTACCTGCCCTTGAACCGGTTTCTTACAGGTTTGGAACAGAAGTGGAAACAGTGGGTGTCTGTTTTGTTATCATAACCTCCTTTCCTACGCTTTCAATCCCTCGATTTCAATGTCTTTCTAATCTCTATCAACGCAACTTTCCTACTTACTGCAGTGTAAGCACGAGAAAAAAATGAACGTAGTTTCCCCTAACAATGGGTGTCTGTTTTGTTATCATAACCTCCTTTCCTACGCTTTCAATCCCTCGATTTCAATGTCTTTCTAATCTCTATCAACGCAACTTTCCTACTTACTGCAGTGTAAGCACGAGAAAAAAATGAACGTATGTTCCCCTAACAATAAAAAATGAACGTATTTTCCCCTTCTTTCATATGAAAGAAGGCATTTCAGCGATCGCATAATAGAATCTACCTCTGGGACAACACGAAACTTATCTTAATAAAATGGTTCATACACATGCATAGATATATACAAACATTTATATATATATATATATGTATATATATATATATATATATATATATATATATATATATATATATATATATATATATATATATATATATATATATATATATACACATTGGAACCCCGATTTTACGTTTTTAATGGGACCAGCAGTAAAAATCGTACGAAACGGGAAAACGTAAAATCGGGGTTAAAAAAAATCTAAGTATATTGTTCAAAAATTGACACTTACCGGATGAACTATTGGAGAAAAATGTGTAATCTTTTCTTGTTTTTTTGATTTTAGATACAATTTCAAGTACAGCACATTCAATACTAGCAATTTTTTGCAAGTTTGCTTCTTGGTTTACATTCGAAACTAAAAATTGTTTCAGACTTTTTATGCTTTGAATCGCTTGATCAGCTGTGGGTACTACACCTTCCGTTATTTTTTCTTCATCTTCATCACCAGTATTATCGCAAGCGGGCCTTAAATTAGATATCAAAGGAATTTGTGAAGTGATGAGATGTGCGACGCAGTCGATATATGCGTATCGACTTTCGGAAGATTTTCACCTTCAGCCACGCAATTTTCTTCCGTTTCATTGTAATCCGAAGGTGAAGGGCTAATTTCATCGTTGGATTCCGAGAAGCCTGCTATATTAAACACATTGGTAACGCATTTTTTGTCGACACTGTCCGACGCTGCAGAAATCAAGCTTCCAGAACATTTAACTTTGCTGTAGAAGCATCATGCAGGTCACCGGAACCAATAAAAAGAAGTGATTTCCTAACCAGTTGTTTCTTGTAATGGGATTTAAATGATCGGATAATTCCTAGATCCAAAGTTTGAAGTTGGCTGGTGCAGTTTGCTGGAAAAAATTCTACTGCCACATTTTTAAATTTAAGATCCAAATGAAAGGCGCAGTTTTAAAAAAAAAAAATGATTTTTCGCTTTTGTAGTTACACTTTTTTATCCAGTTTTTTAAGAAAATCTTCAAACAGCGATTGAGTCATCCACGCCTTTTCATTCGAAGTGTAATCCATAGGTAAACTTTTCACATTATTGAAACACCGTGGTTTCTTTGATCTACCGATCACAAGAGGTGTTAATTTCTCACTTCCGTCTGCATTAGTACATAATAAAACAGTTAAGATCTTTTATTGAAGCTTTTCCCCGTGGCAATTTTCGCCTTTGACCGTCAATGTTTTGTCGGGTAACAAGTTGAAAAATTGTCCCGTCTCGTCGGAGTTTAGTGCGTCTCTTGGAATGCACTCCTTTAATAAATTTGGCACAGTGTTCTCTTTCCACTGCTGCACAATTGCAATATCCACACCATCGGATTCTCCACAAATAGATTTAAGACATAAATTGTTCCTTTTTTAAAATCTGTTGATCCAGCCATTCGATGCGGAGAAGCCCTGGAGTTTAAGCCTTTCAGTAATTTCAAGAGCCTTTTCTTTAACGATGAAACCGTTTATTGGAATTTTTGATGCCCGGGCTTCATTGAACCATTCCATTAAAATTTATTCCAAATCATCATCCGGAGATGTCTTTCTTGAAAGGCATCTCCGTCTCAAAAAGGCTCACACAAAGTTTTTCTTGAAAGAAAGAACTCGAAAAAATTTTTGTGAGCCTTGTAGAGGAAAAATAATTTTGATCTTGTTTTTTAAAAAAAAAACGTATTAAGCGGGATTTTCTGGAAAGGGGCAACGTAAAATCTGGGATATTTTAACGTTATCGGTATAGGCCATTTTCACGGACCAGCAGAAAATGACGTAGGAAGCAGGATAACGTACGAAACGGACAACGTAAAATCGGGGTTCTAATGTATATATATATATATATATATATATATATATATATACATTATTAACGAATTAGCTGAGGACGTCGATGCAACTCTAACCGGCTCCCTCATTAAAATTACTATCAAGTCGGTAGATTCTTACCGCAAGATCCAAAACTTCCTCGATCATGAGAAGATACCTTTCCGGACGCTGGATCCTAGATCCGATCGGCCGAGAAAGTACGTACTTCGCGGCCGAGAAAGTACATACTTCGCGGCTTGCCTGTATGCACTCCTGTGAGTGACATAGAGGAAGCCCTTCGTAATTTCGGGTTAGAACCTGTGAAAACTGCTTTCTTAACGAACAGAAAGACTAAGAAACCCATGCCGCTGTTTTTGGTCTCTGTCAGACCATCACCTAACTTAGAAAATTTACATCTACTCAACAAAATTAATTACCTGAGAGTGTCCTTCGAACACTACACCCAAACTGGCGTCAGCCAATATTACAGGTGTCAGATGTTCGGGCACTCATCCATGACGTGCAAATTGTCCCCACGATGCGTTAAGTGTGGTGATTCTCATGTCCCAGGGGAATGCCTTCTGAAGGACAAAAATGTTCTGTGCTCTGATTTTCAAAATATTTTTAATCATAGTAACTACTGTATTGTGGCTGGTGACTTCAACGCACACAATACAGGTTGGAACTGCCATAGGTCTAACCGTTCTGGCCGAGAACTCCAAAAATTTGTCACCGACAACGCTAATATTAATTTTATGGCCCCCCCCCACCCCTACTCACTTCCATAGAACGGGCTCTAGCACTATCGACCTTGCTCTCACCAAAAATATCCCATACCCTTACACCATTGAAACTCTTAATCTCTTCGACTCTGACCACCTCCCTGTGTTAATTAATTTTGATCGGCAGGTCGATATCCAAAATCTCAATACCCCCCACTCGCACCAACAGGAAGCAGTTCCAACAAATCCTCCAATATTCCACCCTCTACTACCCCATCATTCGCAGCCCCGAGGACATAGAGTATGCCACCAACAGCTTAACGACAGCCATTGAATACGTCAAGGCTATTTCCACGCATGCTTTGAAAAAGCCACGTTATCATAATCTCCCACCTAATATCGTTAAATTAATTAAAGATCGTAATGTGGCTCGTAAACTGTTTCAATTTACCCGTCTCCCCCACCATAGGAGTAATTATCATCTCCTACGCGCGCGTGTTCGTCGCGATATTAGAATCTTCCGTAACTCCACATGGGCTGAATTCATTCAAGGGCTTGATCCTGATGACAATTCCGTCAGGCAATTTGTCAGACGTCTCCGTAAGCAGCATACTCAATTTCCGCCCATTCAAGGCCGACATGGAGTTGCCATGACTGACTTAGAGAAAGCTAACGCCATCGCTGACTCCTACAGAGAACAATTCTCTCCTAACAACGACTTTGTGGATGAGGAAAATGATAGACGTGTCCTCACGACCGTTCAAAATTTCCTGTCCACCCCCCCACCGACTCTACTTCCCCCACTACCTTCTTTGAAATCACGGACATTATTCAAAATCTTAATAATAAGAAAGCTCCTGGCATAGATAACATTAATAATTTAATTCTAAAAAATCTTCCAACCAACATAATTCTTTATTTTTCTGTAATAGTTAATTCCATTCTTAAATTTAATTACTTCCCCACTTGTTGGAAGACTTCAATAATCTGCCCTATCCCCAAGCCAGGGGGGGACCGTAATCTTCCCCAGAGTTATCGTCCAATCAGCTTGCTGTGCTCCCTTAGTAAGGTGGCGGAGCGCGTCATTCTTCTCAGAATCAACGAGCACCTCGACCAGCACGACATTATCATCCCAGAGCAGTTTGGCTTTAGGTCTGAGCACAACACGACGCAGCAGCTCCTAAGGGTAGTGGAATTTGCCCGCGATGGGTTACAGGGTAAACAACCTACCGCTGCTCTGTTTCTCGCCGTTAAATGCGCGTTCGACAAGGTCTGGCACCCGGGACTCATCTTTAAACTTATCCAAATTAACATGCCAGCCTGTCTCATCCATTTGATTCATAACTACCTCCGTAATCGAAATTTCGCCGTCCGCATACGCAATAACCTGTCCCGGAATAGGTACATCACGTCGGGAATTTTACAAGGCTCGATTCTAGGACCGACCTTGTTTAATTTGTTCGTGAATGATGTGCCACGTGGAGATAATACTCTATTCGCTATGTATGCGGACGACACTGCTATCCTATCTTCTTCCAATAACGACCACTACCTGACTATTCAAATTCAGCGTCACATAAACACTCTTGAGGCTTGGTTTTCGCGCTGGAAAATTAAAATCAATCCCTCAAAGTGTCACGCGATCTATTTCAGAAATCGCTATAGCAATCCTCCGCGGCTCTATATTCAACAATCCCCACTTGAATGGGAAAACACAGTAAAGTACCTCGGCGTTACTCTGGACCGTAAACTTACTTGGAAACCCCACGTAACCAACATTATTAGTAAGTGCAATGCTGTCACCATGCAACTCCGCACCCTATTTTTCAGTCCACATTTCTCCATGAGAAATAAAGTTCTTCTATACAAGCAATGCGTTTTACCTGTTGCTCTGTATGTTGCCCCTGTGTGGTTCTCCGCTGCCCAAATGCATATCAACAATATTGAAATTCTCTAGAATAAAACTCTCAGAAGAATTTGCCGAGCTTACCGTTATATGTCGAACGAGAAAATTAGAAGAGACTTCGGCATCTCTACTGTCACTAAGCAGGCTTATAAAATTTCTAAGAAATTTTATAACAACCTACCTAATATTAATAATATGGTAATTGCTGAACTCCCAGATTACGACTTCAGTCTCCCTGCTAATCGTAAACGCCGACGGGCGGGTCTCCTCAGGAGATAACATTAATTTCCTCACCTCGATACTCTTCACATCTTGCTCACCTACTCACGTCGCTGCCATAACGCAGTGTATTCGCGTTGGCCCGGTAAACCCTACGTTGAGGGTTCGGGCCTAGGTGGTGTCGCTTAGTCCAAATTCCCCTACTTTGACACTTTCACTTTTCCCCCAGCGGAATTCTGCAATTATCATATAATTATTGTATGACCCTGAATGGGGCCTTTTTTTTTTCTTAAGCAAATTTAACATCTAGTTTTCTGTGGGCCAATAACCTCCCTTACCGGATAATTATTCTTCTCCATTACTTAATACTAATTAACTATATTAAAATTAATTTTACCTTAATTGCTTGTTACTCTAATGTTAAATTATCATTAACTTAACTTATCTTTTTCCTTCAACTCATGAAGGTCTTAATATTTTAACTTACCTTTAAAGATCAATACCCTAATACTTAATCTATCTTTAAGACTACTAAATTTTTACTGAGCACATATACATTGACTACAAAATATCTTGCTGACAGGAGTTAAAACCAGCAGGTCCAGGAACTCCACTACAAAAATAAAACAGCTGCTTGGCGGAGCATCACACTCTCTGAGGAGAGCGTTATCTCTGCTTCCTCCATGCACTCTCAGGTATCGCTTGAAGGAAGTCAATTCCAGCCTCTATTTAACTGAGATCAATTCGATGAATGCGAAAAGGCCACATTCCAACTTCTTAATGGACAACTTGCTACCTATCTAAGCCCTTGAGACCAGGGAAAAACAGTATCCGAGAGCATTTGAAGCTTACCGACGGGTGACGGGTAAGAATGCTTCTATTGGACATTATGCTAACTCAACTAACTTTCAAGCTATCGAAACTAATATCAATAATCCCAAACCAAACTAACTGAGAACTTGACAGGAAATTTTCAAGTTTTAATGATTTAGAAGATGCTGTACGATTATTTTCTGAAGCAAATAAAGTCCATCTGTACAAGCGAGATTCCCGGAAACTTGATTCTGCAACCAACAGAAGCAAAAGAGTGTTCAATCTGCTAATAAGAAATTGGTGTATTAAACCATAAAATACTCATATATTTAAGGGGGAAGAACTTACAAACAAAAAAAGGAAGCCAAAAAAGAGAGAGACACAAGGTAAGCTATTACTTCTAATACTAGTCTTTATTTATGACCATGTTTCAGCTGTAGCTCAATCAAGATGTCTTTAACATCTAAATATTGATTATCTTGCATTTGTTTCTAATAAAATTTTTCTATCCAGACCAAACGAGACTGGGGATAACACTCCCATGTCTTATCGGCAGCATTCGACGTCCCTTGTCCTATGTATGACGGGTATAAACGTTGAGATGTTTATAATGAATTTATTTTTATATTCATTTTTATACTTTGTATCTAAAGTTTTTTTATTTGTATTATTATAACCTAAACTGTTTTATTTTTCCTTCTGGAACTGATTGCGATCCATCCCAGAGCAACGAATAATGACTTTTAATTTAGTAATATATATATATATATATATATATATATATATATATATATATATATATATATATATATATATATATATATATATATATACATGTATATATATATATGTATATATATATATATATATATATATATATATATATATATATATATATATATATATATATATATATATATATATATATATATATAGTACAGTATCCTACTCGGCACAGTATTCTGCGGGGGAAGCCAGTGATTTGTGGGCAGAGCGCCTGCAACGATCCTCCGATCGAGCGGTCCTCGAACAGAGCATCAAAGGCGGAATGGAGGGTCTCGCGGATCAAATGGTGTTAAGCGGAGTCAGGGGTACTTGTCTGAATGAATGTGGATGTACCATTACAAAACTAAGACTGGTTTGCTTACTGTGCAATCTATAATGTCATTATTTTTTTAAATCGACTTGTAACTGATATGCTTTATTACTTGTAACTGATACGCATGCTTATAATGCTGTTCACAGAGGTCGCGCTTTATTTATTTCAGGTATGAGATTGTAATCTGTCAAAACTTCTTAATTATTTTAATAAATTAAGTTGAATATTATTTATATTTATGTAAGACTGAGAAATGGTTCTTTCTCTTTTTTAGAACTACGAGAACTGGCTGCCAGTTCTATTTACAGTTTCCCCTCTCTAAGGATGGGAAGTATCTAGAACTGTCGGACAACAATTAAAACCACAACCATCTAATTAACGGTGCGTTGTATAAAATGTATCCCAGAGAGAGGCATTTGCCTGAAAACAATCAAAAGGAAGCTGCAGATTTGATGAACATGCAGGTGAATAAAAAATTTCTGCAGGCAAAAATTCGCAAGGAAGCAGGAAAGAACGTCCTCCTAAAAGGTCTTTCATACATGGCTACTAAATACAAGGCACCATCAGAGAATTTGGAATCTATAACAAACAAATTGCAAAATGAATATCATTGTTCTGTAAATATATTACACAAAGATAATGTGCTGCACGGTATATTTTCCCAAGATTACAATATGGCAGATGCATACTGGATTTATCCAGAAATTTTGTTTCTTGACGGAACTTATAAACTTTTGGACATTAGCAATCGCTGGTGTAATCTGGTTCCTTTATAAGTCGAGTCTCTGATTCTAGGTACGATATATTTTGAATTAAAATATTCTAAAAGAAATGCCTCTAAGGAGAGACAGAGGAAATCCTGATGCCCTGCAAATAGTACGAGTGTCACGAAAGCATATATTCGTTGTCAATACACATACTTTATCCAATTTAAAACATTTCAACTTTTTATCTGCTTTTAAACGACTGTTGCATCGTATCAAATTATTCGATAACCAATTATAAGTTGAATTTCCCGACAATGTCAGAAGAAAAATATTGTATCAGATATTCCGAAGATAAAGAAGGAAGACCATCAGAAGATGTAGTGTGGCGACATATCTCTAAGATGCACGAAAGCATATATTCGTTGTTAATACAGATACTTTACCGAATTTAAAACTTTTCAACATTTTATCTGATTTTAAACGTCTGATTTGCACAGTATCAAATTATTCGATAACCCATTATAAGTTGAATTTCCCGACAATGGCAGAAAAAGTCCCTGTAACAGATATTCCGAAGATAAAGAAGGAAGACCAGCAAAAGATGGAGTGTGACGACATAGCTCCAAGATTCACGAAAGCATATATTAGTAGTATGAAATTGGGGATTAACCAACACACAAACCAGATGCGGAGTGTGGAGCAAGGGGGCGTGGCGCTTGAACAAATAAGTTTGTAGTTCGCGTCTGAAAACTTAATAAAAAGACTTTACCAGATAACTTTCCTATTCCAAATTTACAAGAAATGTTAGACCTCTTAAGTGGGGCTAGCCTATTTTCCACTCTCTACTTAACTTCAGGGTTTCACCAAATGTCTATGGATCCCAGTCATGCACATTTCATTGGGATAACTACGGAAATAGGTCTTTTTGAATTTAAACGTATGCCCTTAAGTTTAAAGAATGCCAGTTCCAGTTTCCAAAGATTAATGTCTATAGTATTATCAGGATTGTCAGAATTTGCAATAGGTGTGTACATCGATGATATAGTAATTGCATCCAAAACTTAAGATGAGATTTACATAAATTAGAATTAGTTTTCCAGCGTTTAAAAGTCGCAAATTTAAAATTAAAGCCTAAGAAATGTAAACTTGTTAATGAGGAGATATCTTATTTAGGACATAGAGTGTGTAAAGGAAAGTTAATGCCTGACCCTAAAAATTTAGAATCGATTAAAACAGCTGTTTCGCCAAAAACTAAGAGGCAGGTCAGAGCATTTCTGGGGCTAACTGGGTTTTATAGAAAATTCATACAAAATTATTCTGAAGTTGCTCTTCCCCTGGCTGATTTAACTAAAGAATCAAATGCTTTTAAATGGACGGATACTCATGAAACTGCTTTTAAAACTCTTAAGGATGCTCTCATCTCTGAATCATGTCTAATGTTACCAAACTTTGATATCCCCTTCACCTTGTTTACTGATGCATGCAAATATGCTGTTGGTGCTGTGTTGTGAAGTTTCTCTCTGTGGTTAAATGTATGCCCTCCTGAATAAATATTAGCAATAGTTAATGTAAAGTAATGTATTTCCATCTCATGCACCTCGGACATCTGGTTTCTAGCCGCTACAGTTTTTTTGTTGTTGTTGTTTTACTTTTCTCCCACGTGGTCGGTTGTTGTTTCTCGAAATATACGTTTTAGCCATTTGCAAGTTTTAAAGCCGACGGCAGAGGAAATCACTGTAGGTAATCCACGTACAAAGGAAAGCGGAAGATGGGGGTCTGACCTGTGGAAAAGTCTAGATGGTTCCAGAAAGAGGGGGAGAAGAATGGATAAATAGAGGTGACGGTAACGAAAAGACTAGACTCACACTCCGCCTCCGGGGAGAACCGTCGCACTCAACTTAGCTCCCTATAAGCCTCTCACGTGCCTCTACTTCTGAGCTTGTGACCTCACGGGGATTTTTTAATCCTGCGTGTGTGTGACGGGAGCTTGATGGTGAGGATGGATATGGGCAATACATAGCAGACTACATGAGGTCTATGTCCAGAAAAAAAAGAGAGAAAGCCAGACTGAAGATACAACAAATTTCATATGAAATTAAATATAATGAAAAAAGTGTTGACGAACAAAATAAAATTTATAATTTTTCACTTATTTCAGAGTAAATGCTTAATGATATTTACACATATCACTTTGCCATGGAACAGCACCATCAGAATTAAAATATGTACAAAATATTTCAAGCACCTGTTTGGAACATTGAGATGAATTTTGTGGTACTCTCCGAAAGTTATGGAGGCTGTTATTTCTATCTCTGAAATTGCCTTTTCTTATGCATAGATTTTTGTGATCTTCAGTATCTATACTGCCACTTGTAATGTAGATGCTTTCTGCTCTTTTTTTCAAAAAATTGTGCAGAATGCAACATTTTTTTGCATGAATTCTTTTTCATGCATGATTTTTTTTCTAAATTTTCATCAATGAAGACATGATTAATCATTTTAAGTGGTGCTTATTTAACCAGTACATTAATTTTTGCATTCATGTTTTGAAAGCTAACTACCTCCACATATACATAAACACTTACTATATATCAGATAAAGATGAGAATCAAAAAGTTTACTTAAAAAAATTAACTTAAAAAAATTACTTTAAAAAGTACTTAAAAAAATTACTTAATTAGTTAAAAAAAATCAAAAATTAACTTATAAATTTATTTATCAAGTTTATCCTAATACAGTTCTGAACGAATTCTAGACCTGATGCTGTGTAGAATCATTAATTAATATGAAAGATATTTATTCTTTTGCAAATTTTATTTTCGACAAACAAGCAACCTCGATGATCATGTGGCCTGTACAGTCAGCAAAATTCAAGCGCATTTATTCAGGATGATGAACAGATTTCCATTATATGTAATCTGGATAGTGAACAAAATATCAGCCAGGCTGGTGAGAACATTTTAGATTCAAGTTTGCTTTCGATATGTGAATCTACCTTGGGAGAAAGAGACATTAATGTTGAATTTCAACACGGAAAAAAAGGCCTGAAGAGAGTGAACCTCCCACCAAAAAAAGAAAAAAAAGATAATTTTGAGGATGTGGCAAAGAGATATTTGCAAGCGAAGATTGATAAAGATCAAGTCAAAAAAGAATATGATACTGAAAATAATTATATGTTATTTTTTAGATCTTTGCTGCCAAATGTTAATAAGTTTAATGCAAACCAAAATTTAGCATTAAAAAAAAAAGTCTTGGATGCAGTGGAAATTGTAACAGATGAAAATGTCGAAAACAAATAAAAATTTTTTGAGTATACTCTTTTTTTTTTTTGCCCGAGTAAAAAAAAAAAATAAATAAAAATCATTGAACTTGTTATTTGCTATGCATTTAACTATTCCATACTATGGAGCTCATATATATTTAAAAAAAGGTAAGTAGAGAAATTCCATGAATAAGTGGACATAAGATGAAAACTTTAAAATGTTTTCTTCCTGCAAGTGTTATATATCATTATTTTCAGAAATAACTGAATTTTTGTAATTTGATAAGAATAATACCATTTCTCACAGGAAACATGCCTTAAAATACAATAGAAAATGCTTTTTTTTTGCATTGACCATTTATTGATATTAAAACCCACTTTCTGCATATCGTGGTGCTTGTTTTATGTTTACAAAGCCTAACAATTATTTGTTTATGATCTCTCACATTTTTTCTTATAAATGCAGCATAAAAATCTTTGCTGTTTATTTAATTTTTATTTGAGGAGGTAATTAATTATATGATATGAGAATGTCATTCTGTTACCAAAAAACAAATTCGAACCAGCAGTGACGTCAGTTTCGAGTTACTGGTAGAAGTCAAAACTTTCTAGTGTAGGCAATTCAATAAAATTCTTTAAAGGGAAAGATTTAGTAAAAAATAATTTGGAGCCTTTAATACCACAAGATGACTCATTTCGAACCAAAGTTGTTGAAAAAATCAGACTTTTAGAGAGACAGGACACTGTTCTCACTAAATATTATAAAATGAAAGACCGGTTCATTACCTTGTCAATCTACCACATATTTTTGGATTTCTTTGGAAAGTACATCGGATCAACTGCTGTCGAGTTTTTAACACATGCTGCATCCCAAATGACCGAACCACTGTGTTTAGAGGCCATGCATGATACGGTTCAGCAGTCTGAGAGCAATTTGTGGAATCAACTTCGATATGCACGAATTACGGCATCTAAAGCTCATGAAGCTGCCCATTGTCACACCATGGATGGCTCACTCGTGGAACCTATCTTGGGTGCAACTGCCTTTACAGACACTGCAGATATGGAAAGAGGCCGAAAACATGAAAGGGTTGTTCGGAAAGAAATAGAAAAGCAAAAAAAAACATAAAAATAAAATTATGTGGCTTTGCAACTCATCCCGATCACCCAGTCATGGGAGCTTCACCAGATGGCCTTAGTGAAAATTTTGACATAGAAATAAAATGCCCTAGTTCCGAATAAGCCTTTGACATAGAAGTAAAATGCCCTAGTTCCGAATAAGCCCTAACAAATTATATAAAAGATGACAAAATAGCAGACAAATTTAATGTACAGATACAACTGCAAATGTTTTTTTTAGAAAAAAGCCAGGGCTTTTTTTGTGTTGCTGCAACCGATTTTGAGACTTCAAAGAACATATCCATATTGGTGGTTGATTTTCATGAAAATCTTTGCAACGATATAATTAAAAAGTGCACAAGTTTTTCGAAAATTGCAGTTTTTTCATTACTGAAAAACGATGTAGATTTTTTTTTTTTTTGGGGGGGGGGCATCTCTTCAGTAATCATCTTATATGGCTTCATAGACGGAGTGAAGAACCAGTAATGACGTCAGTCACTGCTGGACTCTTAAAGCCTAACAGTTTTGCTTTCAAGAAATCTGATATATATATATATATATATATATAATTCAGCGTTTAAAACTACATAATGTAGAAGATTTAGCATGGTGTCTGTGCAAAAACAAAATAATACGTGATACAGAAGAAATATCCGATAGTTCCGGAAATCGACCTTCAAGTTCTAATCATGAAAATAGTTATAATCCAGCATCTGATCCAACTTGGACTGTCTTTAATGCAAAGCTGTTAAAAGAAAAAAAAAACCAACCACTCACATACGTGCTCTACCAATCATACCAGCTACTCCAACAGATCGTTCCTATTCGCTTTGAGAGCGTGATTTGTGAGTGGTATCGGCGTTGCTCAGGGAATACGGGCTGCACGGGCTTACTGTCGCGCGACTGATCACAAATAAATGGTGCATGTCTACGGAGGGGACAGTAAACTTACAGATTATGTTAATTAAGTGGGCATCCCCAATGCACCCCTGAGTGAGATTTGTGAGTTAATTGGACCTGACAACGGCCTAGAGTCTATTAGGTAAACAAAGCGAACCAAGCTTACAAAAGCGAACTCTAACTCAATGGCGAATATCTTGCGCAACCTAACTGCACCTTCACGTGGTGGTCCCTGGGTGGTCTTTGATCAGCGAATGCCGGGGGAGTGGGGAAGTCATTGGTCCCTCGTCTGTTACCAGAGACATACCAACAGATGTCTACTAGAGGAAACAGCAAAAAAAAAAAAACATTTTAGGGTTTGTGTTTTCTAACATCAAGCCTGTTACATTTCTCTGTAACCAATTTGTATAAAAATGAGAAGTGGGTCTCCTACAAAAACGGTGCCGGATGGACCATTTTGATTTTGATATATGAAACACTCACCTTTTTACAGAATCACACAGTTTCATCTATAGGATAGAAAGAAAACTTCAAATTTGTTGTACAGTGTAATTGTCAATTAAAGAAATTTCAAAATGAATCCGAATTATTGAACGAACAGCTCTTGATCTGTCAATATTTAGAAACTTCAAAGTTGTTTGGTTTCAGACTGGTAGGTTTAGAAGGCTTGGTAAACTGTAGATAGGCAAAGAGAAAAATCAGATTAATCCCGACATACCCAAGAATGCGGATAAAGCTTTATTTCCTGAAGACTTCATGAATTCCAACTTGCTTCGAATCGTGTTGCCATGCATAGCTTTTGATCTGTCAATATCTAGAAGCTTCAAAGTTGTTTGGTTTCAGACTGGTAGGTTTAGAAGGCTTGGTAAACTGCAGATGGGCAAAGAGAAAAATCAGATTAATTCCAACATACCTAAGAATACGAATAAAGCTTTATTTGCTGAACATTTCATGAATTCCAACTAGCTTCGATTCGTGTTGCCATGCTTCTCATCAGGTATTGTGACTACCGGGCTTTTATGTACAATGCTTTCAACGTGACCGTGACAGCTGCTGCTATTATGCTGTACAAGCGACTAGATGAGATGGGTTGACCTAACGATAACCTTAGGGATGGATGAGGAGGAAATCTCTGACTAAAAATTCAGATCAACGGGAGAGGAAAATAATAATGAATTTAAGACTCTGGAAGTTAGACTAATGGCAAAAGCTACTATTCCAATAATTTCTATTGCCACAGAAACTAAAAATAAATTCAATGTTCTAAAAGAATGGATTCCATAAGATAACTTAAGGCAAAATATACCAGTAAAAGAAGCACCAATTAAAATTAAACATATTACAATTGCCAGGACCGTTAATCACAGAGAGATTCTAGATATGATAGCCGAAAAAGACGAAAGGCACGTCCACCCAAGAATGAGCGGGGAATTCATAAGACTAGAACCTAAAACGGAAGACGACCACCGTGAGATGGCTACATCTACGCAGCAATCGCTGGTGTAATCTGGTTCCTTTGTAAGTCCAGTCTCTGATTCTAGGTACGATATATTTTGAATTAAAATATTCTAAAAGAAATACCTCTAAGGAGAGTCAGGGGAAATCCTGATGCCCTGCAAATAGTAAGAGTGTCCCGAAGGGAACGCGCGGAAATGCAAAGGTATGCGCGTGAAATCGAGCAATTGCAAATTTAACTAGAATTAAGAGCTTCATAGCCTTATTGACAACAGTACAGACGAAACCGTGCATCAAATTGTACAGCGGGTGAATATCCGCTATTACGAAAAGTTGTTCGATTTGTGTGAAGATCAGAGGTCGAAGGAACCGGAAACCGTGTTGGAACCCGTGCTGAGAGCGAATATGCCTGCAAACAAAATAAATTTACTACTGCGAAAAGGAGTGTACCCATATGAATATATGGACTCCTTTTCAAAATTTAACGAAACTGAATTACCCCCTATAAAAGCTTTTTATAGTTCCTTGTGTGGTGAAGATATTTCACATGAGGATTATACCCATGCTCATAAAATATGGTCTCAGTTTAAACTAAATACATTGGGGGACTATCATGATTCGTTCATGAGCAGTGATGTGCTGCAATTGGGTGATGTATTCGAAAATTTTCGAAATCTATGTATCACTATCCTGCACACCTTCTTACAGCACCCGGATTAGCATGGCAAGCCTCGTTGAAAATGACGAAACAACCTTTAGAATTATTCACAGATATAAACATGCATTTGTTTGTGGAACGTGGTATTCGAGGGGGGATTTCGACTATTTCTACCAGGCATGCTATAGCAAATAATCCATATGTACGCTCATACGATCCTGAAAGTCCCACTAAATACATCATGTATTTGGACGCTAACAACTTGTACGGCTGGGCAATGAATCAACCTTTACCGTATGGGGAATTTGAATGGGTTTCTCCTGATACAGTGACTGAGCATCATATATTGTCAATTCCATCAGACAGTGAATGTGGGTATATTCTCGAAGTGGATTTGCATTACCCCAAGGAACTTCATGATTTGCATAACGACTATCCGTTAGCTCCAGAAAAAATTAAAATTTCAGAGGATATGCTCTCTCCGACAGCCAAACAAATCTTCCAATCGCTACATAACACTAAATTTCATGAATGCGAAAAACTTGTTCCAAATTTAAAAGATAAATTCCATTACACAACATATCATAGAAATTTACAATTATACATTAGATTCGGTTTAAAATTAGTTGCAATACATAAAGTTTTAAAATTTAAACAAATACCTTGGTTAAAATTCTATATTGATTTCAACACAGAAAAACGTAAAAACGCTACATCTACATTTGAAAAAGACTCTTTTAAATTAATGAATAATTCTGTATACAGGAAAACTATGGAGAATATTAGAAAACGTAAAGATATCCAATTAGTTAATAATGAAAGTAAGGCCCAAAAGTTAATTGCAGCTCCTAGTTTTAACTTATTTAAAATTTTCACGGAAGATTTGGTTGCTGTGGATAGAGTAATACCCTCATTACCATTGAATAAACCATTATATGTGGGATTCGTTATATTAGAACTAAGTAAGGTTCTAATGTACGAATTCCACTATAACCACATAAAATCAATATATGGAGGTAGAGCAAAACTATTATTCACAGACACGGATTCGCTAACCTATGAGATTCAAACCACTGATGTGTATGAAGATATGAAACAACATCTACACTTATACGACACATCGGATTATCCCACACAACATGCTCTTCACAGTTTGAAGAATAAAAAAGTGATTGGATGTTTTAAGGATGAGATGAATTCCAAACCGCTGGAAGAGTTTATAGGTTTACGTGCAAAAATGTACTCATTTAAAAGTGAAAATGTAGAGAAAAAAACAGCTAAAGGTGTCTCTCGCCAGGTTATATAAAACATAATATAAAACACGAAGATTATCAACAATGTTTATTCAATTTAAAATCATCCAAAGAACAAATGCATAGGATTTGTAGCGAATCCCACCAATTCTCACCATTAAACAAAATAAAACTGCTCTATCGCCATTTGACGATAAAAGATATATTTTAGAAGATGGCGTTAACACGCTGGCATATGGCCATTATAAGATATGTGAAAAAAATGAATAAATAAAAAAAAAATTTTAAAAATGAAAAAATGAAAAAAAAATATGCTGCTATATAAATTTGAGGAAAAATATCCCTATTGGGGAATTTCTGCCTCGCAATGCTTGCAAAAAGAAAAATAAGGCGCCATATACTGTACGCCTTGCGTGGTGAGCAAAACAGTATACCTTTTATTTCTATCTTTTTTCTACTAATTATAGGTGCATAGTCTTCAAGGTAAGTTTAAGTATTTTCTATATAAAAAATTTTCAAAGATATATGTAAGTGTTATTCACAACAAAAGTTATTTTATGCTGAAACCCTACGAAAAATAAGTTTTTAAAATATATTTCAAAGTCTCATTATGCTTCTAAGTTTTATCAATAGACGGCAGCAGGAGCGCTCGTAACCCTGAATATTTAAAGTCGTGATAAAATTAGGTCTCTTATAGCGTATAATACCATGTAATAACAAGATCCTGGTGACCGAGTGGCTAAGACGTCGGCTTACCAACCGTCCGACCTGGGTTCGATCCTAGCTCAGGACAAAATGTGGTTCTCGTTTTTGTCGATTGAGGGCAGCACCAAAAATATATCTTCCACAAAATTATTATAAGTTATAATTCTAGTTCAACACCTTAGGAACAGATGGCAGCACTGAAAAAAAATATGCCCTGACCTTCTACGAAATTTTCAGTCCAAATATAGTTCAAAACCTTAGCACCAGATGGCAGCACCACCGCAAAAATTATACTCGTCACCATAGATGAATTTACATACTTTCATCATCCATCTTCCAGACTGAATAGTTCCAATTTCTCCCGTTAGGTGGCGCTAAGATCACCACATGCTCCTGATTGGTCCTCATCTACCACCAGGGGGCGCTGACGTCATCAATAGACCACGCTCCCCCCTTGCACCGTAGCCCGCCCCGATTGTTGGTGAACCGGGAATTCTATACTCTTTTAATCTTGTTCACCCACTTATGTCGCTGCTATAGCGCAGTGCTATCGCGCTGATCAGGTAAACCCTACGAAGTGGGTTCGGGTCTAGGTTGTGTCCCTTAGTCTAAATTTCCTTATCATGCTATTTTCACTTTTCCCCTGTGGAAATCTGCAATCATCACATTACGAATTGTATGACCCTGAACAGGGCCTTTTTTTTTCTTTTGCTTGCAAACTTAACATCTTGCTTTCTGAGGGCCACTTTTACCTTACTCGTTAATTTTTTCACTGTAATATCTTAATACTTAATTTAATCTTTAAACTTTTCTATCCTATCATTCTTAAATGTTTTTATTTTTAGTAATTTTACCCTTCAACTCTTGAAGGCTTTAAACTATTAATTATTATTCTTTACGTAACTTAAACTTTAACTACCTTAATGATTTTTTATTACTCAGCACATTTACATTGATGACATACTATATAATTAAGCTAAATATATCCAATGAAATCTTTAATTATACTATTCACATAGATGTAAAATGAATAAAATTTAGTGAAAATACGAATGTTACTTGAGTCGAATAACAAATTGCATATTATTTCATTATTATATTTTGAAAAAAAATCCAGATCACTGAAAAAATTTCGATAGAAATGACAGAAAACTATGCATTTTCTAAACTTTAGTAAGTAAAAATCTATTGGAACTACTTCACGTCCAAGTGACAGAGATAAACCCGTTGTCGAAGCATCTTTGTTGGACAAATTTTGGTGAAAAGTTGAGGATGAAGCAACCTGTATATCTCTTTTTCAGGACTCGGGTCTCATTCCCAAGAAAGACGGTGAAGCACCTAATTGCGCAAAATGCACGAGTCCTATGACAGCAAGAAAGTGTTCCAAGTACAAAATAGGCTGGAGGTGGAGTTGCAAAACTCAGAATTCAGAGGGAAAAGAGTGCACCGGCAGCATTAATCCTCTTCAAAACACATTCTCCGACCGTGTCAGGATTTCCTTTGTAGATGTTATATTCATTATATTGGGGTTTGTGGAGGGATTTCAGGTAACCCAGTTACAAAAGTGGCCTACTTCGTACAGGGAAAGTAGGAAAGAGGAGCCTATACATGTAGAAACCATTGTAGATTTATTTTCTTTCTGTAGAGAAATAGCAGAAGTTTTTGCTTCTCACCATTCGACACAACTTGGAGGGCCTCATAAAACATTAGAATTTCATGAAATATTCCTTGGAAGAAGAAAATACAACATAGGGAGGAAAACGGTGCAAATGACGATGACAGTTTTTGGGATGCATTGCAGAGAAGATAAAGAAGGACTATTTTTTAGAGTAAACGGGAAAAAGAAAACAGATCTCTAGAACTTGGTTAAAAGCACTATCACACGGATACAGCGACAATATGCACAGACTCAGCTAAACAAAATAAAAATATACATCTTTTTAACAGGGCTGTCCACAAGACAACAAATCACCATAAAGGGAAATTTGTCTGCAAGATGGAACCTACTAATGCTATAAATTCTATGGAAAACAAAAATAATATTTTGAAAAAGACCATCCAATCAAGAAAATCAGAAAAGATAATAGATCAATACATGATGAACACCAATACAAGATACAATAATGAATTAAGAATTAGTGTCATAGTGATAAATTTTCTTTTAATATTGAGTTATATTGTGTAAACGAGTTATCAGTTATATGGAGTGTAGGAAATTAAATGTTAAGATAAATTAAGATATAAAAAAATCGTGTCGCGAATGTGTTGCAAAGATATTGCAAGTTAGGTAAATTAACCTTTGCCACCTCTTGCAATTCCTCCACCACTCCTCGAGCTGTGCAAGCGCACAATTCAATTTATGAGCGTAAAAACATGACAGCAGACGATCTATATCGTGTATTCAACATCATTACTTCAGATTTACGACCCTAATAATGAAATTTCCTCAGTAACTATCTTGTAACTGTTCAGGGATGAAGAGCTCTCTCAAATCTACAACAATATATCAAATAGATCAATTGAAACGCAAAATAACTTTTTCATCCACCCTCTGGGAAATCTACTGTGCTTGTGTAGGTAGTGGGTAGGTAGGTAGGCTTGTGTAGGTAGTGGGTTGTCCATAAGTAGTTGGAAAATGACCTATTCATCGTGATTCAATTGATCTGTGTTAAATAGTGCATGGAATTGACTTCCTTCGAGTGATTCCTCGGAATGCATGGAGCAGGCAAAGCTAACGCTCTCCTCGGAGAGGTAGCGCCGCATTTCTCCGTCTTCACTCGACGCCATCGCGTGCGAGACTGAACTGCAGTCCGGAGTGCCTTACAGAGAAATTTTGACTTTGACTAGAAATATTTCGTGAGGTGCCTAATAGGGCCTAATTGGCCCTATTAGGTTGAAAATATATTTATTTTATTCATGGAGACACATTTTTTTTTAAAACTGACAAGAAATTATGATGTTCTTCTTAGTTTAGTAGTATATTCATCACCTTTTCTTAGCTTTGTTTGATAAGAGAATTTAGAATTTTTGATGCAATCATTTTGACAGTTCATCTTTAAGGGACGAGAGAAATATTGAAAAAGCATTTAATTTATTCATTAAACACACAAATTTTTCTTTCAACTGATAAACAATTATCGACTTCTACTTAGGTTAATAATATAATAATTACAAAATAAAAAGAAATTTTTATATACCATGTTTATAAATTTTCTGTATATCAAACCACTATATATTTCAAAGCAAAAAGCCATCGACATGCAAATTTTGAAAATGATTGTGAAGGAATACATGCCCTTCAGTATCGTGGAAAATGGAGAATTCAAAGAACTGCTACGACTGCTTTGTCCCAGTTATATGCCGACTAGCAGAAAAACACTATCCACGACTCATTTGGATATGCTATATAATGATACTGTGGACATTTTCCGGTTCAAGCTGCATAAAGCGACTGCTGTTTGTTTGACCACAGATGGGTGGACATCGATTAATAATGACAGTTTTATAGCTGTCACAGCCCATTACATAAACGCTGATACAAATTTGGAGTGTTATTTGTTGGGCTGCGTGGAATTCAATGAAACCCACACGTCGAAACATATAGCTAAATTCCTCAGAAATTTAAATGAAAAATGGCAACTTTGCCATAAAGTTACTTGTGTAGTCACGGATAATGCCGCTAATATGATAGCAGCAATAAGAGAAAACGGTTGGAGACACATTCCGTGCTTTGCTCATTCTCTAAACTTAGTGGTACAGAGTGGTCTGCGAGAGATAAAAAGCATCACTAATAAAGTAAAAGCAATCGCAGAACATTTTAAAATGAGCGCAATGGCTCAATGAAAATTAAAATATTTACCAACTCAGATGGGTCTACCTGTGCTTAAACTCAAACAAGACGTGACAACACGATGGAATTCAACTTTCGAAATGTTTACAAGATTCTTGAAAAACAAAGAACCCGTGTTGTCAGCATTCGGAATTCTACAACTAAATTTTCAGCTGACACCAACCGAATGGGAGATTCACGAGCAGGCTGTTCAGTTGTTAAATGTGTTCAATTTGGTCACAACAGAGATATGTGCAGAAAAAACTGTTTCTGTTTCAAAAACTTCTGTGTCGTGCAGAGTACTTTTTAAACACATAAACTTAAACTTAGCTCAGCCTGTTCACGAAGAAGTAAAAAGAATGGGCGAAAAATTCCTTGAGGAGATGAATAGAAGGTTTAAAGACTACGAAAATTTAGAGATTCTGCAGCAATCAGTGATTTTTACCCTCGGTTAAAAATGGTATATCGGATGTAAAATATCCAACTTTTTTAAACAGTTTTGAGCGGAAAATTTCTTTCCTGAAATCGAAATTTGAAAGGACTGCTGAAGATGGAAAAACTTTACTAAAGGATGCATGTAACGGCAAAAAAAATATTGCTAAATCTGAGTATTTAGTTGATTTATGCGCAGACTATACACAAGCAGTCGAGCCTGTTACAATAAATCCATTGTCAGCATGCACTGTAGAAATTGACTGCTATCTGAAAAATAGATATTTATCTCCAAAAGAAAAACCTTTGATTTATTGGAAACTGAATAAAGATAGATTTCCAGCTCTTTACGAAATGGTATTGAGACGTTTATGTCTACCTGCTACCTGCGTGCGATGTGAAAGAATAACATAATACATTGGTACACATTTGAAAAAAGAAGTGTAGCTCTGTCTGTTTTGGGCAGATTTTAATGAAACCTGGTAAGTAAATGTTTCTCGAGCCTTACTTTAATTTATAAGTAATCCGGCTGAAATCCAATGTTACAATTGAATGTGAAAACCATTTGCTTAGAAATATGTGCTCCGAACTTAGAGAAGTATTTAGAAATAGTAAGTATGGTCCTTGTTATATAAGAAAAGAACTTGGCAGTAAAATTCTCAAAATGAGACAAGCAGTTGTGTGTACTGTTCGATACAGGAAAAGGCAAACACAAATATCTTCACATGAAATTCTGAAAAGTTTGCGTAGGGACATTTTAAATGCTCCTCTTCATATATATTCGGGGAACACAAAAGATGTAAAATATATTTTTGTAAAAAAACGCAAAAATTTCATTCCTGAATTCACAAAATGTGGACGCCTTTATAGAATCAATTAGCTGACAATGCGAAAATCTGTTATTCGATGGGAATAACAATTCTGTTGAAGAACAGAATACAAGAGTTACCAAATGCATCGGAAGCAAACGAGTAAAATTTTGCATGAGGCAGTCGTACCAAGCTAGATGCAAAGCAGCAGCCCTGTCTCTGAACAGTAAAACACCAAACCGAAAAATGTTCCTGGGCCTCCACGGAAGAAGTCCAGGAACACGGACGAAGTTGTTTGAAAAAAGGAGTGTTGGAAATGAAAGCAGGATTAAACGTAAAAAATAAAAATCTGGAAGTTTGGTTTAGCAACCAAGATGTCTGTTTCCGTCTGTAGAACAAACAGCAAACTATGGAAGCCAGCCACAGAGACCAGATCTTCCCTCTGATTTATTAAACATATAGAAAAATGAATTTCTGGAAACCCTTAAATTAGCAGAGGAAGAGAGGATACGAATGCAAAAACGGACTATTCTCCAACGAGATAGCCCAGTGTGGCTGGATGAAAGAAGAAAACATCAAAGCAGCATCAAATTTCGGCCACGTATGAGCAAGAAGGGCGGATACAGGGTGCGAAATTTAGTTAAATCGCTTTTGTATTGCCAGTATGACACCGAGGGTCTCATATACGGTAGTCATCACGAAAGAGATGCTTTAAATTACCTAAAAGAACGCTTTAATATAAACATCCAACCATGTGGACTTTTCGTAGATCCCGAATTCCGTATCTTGGTGCTACACCAGATTGGCTGATAAGATAATGTTGTCATAGATATCAAATGCCCCTTTTCGTTCCAAACAATCCTACCAGAGGAACCTATTGCTTTCTGATAATTCACCTTTTGGAAATATAATAAAAAAAACGAATGTAACTGGTCCAATTAATAAAAAACTCATTTATTGTTATCAAATCCACAAGGGCAGGCAGCTGCACATCACAAAAATAAACTATTGCCTACTGGTGCTGTGTACCAAACAGGGTGCAAAAGTTGAGAAAATTGAAAAGGATGATGATTTTTGGAAAAATTTTATAGAGTGAAAAGTTAAATTATTTTATTTCGATTGCTTGCTTCCAGAGCTCGTAGATCCACGATTACTGCGATCAGTGCCAATACGCAGTCCTTCTTATATTTTGGCTGCACAACAAAAGAAATATAAAAAAAAATTCAAGAAAATCTTGAAGTTTGTAAAAATAAAGCTTAAAAGATCTTTTCAATTTATTTTTTACGAAACGAAAACTTCAAAAACTTCGAAAACTTTTCAAAACGAAAACTTCAAAATAGTTATTCATTTCATCGTGGCTCTGAAGAAAGTGCTAGTGACTTATCCCCTGATAATGGAGGTATAAACATTATAATAGACTTAACCCTCTGAAGCCCATAGCCGGCCCATCATTCAGAAGTCCAGCCGGCCGGCCGAAACTCTCCTAAATTTTCTTCCCCCTCTTGTGCCTGCTAGGTGGTCATTTTACCAATCATTCAATGTCCCCGCACAATTGTTATCTTTTCTGTTTATCTTCTATTATTGTCTAGAACCTGACCCCACGTACTTTATGACTGGATACTGAGTGGGGACTTTTGGAACTGGTGCACAATTTTAGCATAGTTCTTTCTGTCCAGTTTCTTTCATTTTGAGATCTAGTGCATTCAGATTACACTTTTAGATATTCCTAATTTATTTTACTTTTAAAATGAGGAGATATCGTAAAGTTTTGAGCCAGGAAGAAATAGATGCGATCCTCTTTGCTGACACAGATGAGTCCGATTTAGAATAAGAGGATGATGGACTTTAGGCTGAATAAACAGTCCACAATACAAGTGATAGAGAGAATAAAAACTATGTTGGCGACTGAAAGATTATCACCTCATATAAGGGTAAATACATTTTCTTCTTTTGTTTGTATATTATTCTTAATGCTAATGACTTTAATTTACAAGGAAAACATTTTATTTCATTCTTTAATGTGACGTTACGGTATTCTTAAGAGCTGTTTGGTCCTTTGCACAGTTAATAGATTAATTTTAAAAGGAAATTTTTTTTACTCAAAGTGAATATTTGAATTCATTTCTTCTGTATTTAAAATCCTCCAAATAATAGGAAAATAAAATTAATTGTTAAATTACGTAGGAAAACCTTAATATTAATGATAGATGCCATTATACTGAAATGTCAGATATTGATAAAAATGATTTGTGAACTGAGTGGTATCTAGATAAAAAAAAGATTAGCCCAAACACAAATATTTACATTATATTTGGAACAGTGTTACTGAAATAAACTGTTTCTGTTTATTTTAAATTTTGTACTATAATTTCAAGATTTTCATTTATTCTCTAGCTTTTCTCTTTATTAATTTTCCTGTAATATTGAGTTCTCATATTGTCATTGTATTGGTTATGTTTTTAATATAGAGATTTCTGTATTTTACACTTCTTACTCTGATATTCTGTCATTCATTAAGGTTTTAGCTGCCCTGCGATTTTATGCCACTGGCAGCTACCAACAGTCAATTGGAAATGATATGTTTCTTGGACTCAGCCAAAAGACTGTTAGCCGGTGCATTCAATCAGTAAGCCATGCAATAATGACATCAATGATGGGAGAATTTGTTAAGTTTCCCGATGTTCAAGAGCAGCAGGAAATTAAGAGGAGGTTTTACTCCTCATATGGACTCCCAGGAATTGTAGGGTGCATTGATTGTACCCATGTAGCTGTAATGCAGCCAACTGACGATTCAGAGCGGATGTCCCTATCTTATCTCAACAGAAAAGGTTTTTACTCTATCAATGTTCAGCTGGTAAGTTAAACTTTCAAATATATTTTAGCATAACAGAATTTTTATAATTTTTAATAAAATGATTCTTTTATTAAAGAGAAAAAAATTATAATAATTATCATAAAGCTCTCAAGATTTTCAAAAACTGTCATGATTTCTTTCATTCAAAATATAATTGGTCCAATGTATTTAATTTTCTATAGATTTCGGATGATACTCTAAAAATAAGGGCTTGTAGCGCCAGATACCCTGGGAGTGTCCACGACGCATTTATATGGCGGCATAGTGGCATCAAATCGCATATAAGGAGGCAGCAAGAGAATGGAAACAGTGCGTGGCTATTAGGTATGTAAATAGTGAACTTCTGATGTTAAAACGTGATCAACATAAGTTATTTTGAAAATTTAATATGTACTAAGGAACAATTATTGTCATAATTTCTTCTGTGCTAATTTGGCTGGTATCCTCCATGTTGCAAACTGTAATATCTCTAGCAAACTAACTTTTCTTTCATGTATAACCTTTTGTAATTGCTATGTAATTAATTTAACATTTCAGGTGATAGCGGTTATCCTCTGGAGCCATGGTCAATGACACCATTTCTGGACCCTGCTTCGCCAGATGAAGAGACATTTAACACCAAACATGCCTCTGCTCGCAATGTAATCGAGAGATGCAATGGTGTTCTTAAATCTCGATTTAGTTGTCTGTTAAGGCACCGGGTTTTAAATTATGATCCCACACATGCATCATATATCATAAATGCTTGTATTATATTGCATAATTTATGCCTGCAACATAATTTGATACTGGATGATGAAATCATGAGTGATGATGATGATGATGATCAAGAAGAGAAGGATCAGGTAAATTCGGTATATAATATGCCGAATTTACAAATTACAGCCCAGCGGCAAAGAAAACAAATAGCTCTGGCATTATAATTCTTTTACATACCTTACGCCACTGTTCAGCGCACTTCAGTGCACCTCCTGATGCATTTAACGATTCTGCCAGGTCATCCCATTTCCTTTTTCGATCATTTTTGGTAAAATGAGAAGTTAGTTTACCCTGTCTCACTTCGGGATTATTTTCCATAAAGTAAACTAACATTTCAAATTGATTATTGGTTGCCCGCGAAGCTTTTTTTTCCCTTCTGCATCCATTTTAATTCAAAATGAATTATACTAAGAGATATAAAGCAATTGAACGAAAATCCTGGGCGGATCTTTGCTAACCTACTTGAATTCTGCCGCCTAAATTCTGAGACTCACGTACTAAGCGAAACCAAAATTGTCCAGAAACGATGAACAAATGAAGCAATGTTATTGGCTTATCGTTAATCGTTATCAGAAAAAAACGTAGTAGCTAGTGGGCGGTGCTTATCCAGAATTCGAACGGTAAAAGCTTTCTCACTGCGTACTGAAAGGGTGGCTGAGACTACCGATTATGCTCGCATCCGAGAACAGCGTACGAGGTGAACTGCATCTCGGACGGGGAGAATAGGCTTTGCGCCTATTTACAAACAAACACTGTGACTGCGCACGTTGGTTGGCAAAACATACGTTAGTTTAACATGGCGTTCTACGATCACGCATATGATAAATTCTTCAAAAATTTATCTAATTATGCAAATAATTTAGAAGGATCCAACAAGGAGACTTATGTTGATAAGTTAATTGTTAAAACAGACGATGGAGGTTTCTTTTGCCTTCCGGATCCATATTTATTGGATAATGAAGATTGGGTTGATGACATATCTCTATGGCCGGTTGTTAAGAAATCGGACATCGAACGATTTTTACAGTTGGCGCCTGGAAAAAATGTTAAATCCCGTAAAGCATACGAGTACGTTGTTTGTGGTAAGTTGAATTTGTATAATTTTATATGATCTCGACTAATTTTTTATAACTATATATAAAATATTATTTTACTCTATAACTATTCTTACATTGCACGTGTTGAATTATATGTAAATTTTACAGTGGTATCTATTCTATGCTTATCATATATTTATGACGATTTTCATTTTACTGAAATATTAGTTTTAAATGTGAAAAATTTATGTAATTAGTGAAATTCTTAACTTGATAACTCTTTTTTTTTAAGTTGTTAAAATTGCAGCTAATAACACCATTGGAATTGATTGTTTACAGTGGTGTAAATTTTACTGTTTCTTATCCTGATAATGATTCTAGGTATTTATATATTTTTTTTGCTCTGAATGTTTTGATAAATAAATTCTTCTTTTTTTATAGGGAAAGTTCAGCAAGTTAAAATATACATCCCAAATGGCTTGCCAGAATTCAGAATAGTGTCATCATTTGTGCAACTATCACAGAAATTAAATAAGGAAATTTACAATGCCTGGTTAATTTTGAAATCTGATGGTTATATAGTGTCTGCTCATTGCACTTGTATGGCTGGGTTAGTATTGTAAGATTCATGTGTACCACTTTGTAATGTTGCATTGTTACCTTTCTGTTTATTATTTACTCTTCAGAGATATATAATGGAAATTGGCACTCATTTTAATGTCATTAGTCTTAAAATTAAGTTTTAAACAAATAAATTTATCTTTTCAGATTTGGTGAAGTATGCTGTCATGTATCAGCAATACTTAATCAAATGCAGCTGGCTGACACTATGGAACTAACAAGAGCTCCTACTGAAAAACGCTGTGCTTGGAAGAACAGTTCCAGGAAAAATGTAATATTTGCAAATAAGAAATACTTCTTAAATTTCATTATCTGCTTTTATGAAGGCATTGATTTTTTGCCCTGTATTTTTTAAAAATCTCTAAATTGATCATTTTATATAATAAATAAAAATAAGTGTATTAAGATTTCATGTGTTCATGCTTAAAATATGGAATTCTATATTAGAGAACTCTTTTAACAAAACATTTTTATATTTATTTTCAGGATAAAAGTGCATTATTGAAAGATGTCGACTTGAACAAAGTGCAGTGGGAAAACTGCACTAAAAAAAGGAGACGCGAATCGATAATATCTCCTCGGGATGTATCACCTGTGAGCGATAAACAGATAGCGGAATTAAAATTAATTTCGCCAAATTCTGTTTTCTTCACTTCTTATACCGATGACAGCTGCACTGACACTGGTTCTGAAAATGATGATGATAAAGATGTTCCTCCTCCAATACCAGAAATAATTAGAAACTCCCACAATGCAGTGAAAAATTTAGAAACATTGCAGGCGTACTTCAATGGCAAAAATTTAACTTGCATTGAATTAAAAACCAGAAGCCAACGCAACAGCATGTGGTTTCAGCAGCGATGTGGAAGGTTAACATCTTCAAACTTTGGAGAAATTTTGAAGAAGAAAAAGGTGTCATTAAAATTTGTAGAAAAATTTATGACAATTCCAAAGGAGTTGAACGTCCCATCTGTAAAGTGGGGCAGATCGAAGGAAGAAACAGCTTTTCAAGCTTATTTTGATATAGAGAAGACTAAGCATGTGAATTTCACTGTAAGGAAAGCTGGTCTCTTCATTTGTAAAAGTGACCCATACCTGGCATGTTCGCCAGATGGCATCGTCCACTGTGACTGCTGTGGAGAGGGCGTTTTAGAAATAAAATGCCCATTTAAATATAAAAATATTGATTCTAGAAACATTTCCAAGTCAGACAAAACATTTTGTCTGAATTTAGATGGATCAATAAAAGAACAGCATTCATATTTTGCGCAGATCCAAGGCCAAATGGCTATTACTAACACTGAGTATTGCGATTTGGTCATATGGACTACAGTAGATTTGTATGCTTGTAGAGTACGCTACGATGACCATTTTCGGGACACCAGCAAAAATATTCTACAATCTTTTTATTTTAAAGATGTTGTTCCCAAAGCTTTTATCTTCATAATTTGTATATTTATGTAAAATGTTTTGTATTTTTTATGATGCGATAGCATCATGAGAAATACACGTCGATTAGGCCTCCTTGGGGGAAACCACGTTAAAAAAACGCGCCTGGAAGTTTACCTCTTGGTGGTGTGGAAAAAAACTTCACTTTTTTTGTTATTATAAGTTATGTGTTTGAGCCCGTATTGCGCAGGTGCGAATTACAGCTTGGCGCAGTTCAAGGCTAGCTTCGAAAAATAACCAGAGAGCTTTTGGAAGTGTACTAGGTGCGTGACACCTTTTTTCTGGTGTCCGGTGTTGGTGAGCGAGGCGCATGGCATGGCAGGAATCCATTAGGTATCTTATTTTCCATGACCATTAAGTATTTACTCTTTCATTATGTTTTATTAAATAAACTTCTTATTTGCTCCTGAACCATATAGTCTGTCACTTAATTTACTTTAATAGATAATGTTTTCACTAGTGTGAATTAAATTTATGAACATAGTAATCTGCTTAGCACGTGGGTCAGGCTGTCTGTAGGGTATTTCTTGCTTGGTTAAGTGCGGTTATCCTAAAACATAACTACTTTATTTAATATATATGTTACCTGAGACAACCTGTCTGGGTTATCGTTCATATCGTATTGTTTCTGTAAGTTAAATCAGTAACTTAATTTTTACACAACGCATTTTCATGTCTCGCCATTTTTGGCTGAATTAGCTTTTTTCTAATCTGCTACCACTTGTTCCGCTGCGGCTTCCCATGACATTTGGCGCCGTAACATTTGGTGCAGTGACCAGCCCTTAAAATTAATAGTAATATTTAAGGATAATAATTGTCTCATTTATCGGTAACATTTTTTAATTCTTTAACCTATGTGAGTAACAGGATATATTTTACTGCTGAATTACAATTTTTGATTTAAACTTCATACATTATTGATATGAATTCATTTCTTAATATAAAGTGCTAATTATGTTTCATTCATGCAACCTATCATATTTATATGTTCAAATATAATATTTCTGACTGATAATTGACATTTATGCTGAAATTTTTAATGCTAATTAAGCTGTGGTGAACTCAAGCATAATATTTGAAAATTGTTTTATTGAATAGTATCCCCTTTTGTGTATGCATAACTTTTAATATACCTATTTTATCCATAATTCGTTACATATTGTCATTTGCTGGTTAACGTTATCTCCAATTGAATTCTGCTCTTGTTTTTTTATTATTATTTCTTTTACACATTGAAGGTGTAAATCAATTCCTTATATTTATTGTGATCCCTGGTGGAATTCTAGTTCACTCGTGTACATTTCATTTTTGGCTGGTCATGGCTAACAAGGGAGATAATCGATTCAATGTAACTATACAACCATTCGAAGGCGATGCTGAGTTGTTACCTTTTTTCTCTAAGCAAGTCAGGGACTTAGCGAAAGTAAATAGGTGGTCAGATGCTCAAACATCTATATTTATCAGGTCAAAATTGGTAGGGCCTGCTTTAAAATATGTCATTGGTACTCCAGAGTTGCTTGAAACAGAGGATTATGAATTTTTGTTGCAAGGGTTGAAATCGTTCTTTGCTCCGAGTTCTTCCATAAACCCTGCATTACTAAACCCTCAGACCATAACTCTTTTACCTGCTGAATCTATAAGAAATCTTGCTCACAGGATTTCAGTTCAGATTTCCAAGGTTTACCCCACTGTCAAAGATCCTGAAGTTCTCAATAATTTAAAGTTGGTTGCTTTATTTAATGCCCTTCCTCAGGACATCAAGGTCCAATTGTTGAGGGATAACATAAAGGATTTTCAGGCTGGTGTTGTGAGAGCTGACACTTTGCAGCAATTAGAATCTTCTAACAACTTAGTCAGTTCTGTAAATAGTTCCTTGCAAGTGCAGGAACTCCATGCAGAAATAAATGCTCTTAAGGAACAGGTCATTTTGCTCTCTCAACCTAATAGCCAGGTAAATACAATCCAGGCTTCTTCGACTTTGTCATCCAACACCCAAACTCACGTCAGAAGGCCACTGCCTTCAGAAAAGTTTCAAAGAAAAGCTCAACGTAATAACAATAGTTCTCATGCATCCTTCTCTAGGTCTGGGTCCAGGCATAAAGTTTCACGAGTTGTATGTCAATATTGTAACAAGTCAGGTCACGTGTTGGCAAAATGCTTTAAATTCCAAAGAGAATTTCGTAGTGACCAATCTTCACATGGTTCACATACTCGTAACTATAGGCAGTCAAACAACTCATTCAGGCATAACTCATACAGAGGAAGGAATTCGAATTTGAATCCTAATGCCTCTTCCTTTGTTCAGGATTCTATAAACCAGCAATCAGACAAGCTAATGCTGATGTACCTTCGTCTCTCCAGTACTCTTCAGCCAATTTTAATAATCCTAATTATGACTTTTATAATCCTAATTATGTCAATAATAGTGATTTGGTACAGCAACAGTGCCCCAATTTTTCTGTAAATAATAGAAGTACTGAAAATCTTAATGTGCAGTGTAGTAATAATGTTCAACAAAGTTTTTCTTCTGTTGGTTGTCAAACTTCTTCTGCTATCAAAATTATGAACTCCACTGCTACTCAGTGTGAGATCCCTGTTAATGATAATGCATTACATGCTAATAGCAAAATTGTCATTGAAAGGATATGTAGTGCTCAAACCTCTGCTAAATTACCTATGGTGACAATAAAATTTCCTCAAACAAATATAATTGGATTAATAGACACAGGTCCTTCTATCTCGTTACTCGACCAGTCCACATGAACAAGCAGTCTCTTAATTATAAAAACATTTCTAGACAGGTGTCTATATCAAGTATCAACTCTTCTGTCAATTTCTCTTCCTGTATCAATTTATCTTTCAAACTTGAAAAGAAATTCTTCAAACATCCTTTTTTTTTGTTACAAATTTGAATGATAAGTCTTTTTCTGCCATAATTGGTTATGATTTTCTTACCAAATTTCATGTGGATATTTTAAATTCGCAAGCTTCCATCACATTTGAGGATATTGCCATTCCATTTATTGATTCTGAAAATAAAGGTGTACATTCTCATGTTGTTGTAAATGCTCAGAATGCTACTCTTGTTTCTAAAACTATAATCAAACCAAATTCTTCTTCTTTTGTTAAAATCAGTGCTCCAATAATCAATTCAAATTCTGATTTATTCTTTGAACCTGTTGTTAAAAATCCAAATCTTTTAGTTCATCCATCCATTATTGCAAATAATATATTTGTTGGTGAGCAACCAGGTTTTATAAATGATAATTGTTCAACTCCTTCTACTCAACAATCCTCTAAAGTGATTAAGTCATTCATTTTGAAAATTTGTCCAATAAGCCAGTTCATGTAAACAATATAGCCAAGAATACGGATAAAGCTTTATTTGCTGAAGATTTCATGAATTTCAACTTGTTTCGATTCGTGTAGCCATGCTTCTCATCAGGTATTGCTGACTACCGGGCTTTTATGTACAATGCTTTCAACGTGAACCTGAGAGCTGCTGCTAATATACTTTACAAGCGACTAGATGAGCTGGGTTGACCTAACGATAACCTTCGGGTTGGATGAGGTGGAAATCTCTGACTGAAAATTCAGAACAATGGGAGGGGTAAATAAGAATGAATTTAAGACTCTGGCAGTTAGACTAATGACAAAAGCTACTATTCCAGTAATTCCTATTGCCATAGAAACTAAAAATAAATTCAATATTCTAAAAGAACAGATTCTAAAAGATAACTTAAAGCAAAATCAACCAGTAAAAGAAGCACCAATTAAAATTAAACATATTACAATTGCCAGGACCGTTAATCACAGAAAGATTCTAGATATAATAGCCGAAAAAGACGAAAGGCATGTCCACCCAAGTATGAGCGGGGAATTCATAAGACTAGAACCTAAAACGGAAGACGACCACCGTGAGATGGCTACATCTATGCAGTCTTATTGACAACAATACAGACGAAACCCTGCATCAAATAATACAGCGGGTGAATATCCGCTATTACGAAAAGATGTTCGATTTGTGTGAAAATCAGAGGTCGAAGAAACCGGAAACAGTGGCGAAACCTTGAGTGTTCTGCAGCATTGAAAGTACAACGTAAAAAATTCGGGATATTTCGCCGATATTCCACCACTCCAAATTTCATTGCTTTCAAGCAAGCGTGATTATTTTTAACGCAAATTAATTTGATAAAATGTCAAGGAAAATTGGCGTGACGCAATCAAACTGATCAACGAAATGGCTGAGGATGTCGAAGCTTCGCTCACCGGCTCCCTCATTAAAATTAACATCAAGTCGGTCGATTCGTACCGTAAAATTCAAAATTTCTTGGACCACGAAAAGATACCTTTCCGTACGCTGGATCCTAGATCTGAGCGTCCGAAGAAGTATATTCTGCGTGGCTTGCCTGTTTGTACTCCTGTGGGTGACATTGAGGAAGCCCTTCGTGATTTTGGTCTTGAACCAGTCTATCTCACAAACAAGACAGCCTATCTAACAAACCGTAAGACAAAAAAACCCATGCCGTGTCTCCCCTAACCTAGAAAATTTATACCAACTCAATAAAATTGACTGTCTTAGAGTGTCATTCGAACACTACACCCAAACTGGCGTAAGCCAATGTTATAGGTGTCAGATGTTCGGACACTCTTCTATGATATGCAAATTCTCCCCATGCTGTGTTAAGTGTGGTGGATCTCACGTCCCAGGGGAATGCCTTCTGAAGGACACTGCTGATAATACTTGCTGTGCAAACTGCAAGGGAAATCCTACAGCGAACTACCGACGGTGTCCCTTAAACCCCAAGAATAAAAACAAGTTAAAAATTAAGGACCCTAAGTCCACCCAAACTAGTACCAGCCCTCCCAACAAAAAAAAAGAAACCTGTGGTTTTTATTCCCACCCCTCCACCGAAAACATCAGCATGGAATACCCCCCTAGTAAAACCAGTTGCTTGTGAAACGAGTGCTTCTTCGACATCTGGCGAAACTCCGAGAAATCCGAGGTAGTCAACCAAGGAGCGGATCGAAATTCCCCCAATCAGAGCGCGCCTAGGAGATCCAATCCAAAAGCGCGTACTGAGACCATCCCAAGTGCTGCCTCTGTCGCAGCTGCTTCTATACTGACTGGAGAACTTGGATGAAGTTGAAGATATATTTAGGACGCACTCAGTATCAGTATATCTGATACTGACTTTTCCAGTTTGGGACATTTGCTTATATTCTAATATAACGGGAAGGTGCTGTTCGACAATCTAACTGTAGATGGTGCTGTGCAAATATAGAGGTGCATACGCACTCATTAAATAGAGATGCCTTCATGAGTTATGTGACGCCTCTGCAGCTTGAATACCTGTCCATGGTCTTTGATCCTCAAAAGTTTCTACTGTGATAACGGCAAAGAACATTCCTCTTGCGATGAACGGAAATGCCTGTCGCTGCAACACATGCCCTTCGGAGAATCCTCCCAAGGAGGTACTTTGTCCCAGGAGATGAAAAGCGGGCGACATCATCGGGATAGTTTGAACTTTAAAGGAAAGATTTTTTTTATGATTCCCTTTTGTTTCCCCTGAAACCATTTATTTCCCGGTTGACACGGGGCAGGGCTCCGTCATGTCCTCTCGCTCGAAACGAAAAGAGGTTTTAGAATGGAAAGGCCGTTAGTACAATGATCATTCGTTGCGCGGGACTTCAAAATAATCCAAAGAATGAACGATTCATCGTTTCGTTACTACTGACTGACGCCGACAGCAAGCCGCCGACACGGAGAAAGCCCCTCTCCTCCCTGCAGGAGAGAGGAGTGAAACAGTGACGACAGCGAGTTGACTGGTGACATCAAAGAGCGGGGCCTTAAAAGATTTCCACTCCCACCGTGGAGTATCATGGTCGACTGAGCCTCCGGACTCCGTTGAGTACGGACGAGCGTGCTGCGAGCTCCTTGCTTCCCACGTGTTTCACGCGTGATTCTCTCTCTCCGCCGGTATTCCTGGTTTGTGACCGCACGGGGATCTTTCGATCTTGCGTGCGTGTGACGAGCCATCAATAGCGGCTTTCTTTTCTTGCTCACTCGCACTGCAGTATTTTTGGAGCTGTTATGAGTTCTAGCGATCCTTTCCTGTCCGCTGCCTTGGCTAAGCCTTTTGATGCTGCACCCATCGTTGATGTTCCTGCCAGCACTACTGCTTTTCATGCTACCCCTCCTATCGTGCCTACTTTTAAAGATGTCTACTACCTCTTTCAAACAACTTACCCCAGGATGTGGGAGTACTACACTGTCGTGAAAGCATTCATAGACTTTGTTGGACACCACGTGGCGGCGGCGTCTGACTCTTCCCACGTGAGTGCAGTTTTGGTATCTCTATATGATGTGCTCAAAAATCAAAGTGCCGATATTAATGCTTTTATGGCTCTTAATGTTTTTGAATTATATTACACCTATTTCTGCATGGCAATTAATGAGCACTTAGCTCCTTTGCAACTGAGAATTATTAGGATAGACGATTAAATTAACTTTAACTAAGGACATTTCTAAATCTGGCAAAGTTAAGCGTCGCAAGACGGACAGCCGGTCTAGTGTTACTAGTGTCCCCACTGCTAACAGATTTGATGTTCTGGGCGAGGACACGGGCGATATTTCTTGCACTCAGCCGTTTGATACTGCTGAGATAGACACCAGCAACGCCGACTCCACTGCTAGCCCTAGCGCCACTGCCACTTCAAGGAGATGTCAGGTCTACTTCGAAGTAGGCAATAACTGGCGTAACATGCTCCAAACGATTAACGAAATTACTTCGGATGTCGAAGCTACTCTCACGGGTACGCTGATTAAAATTAACATTCAATCTACTAAATCTTATCGCGCTATCCAAAAATTCTTGGATGCCAACAAAATTCCCTTTCGTATGCTGGATCCTAGATCCGAGCGGCCGAAGAAATTCTTAATATGCGGTCTCCCGATCAACACGCCGGTCGAAGACATTGAGAGCGCGCTCAAAGCAATTGACCTAGAGCCGATTAAAATGGCGTACTTAACAAATAGAAAAACAAAAAAGCCCATGCCTTTGTTTCTGGTCTCAATCACGCCATCTCCCAACCTAGAAAATCTACATAATATCACCAAAATTAACTACCTACGAGTATCCTTCGAGCATTATACCCAAACTGGCGTCAGCCAGTGCTACCGATGCCAAATGTATGGGCATTCTTCGCTTACTTGCAAGCTGTCCCATCGCTGTGTTAAGTGTGGAGGCGGCCATCTTACTAAAGAATGTACACTACAGGCGGCAGACGATAACACGTGCTGCGCCAACTGTAAGGGTAAGCACACGGCTAATTACCGTGGCTGCCCCATGTACCCAAAAAACAAAGATAAACTTAAGGTTAAAAACCCTAATACTAAAGCTACTGACAAGCTTACTCCTAAAACTCCTGCCCAATTTATTCCTGCCCCTATTCCTAAAACATCGGCATGGAAGACACCTAATAGTACTCTTAACACCTGCTCTGTACCCGTGATAACTGCTTCGACATCGAGCCAAAGTGCCGAAGTCATTCCCAGAGCGGATCAAAATTCTTCCAATCAGAGAGATACTCAGGGAACCAATCGCTCTTCGAGCCCGATGACCCACCCAAGTTCTGCCCCAGTAGCTGCTGCTTCTAGTTCCCAGAACAGTGACGACAGTAGTCCGAAGCCAGATTCTGGTTTTGGCGACTTCTTTCAAATTTTTAAAACCATCAAGGAATTCATGTCCGCTTTTAACATCACGGACATACTAAAATTATTTAAAGGGTCTCACGACCCTTAAATGTTCAAAAAATTCGATTTTGTGAAAAAAATATATGTTATAGCCTGAACAATTCTGTACATTTAAAAAAAAACCGCATTAAAATACACCTCTTAGGTCAAGAGATATGATTAAAAATGTAAAAGCCACTTTTGGGATTTTCCAGTTCTGACGTCAGCTGTTTGTGTCAACATTGATTTAAAGGTCCACGTGATAGTGGATGTTTACGCAGCTGCGTTTTCTGCTGATTGTATAATTCATAAAGTTGCGGGTGAATACGTTGTAGCTATGTTTTAGCCTCACTATTTTATTTTTAGTCGGTGCAAAGTAGGAAGACTGTTCCTCAACTTAATGTTTTTCAATCGCAGTTGAAGCATCGTCGTTCCATGTGTTTGATTGACTTCGTTGTGTTCTCGATTTTTAAGCGAAGGTGCTAATTTACGTACAATTTATTATTATTTATTTTATTAATTAGTTTATTACTTAATTTTTTAATAATACATCATTATGGCTGAAAAGAAACGCCCTTTTGGAAAGCGATCGAAGAAACGTCGTTTCCACGGGAACAGATTTACGGTTAGGAAATCAGAATTGAATTCATCACTGTCCACTAATGAACAGAATATTGTGTCTGAACAACGTGAAAGTGCGTCAAAAAGAAAATTACGTGAGTCCCTAAATTCAGAGAATATATCTAATGAAGTGAAACCATTTCAAGGTTACCTTATTATTGATAAAGACATACTGTTTGATTTTTTTAAGGAAAACTTAGTGTGCAAAACATGTTCTAAAAGTGTGCGTGTATCTGAACAAAAAAGAATGGGATTATTTTCTTCAATTATAATGAAATGTGACAACTGCAGAACTGATAGAAAGTTGCACAATTCCAAACTGATTGGTGACAGAAAAAATATCCCTGATATAAATAGACGTGTCGTCTATGCAATGCGGTGTATTGGACAAGGACTAGAACCACTCAAAACATTTTGTGGTGTGATGGATTTAGGTTATCCTGTTACTCAAAACGCCTATGACAGTATATGCAAGCATATTAATGAGGCTTCAAAAATTGTTGCTGTTAAAAGTATGCAGGCTGCTGCACTGGAGGAAGCAAGTATTACAGGTTCAGATTTAATAACCGTCAGTGGTGACGGTTCTTGGAAGACCAGAGGACATACTTCCCATATAGGTGTGTGCACTGTCATTGGTGCTAACTGTGGCAAAGTCATAGACTTGGAAGTGTTATCCTCAACATGCAAAGGTTACGAAAGATGGAAAGGAAAATGCAGCTGAAAAGATTTTGAAGAGTGGCAAAGGAAACATTCTCCTAGCTGTCAGAAAAATCATACGGGGTCTTCGAGCAAGATGGAGGTGGATGGAATGAAAAATATTTTCTTCAGAGCAGAAAAAGAACGAGGAGTAAAGTATGTGAATTATATTGGAGATGGTGATACGAAAACATTCTCCTCCATTTCTGCAAGCAAACCATATGGCGACATCACGGTACAAAAGCTGGAATGTGTAACACACGTACAAAAGCGAATGGGAAATCGTTTAAGAAAGCTCAAGCAGGACTACAAGTCAAAAAAACTGGAAGATGGCAAAAGCTTATCAGGAAGGGGACGATTAACAGATGTCTTGATAAATAAATTAACCTCTTTCTATGGCAACGCAATTCGCCAAAATTCTACATCTTTTGATGATATGCGCAAGGCTATCTGGGCTGTGTATTTTCACATTCGATCATCTGATAATGAACCTTTGCATACATTTTGCCCTACTGGTGTGGACTCTTGGTGTAAATATAACCAAGCACTAGCAAAGGGTGCTATAAATGATTTTCATCATAAAACAGTTGTACCACCTGCAGTAATGGACACTATAAAACCTGTGTTCAAAGCACTATCTACACCAGATTTGCTAAAGCGGTGTCTTGGTAGACATACGCAAAACCCAAACGAATCTTTCAATTCAATAATATGGCAGATATGTCCAAAAACATCTGGATGTGGTAAAAGAATTGCAGAAATAGCTGCTTATGAAGCAGCTATTTTATTTAATACCGGTAAAAAGGGGAGACTCTCTGTCATGAGAAAATTAGGCATCCATCCAGGTATTAATGCAATAACGTCCCAGTTTCGTAGTGATATGGCACGAGTAAATACTACTCAAAATGTACTGATAAAAAATACTGTAAAAACAAGAAGGGCAATGAAAAAGGCAAAATTGTGCTTGTCCATAAAACAGAGAGGAGAAGAGGGCTTAATATATGAACCTGGGGGATTTTAATATTGTCAGATGAAACACATTGAAATTTTTAAGTGTTATTTCATAAATATTTGCCAATATATATTTAATATATATATGTTGAATTATTGAACTGTAATCATAGTATAAATTGACTGTTTTTGTGTTTTAATGGGGTAAGTAAGTCTGGAACAGATATACGATTAGGACAAATATTAAATTTGACATATCAAATAAGTAAAATTTAAGCATTATTTCATAAATATTTACCAATATTTATTTAAAATGTGATAAAATATGTTTTCTTTCTGATATAATTGCACAAAAATACCTTTATCAGTTAAACTTTTGATAAAAAGTGATTTGTTTTGTAGTTAAATGTTTAATATATGAACCTGGGGGTTTTAATAATTGTCAGATGCAACACATTGATATTTTTAAGTGTTATTTCATAAATATTTACCAATATTTATTTAAAATGTGATAAAATATGTTTTCTTTCTGATATAATTGCACAAAAATACCTTTATCAGTTAAACTTTTGATAAAAAGTTATTTGTTTTGTAGTTAAATCTTTAATATAGGAACCTGGGGGTTTTAATAATTGTCAGATGCAACACATCGATATTTTTAAGTGTTATTTCATAAATATTTGCCAATATTTACTTAACGTTTATTAATATATATATATGTTAAATTATTGAACTCTAATCATAGTATTAATTGAATGTTTTTATGTTTTAATGGGGTAAGTAAGTCTTGAACAGATTTACGATTAGGCCAAGTATGAATTTTGACGTGTCAAATAAGTAAAATTTAAGCATTATGTCATAAATATTTGCCAATATTTATTTAAAATGTGATAAAATATGTTTGATTTCTGATATAATTGAACAAAAATATCTTTATCAGTTAAACTTTTTATAAAAAAATCATTTGTTTTGTAGTTAAATCTTTAAACACCTATTTCTCAAAATGAGATTTTTTTAGTGTTACGCGCATGATATCTCTAAAACTTTTGAAGTTAGATGTATGAAATTTTGCATTTGCAGTTATCTTGTTATAATAAATAATTGGGACTATAGTCTTGGAATTCCTTACATATTTTTATAATTTAATAGGCTAAATATGTGTTGAAATTAATGAAAAAATTTCTATATAGTATACATTTTCACAAAAAATTGAAAAATGTCTACAATTATAAAAATTTATTGTTTAATAAAATTTATAAACATTCTTCTTCTTAAGAAATGTAAAAGTTAACCTTTTGGAAAAAAACTTTTTCTGTAAGCACGCGCGTAAGTTAGGTCACTTTCAACGACTTGAAAATAAAGATGATGAATTAACATTTTTTTAAAAATGTTTCTGATTATATTTTCAAATATTTTGAACTGAATAACTATAAAATAAATATTAAAGGACTAATAAAAAAAAAATTGGACATTTTCATTTGTAAAATAATGAGTTGTGCAAAATCGAAAAAAGAGAAAAAATTCTGTCTCTTGTACTGTTTAAGGGTCGTGAGACCCCTTAAGAGTATTACTAGCATCATTCGCAACGGTCAGCATCCTGTTCAGCAACTAATAGCCATCTTCCACGAAATTTCAAACTATTTCGATCCTTCGCCATGTCATGGCTAGTTCTTCCCCCTTTCCGTCACTGCGAGTTTTGTTCTGGAATGCGAACGGGCATTTCCAGTAAAATTAATGAATTCAGGCAGTTCTTGGAAAACTCCAACATTGACGTCGCCTTAATTCAAGAAACTAAATTTTCTGCTCCTTGGCTTTACAATATTTCAAACTATTCTCTTTTCCGTAAACTATTCTCTATCCATTTTTATACTTTGTATCTAAAGTTTTTTTATTTGTATTATTATAACCTAAACTGTTTTATTTTTCCTTCTGGAACTGATTGCGATCCATCCCAGAGCAACGAATAATGACTTTTAATTTAGTAATATATATATATATATATATGTATATATATATATATATATATATATATATATATATATATATATATATATATATATATAGTACAGTATCCTACTCGGCACAGTATTCTGCGGGGGAAGCCAGTGATTTGTGGGCATAGCGCCTGCAACGATCCTCCGATCGAGCGGTCCTCGAACAGAGCATCAAAGGCGGAATGGAGGGTCTCGCGGATCAAATGGTGTCAAGCGGGGTCGGGGGTACTTGTCTGAATGAATGTGGATGTACCATTACAAAACTAAGACTGGTTTATTTACTATGCAATCTATAACGTTATTTTTTTAAATCGACTTGTAACTGATATGCTTTATTACTTGTAACTGATATGCATGCTTATAACGCTGTTCATAGAGGTCACGCTTTATTTATTTAAGGTATGAGATTGTAATCTGTCAAAACTTCTTAATTATTTTAATAAATTAAGTTGAATATTATTTATATTTAAGTAAGACTGATGAAGATCTTTCTCTCTTTTAGAACTACGAGAACTGGCTGTCAGTTCTGTTTCGTTTCTCCTCTCTAAGGATGGGAAGTATCTAGAAACTGTCGGACAAAAATTACAACCACAACCATGTAATTAACGGTGCGTTGTATAGAATGCATCCGAGAGAGAGGCGTTTGCCTGAAAACATTCAAAAGAAAGCTGAAGATTTGATGAACATAACAATATGAATATCAGGTTGCAGGTGAATAAAAAATTACTACAGGCAAAAATTCGCAAGGAAACAGGAAAAAGCGTCCTCCTAAAAGATCTTTCAAACATACCTACTAAATTCAAGGAACCATCAGAGAATTTGGAATCTATTACAAACAAATTGCAGAATGAATATCATTGTTCTCTAAATATATTACACAAAGAAAATGCGTCGCACGGCTTCTTTTTCCAAGATTCCAATATGGCAGATGCATACTGGTTTTATCCAGAAATTTTGTTTCTTCACGGAACTTATAAACTTCTGGATATTAGGTTCTGGGTATTAGCAACCGCTGGTGAAATCTGGTTCCCATGTAAGTCGAGTCTCTGATTCTAGGTACGATATATTTTGAATTAATTTATTCTAAAAGAAATGCCTCTAAGGAGAGACAGGAAATCTTGATGCCCTGCAAATAGTACGAGTGTCACGCGCGGGAGTGTACGAAGGAACGCGCGGAAATGCAAAGGTATATGCGTGAAAACGAGCAATTGCAAATGGAACTAGAATTCGAGCTCCATAGCCTTATTGACAACACTACAGACGAAACCCTGTACACTCCCGTAAAGAAAGATTTAAAATCTTTTTTTAAAACTTTTTCCCTAATCCCTTTATGAGCAAATAATAAATCAGTATTTTGTTAATACATTCATATTTAAGATAATGCAAGACATATTTTTAATGCTAAGATTTTAAGTATTGTGGTTACATTGATTTACTGTACTGACACTAGTATTTATCGTAAGCTAAATTACTACAATACCCCAGATACCCATTTTCCCTGCGGGTCGAGTTTTCCCTACAGTTTGAGTGAAAACCCACCCAGACTGGGCGTTTTACAAAAAAACTGTGTTTTTTTGCTAAGTGTACAATCCCATAAAAAAAGATTTAAAACCTTTTTTTAAAACTTTTTCTCTAATCCCTTTATGAGCAAATAATAAATCAGTATTTTGTTAATACATTCATATTTAAAATAGCTAATGTATACACCTTTTATTATATTGCAGATGCATTGATGGAAAAATCGAGGAAGCTGGAAGAGCTACTATCAGAGAGAAAAAAATAAATTGAAGATGGTGAAAAGTGGGTCTGGCTGTTCAGGATTCACTTCCGGATTGGCCCATTTTGATAAACTTCAATATTTAGATGGGATTCTGGAGGTAGAAGTAAGCTTCTGCACGCTTACATCTATAGAAAATCAGGATATTATGACACCAACAGAAGAACAAGGAGTGGTAGTCATTGAGGCAAGTTTGTATTGTGTTACACAGATTATATATCTATCTTCCTCAGATCCTCCTTCCACAGATTATATAACTATTCCTCCAGTTACGATTAACTCTACGAGACACTGGTTTAACGGATCACGTCGATCAGTTTTCCAGGAACATACTTATTTCATTCGAATACTGGACGAACCGCAGATTTAATTGGCAGATAATTCGGTGAACTGAGATGCTCTTCTTTTAAACTGTCAAAACAAGAAAGGAACTCTTTTGTTTTGCTGGACAATAACAAAATAATGCAGGTAAAATCTTTTATAGAAAATGAAGATGGCATTCATCTAATTGGACAAACATTTTAAAATCAAACATCGTTTTTCAAACAACTATATCCTTCTGATCTGTTAATTATTTATCGTGTGAACAGAATAAAAAGAAAATACAAATCTTATTTACTAGGAAGAGTAAAACGAAAAGTTTTAGCACTGCCATATCACATCATAATTCCTGTGCAACTTTTCCTCTGTATCAGTAACAAATTACTACTAGAATTTTTTTTTTTTTTTTTTGTATTCAGCGTGTAAATTCTTATGTTTCTACTTGTATCTTTGTCTATGAATAGTGATGTATAGCAGAATGCAATAAACAGCTATCTTTTTTTGACAATTTATAATGGAACTGTAAGATATATTGACTGTTTTATTAAATTCACAGATTATTATGTTATATTGGATTAAAAGATATAAAGAAAGATGCGACCATATTATGCTCTAATATCTCTTTTTGTATTTTTCTCTAATCTGTTAAACTAAATTTTGAAATTCTTTGTTTAAAACCAGTGAAAATCGCCCTTTTGCTGTTGTGGCTTTTCCTGTGGAGGGAGGCTCCTTATTGGTTATTCCTTCCTCGTGGATTATCAAAGGAAAGGAACACAATTACTTTATATGGCTCAATAAAGATTTGGATAGCAACAAATTAGTGAAGAAGTTAAAAGTACGTGGCGGCGATTGGGAAACAGTACCAGTACACATCATACATTATCGCGCTATCCAAAAATTATTGGATGCCAACAAAATTCCCTTTCGTACGCTGGATCCTAGATCTGAGCGGCTGAAGAAATTCATTCTACGCGGCCTCCCGGTCATCACGCCGGTCGAGGACATTGAGAGCGCGCTCAAAGCTATTGACCTAGAGCCGATTAAAACGGCGTACTTAACAAATAGAAAAACAAAAAAGCCCATGCCTTTGTTTCAATCAGAGCACGTCTAGGAGATCCAATCCAAAAGCGCGTACTGAGATCATCCCAAGTGCTGCCCCTGTCGCAGCTGCTTCTATACTGACTGGAGAACTTTGATGAAGTTGAAAATATATTTAGGACGCACTCAGTATCAGTATATCTGATACTGACTTTTCCAGTTTGGGACATTTGCTTATATTCTTATACAACGGGAAGGTGCTGTTCGACAATCTAACTGTAGATGGTGCTGTGCAACTATAGAGGTGCATACGCACTCATTAATAGAGATGTCTTCATGAGTTACGTGACGCGTCTGGAGGTTGAATACCTGTCCATGGGCTTTGATCCTCAAAAGTTTCTACTGTGATAACGGCAAAGAACATTCCTCTTGCGATGAACGGAAATGCTTTTCGTTGCAACACATGCCCTTCGGAGACTATCTCCCAAGGAGGTACTTTGTCGCAGGAGATGAAAAGCGGGTGACATTATCGGGATAGTTCGCACTTTAAAGGAAAGATTTTTTTATGATTCCCTTTTGTTTCCCCTGAAACCATTTATTTCCCGGATAACACGGGGCAGGGCTCCGTCATTTCCTGTCGCTCGAAACGAAAAGAGGTTTTAGAATGGAAAGGTCGTTAGTACACTGATCATTCGTTGCGAAGGACTTCAAAATAACCCAAAGAATGAGCGACTCATCGCTTCGTTACTACTGACTGACGCCGACAGCAAGCCGCCGACACGGGGGAGAAAGCCCCTCTCCCCCCTGCAGGAGAGAGGAGTGAAACAGTGACATCAGCTAGTGGACTGGTGACATCAAAGAGCGGGGCCTTAAAAGATTTCCACTCCCACCGCGGAGCATCAGATCGCCCACCTGTGAACAGTGGTTGGCCGAATGGCCAGGACGCTCGCAGTCGGTTCAGATCCTGTTTGTTCGAGTCCCACTGTACTGCATTAACTGTACTATATTCTTTAGTACGTTATATTAGATTTGATTTCAATATTTGAGACACATTTTCTGCCACCGGACTCCGTTGAGATCGGTCGCTCTCCACTTAGCTCTCTAAGCCTCTCACGTGCCTCTACTTCTGTGCTTGTGACCTCACGGGGATTTTTCAATCTTGCGTGTGTGTGACGGGCCAGTTTTAGTGGCAGCTTTTCGCTTGCCTTTGCTAATTTGGATGCGTATAGGATTTGGATTTTGAATGGAGCGTGCGGAAAGCACGGCTGTGACTCCGGGGAATGTCCCGGATATCCCCACCGACCCAGCAACGATTACCCCCTTGCCTACTGTTAACCCTACACCTCCTACCATTGACGAACAAGTCTACTACTACAATGACAACTTCCCAACTGACTGGCCCTTCTACGAGCTGATCTCCAAGTTCCTGACCTTTTCGAGAACCGTCATCGGTGCAACTGGTGAAAAAGATGCTCATTCCGTGAGTATGTTTTTGGAATATCTGCATAGTGTGCTCAAAAGACATAGTACTAATATTGAAGATTACCTGGCCCTCAACCTTTTCCGACAATTTTACGATGTGTATTACAAAGATATTAACGATCTTTTAGCTCCACATCACGTTAGGATCACCATAGTTGATCATGTTCCCACCATTTTTCACTTCCCAAGAAAACGTAAGCTTTCTAAGGAAAGCATAGAAGTAAATGTAACAACTCAAAATAAATTCGCCGGATTAACTGACGAAAGTGAGATCCCAAGTACCCAACCCTTTGAAACTGAGGAATCCGTTATGGATACTCAGAATACCGAAGGTAACGATAATAGCAAAGCCAAATCACCCTCGAAAAGATGTCATGTCTTTTTCGAGGTCAGTGAAAACTGGCGTACGGTCATTAAGACCATTAATGAAATGTCGAAGGATGTCGAAGCATCGCTAACCGGCTCCCTAATTAAAGTTAAAATTAACTCTGTAGAATCCTACAGAAATATACAAAGCTTCCTAGACAGCCAGAAAATACCCTTTAGAACGCTGGATCCTAGATCCGAGCGTCCAAAGAAGTATGTTCTGCGCGGTCTCCCTGTTTGTACCCCTACCAGCGATATTGAAGATGCGCTACGCACAATTGGCGTTGAGCCGATTAAAGTAGCGTACCTCACTAATAGCAAAACTAGGCGTCCCATGCCTTTATTTTTGGTGACCGTCAGGCCCTCCCCAAACCTTGATAATTTAAGCTCCCTAACCCAGATTAATTATCTAAGAGTGTCTTTTGAACACTACACTCAAACTGGCGTCAGCCAATGTTACAGGTGTCAGATGTTCGGACACTCTTCGATGAATTGTAAACTTTCCCCACGCTGTGTTAAGTGTGGGGGATCTCACGTCCCAGGGGATTGCCTTCTGAAGGACTCTGACGACAAAACTTGCTGTGCTAACTGCAAGGGAAATCACACAGCCAACTACAGAGGGTGTCCCCTTAACCCCAAAAATAAGAATAAACTTAAAGTTAAGGACCCTAAGTCTGCACAAATTAGACCTAATCCCTCTACTAACAACAAGAAACCTGTTGTATTTATCCCTGCTCCCCCACCTAAAACATCGGCATGGAAAATCCCCATAGCTTCCACAGTTGATAGTGAAAAGAGCACTGCTTCGACATCCAGAGAAATGCCGAAAAATGCCGAAGTCACCCCCCTTTATAACCTCGGGTCGGATCGAAATTCACCCAATCAGAGCGCGCCTAGGAGATCCAATCCGAAAGCGCGTAATGACACCATCCCTAGTGCTGCCCCAGTTGCAGCTGCTTCAAATCAGAGTGGAGAATCTGCTCATGACGAGCGGCCAACTTCAACTTTTGCTGAATTTGCAACTATAATTCGTGCTATTAAGGACTTTATGTCCGATTATAACATTGCCGACATTATGCTTCTCTTTAAGAGAATTTCGGCACATATGCGCACTCAAACTGATGTATTTTCCAAAATGGTGGCGGTATTCAATGAAATTGCATTATACTTAGATCCACCAACCGGTCATGAGTAGTCGCTCCACTAATCGTTCACTGCGGGTTTTATTCTGGAATGCTAACAGTCTTTCAAACAAAATGAATGAATTCAGGGAGTTCATGGAAAATTCGAATATAGACGTTGCCCTGATACAAGAAACTAGATTTCAAGCACCTTGGCGCTTTAACATCTGTAATTACTCGCTCTACAGGACCGACCGTCCTCGCCCCCCTAATACTCACCAGCCTGGAGGTGGCACTGCAATTTATGGCCGTAGGGGCCTCGAACACTTTAAAATTAATAATATTAATACCACTAACGTTGAGAGCACATCTATAATGTTACTCCCTGACAGAGTCAATAAAATCTTAATTTCTTCTATCTATATTCCCCCCAATAAAACCTTCCTGTGCTCTGACTTTAATAATATCCTAAATACCAGTAACTTCTGTATTCTGGCGGGTGATTTCAACGCACACAATACAGCTTAGAACTGCCGTAACTCAAACCGTTCTGGCCGTGCCCTTCATAAATTTATCAGTGATAATCCTAATGTTAACTTAATTATCCCCCCACCCCCACCCATTTTTACGTTTCGGGATCCAGTACTATCGACCTTGCTCTAACCAAAAATATCCCCATCCCTTATACTGTAGAAACTTTAGACCTCTTTGACTCTGATCACCTTCCTGTATTAATAAATTTTGATCGACTAGTCGATATTCAAAATCCTTCCCCCCCCCCACCCGCACTAACTGGAAGCAATTCCAAGAATTATTACAATATTCTACCCTCTACTTCCCCATCATTCGTTGTCCTGAGGACATTGAGCACGCCACCAACAGTTTAAAAGAAACTATAGAATACGCCAAGGCTAACTCAACGCATACTTTGAAAAAGCCGCGCTACCATAACCTCCCGCCAAACATTGTTAAATTAATTAAGGACCGTAACGCGGCTCGAAAATTATTCCAATTTACCCGCCTCCCCCAACACAGGAGTAATTATCATCTCCTGCGCGCTCGCGTTCGTCGCGATATTCGAACTTTCCGTAACTCTACTTGGGCTGATTTCATTCAAGGCCTCAGTCCCGATGATAACTCCGTCTGGCAATTTGTCAGACGTATGCGTAAGCAGCATTCCAATTTTCCGCCCATTCATGGCCCCCACAGAGTTGCAATGACTGACATAGACAAAGCAAACACCATTGCTGACACGTACAGAGAACAGTTCTCTCCAAATCATGACCTAGTCGACGAGGAGAATGATAGACTCGTCCTCTCGACTGTGCAAAACTTTCTCTCCACCCCACCCTCTGACCCCACCTCCCCCACTAACTTCTTTGAAATAGCTGACATTATTCAAAAACTTAAAAATAAAAAAGCCCCTGGCATCGACAACATTAACAACTTAATTCTTAAAAACCTCCCTACCAATATAATATTCTACTTCACCGTAATTGTTAACGCTATCCTTAAATATAATTATTTCCCCAAATGCTGGAAAACTGCTATTATCTGTCCCATCCCCAAGCCAGGGGGGACCGCAATCTTCCCCAGAGTTACCGTCCAATCAGCTTGCTGTGCTCCCTCAGTATGGTGGCGGAGCGCGTTATTCTTCGCAGAATCAACGATCACCTCGACCAGCACGATATTATCATACCAGAGCAGTTTGGCTTTAGGTCTGAGCACAACACGACGCAGCAGCTCCTCAGGGTAGTTGAATTTGCCCGCGATGGGTTACAGGGTAAACAACCTACCGCTGCTCTGTTTCTCGATATTAAATGCGCGTTCGACAAGGTCTGGCACCCGGGACTCATTTATAAACTAATTCAAATTAATCTGCCAGACAGTCTTATTCACTTAATTTATAACTATCTTCATAATCGAAATTTTGCCGTCCGCATACACAACAATCTGTCCCGGAACATGTACATAACGTCTGGTATTTTACAGGGTTCGATCCTTGGACCTAGCCTGTTCAATTTATTCGTGAACGATGTGCCGCGTGGAGTTAATACTCTACTCGCTATGTATGCGGATGACACTGCTATCCTTTCCTCCTCTCACAATGAAAACTACCTGACTATTCAAATTCAGCGTCATATCGACACCCTAGAAGCTTGGTTCACGCGCTGGAAAATTCGAATCAACCCTTCTAAGTGTCACGCGATCTATTTCAGTAATCGCTTTACCAATCCTCCGCGTCTTTATATTCAACAATCCCCACTCGAATGGGAAAACACAGTGAAGTATCTGGGCGTAACTCTGGACCGCAGACTCACATGGAAACCCCACATTACTAATATTGTCAGCAAATGCGATGCTGTCATCATGCAACTCCGAACGCTATTTTTCAGTCCCCATATGACTATGAGAAACAAAGTGCTACTATTCAAACAATGTGTACTTCCCGTCGCCCTATATGCTGCTCCTGTGTGGTTTTCAGCCGCACAAACCCACATTAAAAAAATCGAAATCTTCCAGAATAAAACTCTCAGGCGTATTCGCCGAGCATTCCGTTACCTGTCGAATTCGACTATCAGACGTGACTTCGACATTTCAACTTTCTCGAAACAGGCTCATAAAATTTGTAAAAAATTTTATGAAACCCTTCCTAACATTCGTAATGAAGTACTCGCAGAATTGCCAGATTATGACCATTCTCTCCCTGCTAATCGTAAACGCCCTAGGGCGTGTCTCCTCAGGAGCTAACATTAACTACCGCATCGCGATACTCATTCTATCTTGCACACCTGCTTATGTCCTACCGCAGCGCAGAGGCATCGCGCTGATCTGTGAAACCCTGAGTTGTGGGTTCGATCCCAGGTGGTATCGCACCTTCCAAATTTTCCATCTTGATATTTCTTTTTCCCCCGTGGAATTCTGCTTCCTACTCATTACGAATTGTATGACCCTGAAGAGGGCCTTTTTTTTTTCTCTTTTGATGAGGGCCACCTAACTTATTCCTATTTCTTGCCTTGTAACTTTAAACTTAAATTATTAATTTTAAATTTTTAAATCTCTATTAAATGTTAAATTCCTAAGATATTATTTCCCCCACCCTTTTAACTATAATTTACTAGTAATTTTATTGATGTAACCCCACTCTTAATTACCTAATTATCCTTTAAACTTTAACTACTGAGCACACTATCATTGATTACTTGACATCTTGCGTACTTTAGATAAAACCACATGGCCAAGGAACTCCATTCATCTCTATATTCTGCTCTGCGGAGCATCAGAGAGTTCTCCTCGGAGGACAGCTACAATCGGTCGTCCACGCTAGTTCTCCCGTATACCAGGTACGACTAGTCAAGTGTGTTTGTGGGGCTTTTGCTTGCACATGGCAGACCGGGCTAGTGTAGCTGGCCATTCGGGCATTAATTCTGAGAGTAAATTCTATCGTATACCAGAATCTGATTCCGACTCGGATGTAACAATGGCAGATGAGACAACAAATCTTAGAAGCAAATTTCTCAAGGATCATCCATCCAAACAGACAAAAGACGAGGCACTATTAAAAGTTGCGAGAGATGCAAAAAAGAAGCAAGCCAAAAAAGACCCTACAACCAATGCAGACTGGGCTACGAGATCCGAACCAGAAACAATAGATGGAAGGATGACTCCAAATACTATAAGAGAAGATGACCTCAACGAAACGGAGAAAATAATTTTCCAGATGCTGCTAAGCAACTCTCCAGTAGCACAAAACTACGAGGCAGATTATCCCAGAGCCTTCGAAGTCTTCAGGAACATGGGTAAGACATTATCCGATGGACTTAACACTAATAACACTAACTTTCAGTTAAACGACACTAACCTACTAAAAAGACAGCTATCTCCTAATAACTCCCCTATTAAAAAGTCTAACTTTGAGTTCCCTGCGAAGAGACTCACAGCTAAAAACCACCGAGTCCCCCTTGTTAATTCTGTGGCGCCATCTACCAGTAATAAATATAACCAACTCAAGGAAGTAACGCTTAATGATACTACGATCCCCCAGATTAATACTAAAACAAATAGACCTCCTGCAACTAAAATTAAACCCATTAGCATTTATAAAGATGAAAATTACAGAAGCATACTACAACATTTAGGAGCAGATCAGAACAGAACTTTTCATGCGAAACTTGACAGAAACTTTGTACGGATTTTCCCCAACTCTGAAGATTCCCACCGATTAATCTCAAAATTTCTAAAAGACCATAATATTCAGCATTTCCTCTTAACAGAAAATGTGATAAAATACCTGGGTGTTATAATTGATAATAAACTCAACTTCAACAACCATTTAGATAACGTAAAAGAAAAATCCTTAGCAGTAATGCACAAGCTACTAAGGTACTCCAGGAAAACCTGGGGTATAAAACCACTTGTCGCAAAAGAAATCTACCAACTGGTAGTTGAAAAGATATTACTTTACGGAGTCCCATCTTGGTATAATGCTACACGCAGTATGAATGAAAGACTATTGCAGACTCAAAGACCATTTCTATTGCTCTTAACGAAATGTTATAAAACGGTTGCGACAGACACTCTAGCCGTCCTGGCGGGGTGTCTGCCCCTCGATGTAAAAGCTAAAATGGAAAAAACTATCCATGTAGTTACTGAGGAAAATGGCTCACTAGTAAACTTTTGCATGAGGCAGTCGTACCAAGCTAGATGCAAAGCAACAGCCCTGTCTCTTAACAGTAAAACACCAAACCGAAAAATGTTCCTGTGTCTCCACAGAAGAAGTCCAGGAACACGGCCGAAATTGTTTGAAAAAAGGAGTGTTGGAAATGAAAGCAGGATTAAACGTAAAAAATAAAAATCTGGAGATTTGGTTTAGCAATCAAGATGTCTGTTTCCGTCTGTAGAAGAAACAGCAAACTATGGAAGCCAGCCACGGAGACCAAATCTTCCCTCTGATTTATTAAACATTAAAAAAAAAATGAATTTCTGGAAGCCCTTAAATTAACAGAGGAAGAGAGGATACGAATGCAAAAACGGACAATCCTCCACCGAAATAGCCCAGTGTGGCTGGAAGAAAGGAGAAAATATCAAAGCAGGGAGCATCAAATTTCCGCCACGTATGCGCAAGAAGGGCGGATACAGGGAGCGAAAATTTAGTTAAATCGCTTTTGTATTGCCAGTATGACACCGAGGCCCGAAGATACGGTAGTCATCACGAAAAAGATGCTTTAAATTACCCAAAAGAACGCTTTAATATAAAGATCCAACAATGTGGACTTTTCGAAGATCCCGAATTTCGTATCTAGGTGCTACACCAGATTGGCTGATAAGATAATGTTCTCATAGATATCAAATGCCCCTTTTCGTGCCAAACAATCCTACCAGAGGAACCTATTGCTTTCTGAAAATTCACCTTTTGGACATATAATAAAAAAAAACGAATGTAACTGGTTCAATTAATAAAAAACTCATTTATTATTATCAAATCCACAAGGGCAGGCAGCTGCACATCACAAAAAGGAACTATTGCCTACTTGTGCTGTATACCAAACAGGGTGCAAAAATTGAAAAGGATGATGATTTTTGGCAAAATTTTATAGGGTGAAAAAGTTAAATTATTTTATTACTGGTGGACAGCAGAACTGGCTACACTTAGAAGCAAGGTTAGATAACTCAGACGCCTCTACCAAATCGAACCAGATGCGCAAGCCAGGCTGGCAAAGCAAGTTCAAAAGGGAAAATGCCAGCTACAAGAAAAAATTACTGGCTACTAAAAGGTCACACTACGGTGCGTTTATAAATAGTATCACCATCCGTGATACCCGTAATAGTATCACCTTCCGTGGGGCTCAATTCAAGAGCACCAACAAAAACAAGAACGCTCAAAATAGTGCCAAATCTGGGATCTATGATGCGCAAGGCGTCATAAACAAGGGCGAAGAAGCCAGAGACAGCATTCTGGCCACGCATAACTTCAAGAGAATGGATGAAGTGGCTAATTCTTCGCTAAACTGATTTAGCCTTTGTAGCTCTTAGTTCTAACTCTTAGTTCTTTCCGCGATTCCCCAAAATTGGCTCCTGGACGCTCTGTGAGCATGTGGCGTGAGTGGTATCGGCGATGCTCTGGGACTCTAGGCTGCGTGGGGTTACTGTCACTCGACTAGTCACTAAAAATGCAGCATTTCTACAGATTGGACAGTAATTTACTGACTACAGGCGACTAGAGCATGAAAACTTGGATGAATTTGAAAATATACTTAGGATGCACTCAGTATCAGTATATCTGATACTGACTTTTCCAGTTTGGGACATTTGCTGATATTCTTATACAACGGGCAGGTGCTGTTCAACAATGTAACTGTAGATGGTGCTGTGCAACTGTAGAGGTGCATACTCACTCATTAAATAGAGATGCTTTCATGAGTTGCGTGACATTTCTGCAGGTTGAATACTTGTTCATGGGGTTTGATCCTCAAAAGTTTCTACTGTGATAACGGCAAAGAACACTCCTCTTGCGATGAACGAAAATGCCTTTCGCTACAACACATGCCTTCGGAGACTATCTCCCAAGGAGGTACTTTGTCCCAGGAGATGAAAAGCGGGCGACATCCTCGGGGTAGTCTGCACTTTAAAGGAAAGATTGTTTTTTTTTATGATTCCCTTTTGTTTTCCCTGAAACCATTTATTTCCAGGTTGATACAAGGCAGGGCTCCGTCATTTCCTGTCGCTCGAGACGAAAAGAGGCTGTAGGAGGAAAAGGCCGTTAGTTCAGTGATCAGTCGTTGCGTGGGAATTCAAAATGATCCAATGAATGCGCCATTCAACGTTACTACTGACTGACGCCTACATTAAGCCGCCGACACAGGGGAGAAAGACCCCCATCCCTGCAGAAGAGCGGAGTGAAAGTGACGTCTGCGAGTGGACTGGTGACATCATAACAGCGGAGCCATAAAATGTTTCCACACCCGCCGCGGAGCATCACTGCGACACTACCGAATGAATCCATACTGATGGCGGTTTGCCTACTATCGAGGAGATGATAAACTATTTCGTAACGAATTACAACAAAGATTGGGAATTCTTCAACCTGATCAGCGAGTTCCTGCGCTTCGCCCGTGTGACGATCAACTGCAACACCAATGAAACCAACGCTCCTAATGTGAGTATATTTTTGCAGTCTATGTATTATGTGCTCAGAAATAACATAAGAGACATTAATGCTTTCCTGGCCCTAAATATGTTTGAACTATTCTATGATACTTGTAAAGTGCAAATCGACTAAATAACTGCTCCTCTCAATGTGCGGTTAAGCTTATTTAATAAGAAACTATCTCTAGTGCATATGCAGCCTAGAAAACGTAAATTATCGATTGAGAACTTAAATGGCAACGACTAAATAATTGCTACTGCAAACAGATTCGACGTCTTAAACGACGAATCAGATAATGCTAACGATACCATAGCTCAAACTATCGAGAATGTTGTATCCAATATGGACACTACAATTCCGGTAGAGAGCGACAAAAATTGTGATACTCCGACTTCGAAAAGATGTCAAGTCTTCTTCGAGGTCAGGGATAACTGGCGCGACACAATTAAAATTATTAACGAATTAGCTGAGGACGTCGATGCAACGCTAACCGGCTCCCTCATTAAAATGACTATCAAGTCGGTAGATTCTTACCGCAAGATCCAAAACTTCCTTGATCATGAGAAGATACCTTTCCGGACGCTGGATCCTAGATCCGAGCGGCCGAGAAAGTACGTACTTCGCTGCCGAGAAAGTACATACTTCGCGGCTTGCCTGTATGCACTCCTGTGAGTGACATAGAGGAAGCCCTTCGTAATTTCGGGTTAGAACCTGTGAAAACTGCTTTCTTAACGAACAGAAAGACTAAGAAACCCATGCCGTTGTTTTTGGTCTCTGTCAGACCATCACCTAACTTAGAAGATTTACATCTACTCAACAAAATTAATTACCTGAGAGTGTCCTTCGAACACTACACCCAAACTGGCGTCAGCCAATATTACAGGTGTCAGATGTTCGGGCACTCATCCATGACGTGCAAATTGTCCCCACGATGCTTTAAGTGTGGTGGTTCTCATGTCCCAGGGGAATGCCTTCTGAAGGATAAGACTTGCTGTGCAAACTGCAAGGGCAATCATACAGCGAATTACAGAGGGTGTCCCCTAAACCCCAAAAACAAGAACAAATTAAAAGTTAAGGGCCCTAAGCCCACTCCAACTAGTAATAACCCCAGCAATAAAAGTAAACCAGTGGTTTACATTCCCGCTCCCCCGCCAAAAACATCGGCATGGAATACTCCCCTAGTGAAACAGGTTGATAGCGACAAGAGCGTTGCACCGACACCCAGCGAAATACAGAGAAATGCCGAAGTCACCCCCTTAAGTAGACAAGGAGCGGATCGAAATTCCAAGAAACATCTTAAACGCTTTATTGGGTTATGTGGATATTATCGACATTTAATACCTAAATATGCTCAGCTTATGTACCCATTAAATGTGATGACTTCACCATCTGTTCCCCTCAAATGGGATCCTGAGGAACTACAACAGGCTTTTCAACAGCTCCAAGCCATTTTTTTCAAGGCACCTTTTGTTATCCAGCCAGACTGGAGTGCCAGTTTTTATATCAATACTGGTGCTTCTAAGCAAGCAATTTCTGCTGTTTTGCTTCAGAAAGTAAATAACCAGTTCCACCCAATCTCATACTTCAGCAAGACTTTGAATAAAGCCGAATCTAATTATCCAGCAATTAAACTGGAGTTAATGGCAATTGTGAAAGCTTGTGAAGCCTTTCGACACTACCTTTATAACCGTCATTTCCATATATTGTCTGACTCCAAACCTCTTAAGCATTACAGGAAGACTAGTTCTCCTGCCAACCTCATAACTAGGTGGTTAATGACTTTAAGTGAGTACACTTTCACTTTTTCCCATATACCTGGTAAACAAAATTTTATGCCTGATTATTTATCCAGAGAACCTAATGTTGTCACTCAAACACTTGAATCTCATCCTGAAATCTTACAATAAAATGAAATTTTGCCTTGTATAAATCATGAATCCATTAATACTCATACTGTGAATAATAGCTCTAATTGTAATGTGGTGCAATCTGGTAATCATAAGTATGTAAATAATTCCTTGGTTGAGCCTGTTAATAGGTATGGTCATGGTAAAGAAGAAACTCACAAGTTTTTACCATCTTTTTTATGTAAATCTAATAATGTGTTTTATATTGATAATAGTGTAAATGATAACCAGGGCACACTGAATAAGCAAATAGTTTTTGAAAAGGTCTTAAGGTTGACAACTGTGCAAAATAGTCTATTAAATAAAATAACACCAGGGGAGGTATTGTCTGCACAAATTAAAGATAAAAAGCTTGGTCCCATTTATAATAAGATTATAAATCATGGAAGTTCTGATGACAGACAGTTTGTAATCGACAAAGACTCTATGGTCCTCATGACTACAAAGGATGGTCACCATGGGGGAGAGGATTTGTCTACCTGAGTCCTTACTTAATAAGGCCATTGGAATTGCTCACACTATTCATTTAGGTGTTGCAAAAACATTCCAGCTTATTGCCAAAAGATATTTCTTTCCTGGTCTGTTTCAGAAGGTCAAGCAATTTATCAGAAATTGTTCAACTTGTGCTACCACCAAGAATTTAAATATACATAAAGCTCCACTTCAGGCTAGTCCCATTCCTGAAAGGCCTTTGCAGATAGTATCCATGGATATCCTAGGCCCATTTGAAAAGAATGTGTTTGTGCTTAATATTGTGGATCATTTTTCTCGCCATCTTCAACTGTATCCCCTAAGCAGGATCAAGGCAAATGATGTGGTAGAAGCTTTATTTAATTACATCAATATTTTTGGTCGTCCTGAGACATTGTTAACTGATAATGGTACTCAATTTACCTCTGCTGTATTTAATACCTTCACTGAAAAGTTTGGCATTCAGTTAAAGCATTCAACTGTTTACCACCCTGAAGCAAATGCAATTTCAGAAAGGGTAAACAGATCCATTAAAAACACCATTTATGCCTTACAAAAATCTGGAGTGTCACTATGACATGCTCTCGCCTTACATTGTGCAATATATAATTCTTCAATTCACCCTGCCACTAAGGCATCACCTAATCTTGTGCATTTTGGAAGGGCACTTCCTTTAATAACTGATACATTTAACTTTGATTGTAATATGCCTCATCTTGATGTATCTCATTATGTCCAGAACTTGTGTGATACCACTGCAACATTGATGCAGCAAACCTTTGAAAATGCCAAAAGACATCTACGTAAGTTTTCTGTTGGTGACACAGTATACCTTAAGTCGCCAAATAAATTCAATTCAAAATATAAGGGTCCATATGTTGCAAAAAAGGTTATTTCTAAAATTGTTATGCTTATTCAAGAATGTGAAAATCCTAATGCACCTCTACTTAGGAGACACATAAACCTTCTTTTCTGGGCTCCACCCAGACAAACTAATGTTAACTTGTGCGATAATTATTGTTCGAGTCCTTTGGTCTCACCTCTTCCAGAATCTACTATCCAAGAACAGGATCCTGATGTCTCTCCTGTGGTTGAACAGCGTGAAACGCTTCCAGCTGACCAAAGTCAACATGTAGCAGATATAAGTGATGATGTTCCTGTGGTACCTGTTGTCTCGCCACCCCAGAGATACAACTTGCGTCCCCGTGGGAAGATTGTCTCCTCATAATCCTCACAAGTCCTTTTTATTGTTAAGCTACTTAATAGTTCCTGTTACTCACCAGATGATAATCACTCAGGTTACAATTATTATTATGTGCAACTGGATATCTACACACTCATTATGTGCCTTTCTGTTTGTCTTGTTTGCTTTACATAATTTTGTACAGGCACAATTGCTCTCATTATTTATGTGTATGGTCATTTCTATTATTATTTATGTGTATGGTCAATTTTTTTTTTAAGTACATATGTTTAATTTTTAATCCCTTGATGGACAATTTTGTATGAAACATTCTTTTAAATCAATTTGTCTTTTTGCCTTACCTATGAGCCAATACTCTGTGCCAATATTGCACATTTTTGTGACCTTGATTCACAATAATTTAATAAGTAGGCTGGCCACCTATCTTTATTATGGGAGATACATAGAGAAATGCTGTAAATGCTTAAATGCATTCTGGTAATTAAGAATACCTTAAGTTAACCAATTTGTTTGCTCCATTAGTGTGTGCCAGTGCACGGGTACTCACTTCACCTGTTCATTTATGGAGTGCAGCACTGTTCTGCTTTATGGTTAACATGTCATGTAATTGACTGACCTTGTTGTGTTGACTATTGTCACACTAGGTTTCTGCAGCAACTCCCTAACTTTTAATATCATGCAAACATTTTACTGTCACTGCATGGTATGTTCAAATTTTAATTGAGTAAGGTTTATGTATAATGTATTTTGACCATTGTCAAAATTTTGATCAATATTTGTAATATGCTCATATGTCGAGCAAAAGTTTTTGTTGAATACTCACACACCCATTTTGGCAGTGGCTAGGACAGGTTCCAGGAGAGAGAGTAAAGTGACTTTTTTTCTTCTCTCTCGTGATGGGTGTCAAAGTACCGTTCCTAGGCTAGGCCTAAGAATTCCCATGTGGGGAGTAAAGTGACCGTAATAATGTGTTTAATGTGAGTATTTTTTTATCATTACCATTTGACCATACCGATATTACCTTGTGTTTTTTTTAAATGCTAATTTTAATAAATCTATTTCTTTTAAACTATTCAGTGAGTCAGGCCATTCTTTTCTTTGTAAACTGTGCAGGCTATGTATTTTATTCTAGGTATGTAGATCTATCACTTACTCTAATATACACAACGCATAAAGTTGTCCACTATACGGTTTGCCATCTTGTGCAATTGCATGGTTTATTATTGTCATAAGTTTTCTTGTTATGCACGTTAACATTTGTCTAATTTTGGCACATGGCCGCATGCTTCAGGTTACTTTGTAATCCTGTTGCATCTAATTTAATTTACATGCATCAGTTTATCTACTCCCCTCAATAGTAAGGTAAGTGTAGGGTAAGTCACCCAACCTAATTATTAATTCACATTATCAATTATTTTCCCATTGTTTAATCCTTAACCTTTTTATCCTCCACAATAGTTAATCCCCACAATTGATATTCCGTATCCCAATATTCTTTCGGTAACATATTAATTAATATTCCGTAATTAATCATATTCCATATTTTAACATCCCGTAACATATAATATTCCATACCAGCCTCTAATATGATAGCAGCAATAAGAGAAAGCGGGTGGAGACGCATTCCGTGCTTTGCTCATTCTCTAAACTTAGTGGTACAGATTGGTCTGCGAGAGATAAAAAGTATCACTGATAAATTAAAAGCAAATGTAGAACATTTTAAAATGAGCGCAGTGGCTCAATCAGATGGATCTACCTGCGCTGAAACTCAAACAAGACGTGACAACACGATGGAATTCAACATTCGAAATGTTTACAAGATTCTTGAAAAACAAAGAACCTGTGTTGTCAGCATTTGGAATTCTACAACTAAATTTTCAGCTGACACCAACCGAATGGGAGATTCTCGAGCAGGCTGTTCAGTTGTTAATTGTGTTCAATTTGGTCACAACAGAGATATGTGCAGAAAAAACTGTTTCTGTTTCAAAAACTTCTGTGTCGTGCAGAGTAATTTTTAAACACATAAACTTAAACTTAGCTCAGTCTGTTCACGAAGAAATAAAAAGAATGGGCAAAAAATTCCTTGAGGAGATGAATAGGAGGTTTAAAGACTACGAAAATTTAGAGATCCTGCAGCAATCAGTGTTTTTTACCCTCGGTTAAAAAAAAATGGTATATCCGATGTAAAATATCCAACTTTTTTAAACAGTTTTCAGCGGAAAATTTCTTCCCTGAAATCGAAATTTGAAAGGACTGCTGAAGATGGCGAAACTTTGCTAAAGGATGCATGTAACGGCGTAAAATATATTGCTAAATCTGAGTATTTAGTTGATTTATGAGCAGACTATACACAAGCAGTCGAGCCTGTTACAATAAATCAATTGTCAGCATGCACTGTAGAAATTGACTGCTATCTGAAAAATGGATATTTATCTCCAAAAGAAAAATCTTTGATTTATTGGAAACTGAATAAAGATAGATTTCCAGCTCTTTACGAAATGGTATTGAGACGTTTATGTCTACCTGCTACCTCCGTGCGATGTGAAAGAATAACATAATACATTGGTACACATTTGAAAAAAGAAGTGTAGCTCTGTCTGTTTTGGGTAGATTTTAATGAAACCTGGTAAGTAAATGTTTCTCGAGCCTTACTTTAATTTATAAGTAATGCGGCTAAAATCCAATGTTACAATTGAATGTGAAAACCATTTGCTCAGAAATATGTGCTCCGAACTTAGAGAAGTATTTAGAAATAGTAATAAGTATGTTCCTTGTTATATAACAAAAGAAATTGGCAGTAAAATTCTCAAAATGAGACAAGCAGTTGTGTGTACTGTTCGATACAGGAAAAGGCAAACACAAATATCTTCACATGAAATTCTGAAAAGTTTGCGTAGGGACATTTAAAATGCTCCTCTTCATATATATTCGGGGAACACAAAAGATGTAAAATATATTTTTGTAAAAAAACGCAATCTCGAAATTTCATTCCTGAATTCACAAAATGTTGACTGTGTAGAAGTGAAAATGGTATAATTCCCCACGGTGTGTAGCCAATAACGAATGTATTATAAAGGATGCAGAGGCAGGGGTAAATACAGGATTGTAAACCAATAAAAAATTGAAGAATAGCTGTCGGTGTGGCCAGTGATAGCGATCTGAAGTCTAAATTTTACAAGACGGATGGTCGGTATTTTATGGCCCACAGTAAAAATGTCAGATGAGAAGGGTCAAAGTTGTTTTGCAAAATAAATTATGTTGGGGGACGTACTTCATAGACTATGGACACAGGCGACAGAGGCGGTGTAATAAAGAACCATTGGGGCAGGAACTACTGAAAGAAAACAGCCCACTGCCCAATGAAAGTGAGGGGCGGGCCAGAATGGCCCCCCTGTAAACGGACAACAGCTCAACTAAGGACGGAAGGTTTTGAAAAGAAGGTGACGGCTCTTGGATTTGGTTCCACAGAGTTAGAGGTTAGAGACTCTCGTCTGCCCCAGAGCCTTGGAGAAGTGCGAATATCCTTGGAGCATTGGAGAAATGCGAGCTTGGAGAAGTGCGAGGTGTTCCTGTATTAGAGATGATTCTCGGTTCCGGTAGCCGATGCTACCATCATCGCTGCATACATCAGCTATAATAAGTGCCTCCCCAATAGACTCTAAAAATCATCTTTGACAATATTTACCTCTGCTTCTGGATTCTCAATGTTAAAATTGTTAATATGAAACGGATTATTATATTAATAGCTATGACAAGTTAATTGAAATTTGTGGTATCAAATAAATGTATGTTTAAGGTCAATGCTTTGTCTTCCTTGCTTGTTCCAACCCATGCATGCATCCATTGTTTCAAGGTAAATAATACCCTACAGACTGCTTTATAGAATCAATTAGCTGACAATGCAAAAAGTCTGTTATTCGATGAGAATAACAAATCTGTTGAAGAACCGAATACAAGAGTTGCCAAGTGCATCGGAAGCAAACGAGTAAAATTTTGCATGAGGCAGTCGTACTAAGTTAGATGCAAAGCAGCAGCCCTGTCTTTTAACAGTAAAACACCAAACCGAAAAATGTTTCTGGGTCTCCACGGAAGAAGTCCAGTAACACGGACGAAGTTGTTTGAAATAAAGAGTGTTGGAAATGAAAACAGGATTAAACGTAAAAAATAAAAATCTGGAGATTTGGTTTAGCAACCAAGATGCCTGTTTCCGTCTGTAGAAGAAACAGCAAACTATGGAAGCCAGCCACAGAGACCAGATCTTCCCTCTGATTTATTAAACATAAAATAAAATGAATTTCTGGAGGAAACTCTATATACATACATATATATGTCTTGCAATAAATAATAGTGCTATTTGTTTCATGAGACAATTGTTTTGTGTGCACTATTTTGCTCTTGGGTGTTCATATCACAGATTCCATCTCAATGCTTCGGTTTTTAATATTTTGCTTTTTATAGTATAACTTTTTATTATGTTTAATACATTTTTATATATTCATGATACTTAAATATCTTTTGGTATTTAATTAATTTATTTTGTTAAATATTAAACCCTGTCCTAAGTTGAAAAATCATTTCTCTTGAAAAAATGACTTATTTTCTTTTCAGGCTGCATCTCAACCTGAAGAGGAATTAGGTAAGCCATTTTATAGAGACCCTGTAGACACCGAAGTTTACTCCGAAAAGAAAAATGTGTGAAAGACCAATTAAACGTAGGAAAACATCCGAGGACATATTCGAGCAAACCTCTAATGTCCGCAAAGAATTGAATACAAAAAAGGAGCTTGATGGTGAGGATGGATATGGGCAATACATAGCAGACTACATGAGGTCTATGTCCAGAAAAAAAAGAGAGAAAGCCAGACTGAAGATACAACAAATTTTATATGAAATTAAATATAATGAAAAAAGTGTTGACGAACAAAGTAAAATTTAAAATATTTCATTTATTTCAGAGTAAATGCTTAATGATATTTACACATATCACTTTGCCATGGAACAGCACCAACAGAATTAAAATATGCACAAAATATTTCAAGCACCTGTTTGGAACATTGAGATGAATTTTGTGGTACTCTCCGAAAGTTATGGAGGCTGCTATTTCTATCTCTGAAATTGCCTTTTCTTATGCATAGATTTTTGTGATCTTCAGTATCTATACTGCTACTCGTAATGTAGATGCTTTCTGCTCTTTTTTTCAAAAAATTGTGCAGAATGCAACATTTTTTTGCATGAATTCTTTTTCATGCATGAATTTTTTTTTTCTAAATTTTCATCAACGAAGACATGATTAATCATTTTAAGTGGTGCTTATTTAACCAGTACATTAATTTTTGCATTCATGTTTTGAAAGCTAACTAACTCCACATATACATAAACACTTACTCTATATCAGATAAAGATGAGAATAAAAAAGTTTAGTTAACTTATAAATTTATTTATCAAGTTTATCCTAATACAGTTCTGAACGAATTCTAGACTCGATGCTGTGTAGAATCATTAATTAATATGAAAGCTATATTTATCTTTTTGCAAATTTTATTATAGACAAACAAGCAACCTCGATGATCATGTGGCCTTTACAGTCAGCAAAATACAAGCGCATTTATTGAGGATGATGAACAGATTTCCATTATATGTAATCTGGATAGTGAACAAAATATCAGCCAGGCTGGTGAGAACATTTTAGATTCAAGTTTGCCTTCGATATGTGAATCTACCTTGGGAGAAAGAGACATTAATGTTGAATTTCAACACGAAAAAAGGCCCGAAGAGAGTGAACCTCCCACCAAAAAAAGAAAAAAAAAAAGAGATAATTTTGAGGATGTGGCAAAGAGATATTTGCAAACGAAGATTGATAAAGATCAAGTTAAAAAAGAAAATGATACTGAAAATAATTATGTTATTTTTTAGATCTTTGATGCCAAATCTTAATAAGTTTAATGCAAACCAAAATTTAGCATTAAAAAAAAAAGTCTTGGAGGCAGTGGAAATTGTAACAGATGAAAATGTTGAAAACAAATAAAAAATTTTTTGAGTATACTCTTCTTTTTATTTTTTGCCCGAGTAAAAAAAAAAAAAAAATCATTGAACTTGTTATTTGTTATGCATTTAACTATTCCATATTACGGAGCTCATATATATATATAAAAACGTAAGTTGAGAAATTCCATGAATAAGTGGACATCAGATGAAAAATTTTAAAATGTTTTTTCTCTGCAAGTGCTATATATCATTATTTTCAGAAATAACTGAATTTGTTAACTAAATTGTATATTAATATTTCTGAGGGTTTCTATAAATATATTTTTTTACAGGTGGATGTAAACATGCTGTAGCTTTGCTTATGTGGCTTCATGGACGGAATGAAGAACCACCAGTGACGTCAGTTTCGAGTTACTGGAAGAAGTCAAAACTTTCTTGTGTAGGCAATTCAATAAAATTCATTAAAGGGAAAGATTTAGTAAAAAATAATTTGGAGCCTTTAATACCACAAGATGGCTCATTTCGAACCAAAGTTGTTGAAAAAATCAGACTTTTAGAGAGACAGGACACTGTTCTCACTAAATATTATAAAATGAAAGACCGGTTCATTACCTTGTCAATCTACCACATATTTCTTTTTTTTTTTGGAAAGAACATCGGATCAACTGCTGTCGAGATTTTAATACATGCTGCATCCCAAATGACCGAATCACTGTGTTTAGAGGCCATGCATGATACGGTTCAGCAGTCTGAGAGCAATTTGTGGCATCAACTTCGATATGCACGAATTACGGCATCTAAAGCTCATGAAGCTGCCCATTGTCACACCATGGATGGCTCACTCGTGGAAGCTATCTTGGGTGCAACTGCCTTTACAGACACTGCAGCTATGGAAAGAGGCCGAAAACTTGAAAGCGTTGTTCGGAAAGAAATAGAAAAGCAAGAAAAAAACATAAAAATAAAATTATGTGGCTTTGCAACTCATCCCGATCACCCAGTCATGGGAGCTTCACCAGATGGCCTTAGTGAAAATTTTGACATAGAAATAAAATGCCCTAGTTCCGAATATGCCCTAACAAATTATATATAAGATGGCAAAATAGCAGTCAAATTTAATGTACAGATACAACTGCAAATGTTTTTTTTTTTTTTAAATGTCAGGGCTTTCTTTGTGTTGCTGCAACCGATTTTGAGACTTCAAAGAACATATCCATATTGGTGGTTGATTTTGATGAAAATCTTTGCAACGATATAATTAAAAAGTGCACAAGTTTTTGGAAAATTGCAGTTTTTCCATTACTGAAAAACAATTTTGATTATTTTTCTATTTTTATTTATTTATTTATTTATTTATTTTTTTTTGGGGGGGGGGCATCTCTTCAGTAATCATCTTATGTCGCTTAATAGACGTAGTGAAGATCCAGCAGTGACGTCAGTTTCGAGCTACTGGAAGAAATCAAGAATCTTGTGTATTAAAAATTTATATTTGAATAAATACGTGTTAAAGCTTAATTTTTGTAATTAATTTTTACCCAATTTCTTTTTTTACAAAATTAACACTGGGTATGAGTAAAATTACTAAATTTGTGTTTGGATCAAATGGTTTTGCATGTTAATAACTCCACATGCAATAATAATTAAATAATCCAAATAGGGAATTAAACGGATATCCATGCATGAATGTGGACCGAGAATTTTAAATTCTCTCAATCTTCCAATAACTCGTTCAACATGGATACGTAAAGAAGCAATTTGTTTTGACAATTTTACATCAGCTTTAGAGCTGACTGATGCTGTTAAAACTGATGGTGGAGATTTACATACATATTCGCACTTTTCACAGAACACCGACGATATATGGATAAATAAGTATATACCAGTGAAATCGAGACAACTTATTCAGAAATAATGCCTAATTGTCAGAAGCTCATTACTTGGACTCCCATTACATTCTGAAGAATCTGCAATATTCAAGATTCGAAAACCATATGATTCGATTAGAAGAATTATTATTTAAGATTATTATTAGACAGAGTGGATCCAATACGGACATTAAAATTACGTTTGACTAAAATTTTTTTATAATAATGGGGAGATTACGCCTAAAATTCATGTTGTATAAATCCCGCAAGATATCGTACATCCATGTACGATCATACGCTTTCTCAATGTCAAAGAATATTGTTACCATATGATTCCTCCTGTATTCCTTACTTGGGATTCCAGAGCGATGTTATCGATCGTCGATCTGCCACGCCGGAAACCACTTTGGAAAGGGGAAAAATGGTTATGTACATGAACAAGAGTACATGAACTGTAGATAAGCAAAGAGAAAAATCAGATTGATCCCAACATACCCAAGAATGCGGATAAAGATTTATTTGCTGAAGACTTCATGAATTCCAACTTGCTTCGAATCGTGGTGCCATGGTTCTCATCAGGAATTGCTGACTAACGGGCTTTTATGCACAATGCTTTCAACGTGACCGTGAGAGCTGCTGCTAATATGCTGTACAAGCGACTAGATGAGCTGGGTTGACCTAACGATAACCTTCGGGATGGATGAGGAGGAAATCTCTGACTAAAAATTCAGACCAACGGGAGGGGGAAATTATAATGAATTTAAGACACTTGCAGTTAGACTAATGGCAAAAGCTACTATTCCAGTAATTCCTATTGCCACAGAAACTAAAAATAAATTCAATATTCTAATAGAACAGACCCTAAAAGATAACTTAAAGCAAAATCAACCAATAAAAGAAGCACAACTTAAAATTAAACATATTACAATCGCCAGGACCGTTAATCACAGAGAGATTCTAGATATGATAGCCGAAAAAAACGAAAGGCATTTCCATCCAAGAATGAGCGGGGAATTCATAAGACTAGAACCTAAAACAAAAGACGACCACCGTGAGATGGCTACATCTACACAGCAATCGCTGGTGTAATCTGGTTGCTTTGTAAGTCGAGTCTGATTCTAGGTACGATATATTTTGAATTAAAATATTCTAAAAGAAATACCTCTAAGGAGAGACAGAGGAAATCCTGATGCCCTGCAAATAGTACGAGTGTCCCGAAGGGAAAGCGCGGAAATGCAAAGGTATACGCGTGAAATCGAGCAATTGCAAATTTAACTAGAATTCGAGCTTCATAGCCTTATTGACAACAGTACAGACGAAACCCTGCATCAAATTGTATAGCGGGTGAATATCCGCTATTACGAAAAGATGTTCGATTTGTGTGAAGATCAGAGGTCGAAGGAACCGGAAACCGTGGTGGAACCTTGAGAGTTCTGTAGTATTGAAAGTACAACGTAAAAAGTGGGGGATATTTCTCCGATATCCTAAAACTCGAAATTTCATTCTACAGAAGACATACAAAGCGCTCACAAAACTTTTGGTGGAGAGGTGCGTACATTGACTGTGTCAATTTTGTATCATCTTGCAGACAATACTTTTAGCACAAGAAAAGAAAAGCTGCGGTTACTCCGGTCCAGTCTGCACCTCTTCCTGCTGCAAGAAAGGAAAAACAAGAAAGGAACTCTTTTGTTTTGCTTAACAATAACAAAATAATGCAAGTAAATTTTTTTATAGAAAATGAAGATGGCATTCATTTAATTGGACAACCATTTTACGATCAAACATCGTTTTTCAAAAAAACTATCCTTCTGATCTGTTAATTCTTTATCGTGTGAACAGAATAAAAAGAAAATACAAATCTTATGATATGGCAGTGCTAAAACTTTTGATTTTAGTCTTCCTAGTAAATCATAATTCCTATGCAACTGTTCCTCTGTATCAGAGAAGATAAAGAAGGACTATTTTTTAGAGTAAACGGGAAAAAGAAGACAGATCTCTAGAACTTGGTTAAAAAGCACTATCACACGGATACAGTGACAATATGCAAAGACTCAGCTAAACAAAATAAAAATATACATCTTTTTAACAGGGCTGTCCACAAGATAACAAATCACCATAAAGGGGAATTTGTCTGCAAGATGGACCCTACTAATACGATAAATTCTATGGAACAAGAAAATAAGATTTTGAAAAAGACCACCCAATCAAGAAAATCAGAAAAGTTAATAGACCAATGCAAGATGAACACCAATACAAGATACAATAATGAATAAAGAATTAGTGCCATAGTGATAAATTTGTTTGAATATTAAGCTATATTGTGTAAACGAGTTATCACAACGAATCATTCGTTTGGATGAATTTAAAAACGAGTTACCTACGAGAAGCATCCAGGGAATGAAAACAGCGTTGCTGAACTGGTGGGACCAATTGCCATAGGAAACGATAAACTGCCTTAATTCAAGTATGAAATCACGCTTCGAGACCTGTATATCTGTAAGAGGGGACCATATCCCCAATTAACCCACTTTTTTTGTTTATTTTGCAACGGCTGTTTCATACCTTCCGAATCGTAGAGTGTTACACACGATCATGCGTGAGTATTACAATTATTGAATGGTTATTTGTTTTGTATTGTATCAATATATGTACATATCAAATTTCCTTAAAATCGGTACAGTAGTTCTAGAGATAATCGACCACGTCTGCAAATTCTCTTAATTTCTTACACCAGTGTACATACATACATAAATACCGGATGGCCAAAATTAAAAGGTCCCTGCTCTGACCTCCTTGTATATTGAACTACTCAGCATAAAAGCTTCAAAATTTGTACACATACTATTCAAGACAAGGGGAAAAGAATTACGCGAAAAAAATAGTTCTTGAAACACCGATAGGTGGCGTTGTACGTCAGAAAATATGAAACGAAGACAATAACAATACACTGCTGGACATTAAAAATGCAACAATATGAAGGAGGGGTTTTAACAGTTAAATATATGCTGCCGGGGTTAATATTAAACATGATCCACACTCTAAAATAAAAGGAAAATATACCTCATGAAATGGATAGTAAATATTATTAATTTTTGTTGGAATAACTTCTCTATTGCTATGGAATTTGTAAATAGATACATCTATTTAATTTGAAATCCTTGTAGAGCTTCTTTGTCGAATCTTAGAATGTACAGAACCTGTTATAATGCTAGGCATTTCCACGAGAGGTCAAATTTATTCTTCAACCAGTGACCCATTAAAGAAATTTCTATATTTATATTTTCATCCCAGTCAATCTCATACTCTTGTAAAAGGAGCACAAGATCAATAACATCTTTTTATGTAACATTTACGAAAAGGGTTTTTAGTTAGAATTGTATAGTATATGTAAAAGATTAACTACAAAGAACATATTTTAACGGTGTTTTTCTCCACCATGTTTGCACTTCTAGACTATTACGATGGTTGATGCAATAAGAGGAAACCAAACTAACTGGGAACTTGAAAGGAAATTTTCAAGTTTTAATGATTTAGAAGATGCTGTACGAATATTTTCTGAAGCAAATAAAGTCCATCTGTACAAGCGAGATTCCCGGAAACTTGATTCTGCAACCAACAGGAGCAAGAGTGTTCAATTAGCTAATAAGAAATTGGTGTATTACACCGTAAAATACTCATGTATTCAAGGGGGAAGAACTTACAAACAAAAACATGATGCCGCTTTATTTATTTAAGGTATGAGATTGGAATCTGTCAAAACTTCTTAATTATTTTAATAAAGTAAGTTGAATATTATTTATATTTATGTAAGACTGACGAAGTTCTTTCTCTTTTTTAGAACTACGAGAACTCGCTGCCAGTTCTATTTACAGTTTCCCCTCTCTAAGGATGGGAAGTATCTAGAACTGTCGGACAACAATTAAAACCACAACCATATAATTAACGGTGCGTTGTATAAAATGCATCCGAGAGAGAGGCGTTTGTCTGAAAACATTCAAAAGGAAGCTGCAGATTTGATGAACATGCAGGTGAATAAAAAATTGCTGCAGGCAAAAATTCGCAAGGAAACAGGAAAGAACGTCCTCCTAAAAGTTCTTTCAAACATAGCTACTAAATAGAAGGCACCATCAGAGAATTTGGAATCTATTACAAACAAATTGCAGAATGAATATCATTGTTCTGTAAATATATTATACAAAGATAATGTGCTGCACGGTATCTTTTTCCAAGATTCCAATATGGCAGATGAATAGTGGTTTTATCCAGAAATTTTGTTTCTTGACGGAACTTATAAACTTCTAGATATTAGCAATCGCTGGTGTAATCTGGTTCCTTTGTAAGTCGAGTCTCTGACTCTAGGTACGATATATTTTGAATTTAAATATTCTAAAAGACATGCCTCTAAGGAGAGACAGAGGAAATCCTGATGCCCTGCAAATAATACGTGTGTCACGAAAGCATATATTCGTTCTTAATACACATACTTTACCCAATTTAAAACTTTTCAACTTTTTATCTGCTTTTAAACGACTGTTGCATCGAATCAAATTATTCGATAACCAATTATAAGTTGAATTTCCCGACAATGTCAGAATAAAAACACTGTATCAGATATTCCGAAGAAGGAAGACCAGCAAAAGATGGAGTGTGACGACATTTCTCCAAGATTCACGAAAGCATATATTCGTTGTTAATACAGTTTCTTTACCAATTTAAAACGTTTCAACTTTTTGTCTGTTTTTAAACGACTGTTGCATCGTATCAAATTATTCGATAAAGAATTATAAGCTGAATTTCCCGAAAATGGCAGAGAAAAAAAACACTGTACCAGAGATTCCGAAGAAGGAAGAACAACAAAAGATGGAGTGTGACGACATACCTCGAAGATTCATGAAAGCATATAATCGTTGTTAATACAGATACTTTACCCAATTTAAAACTTTTCAACTTTTTATATGTCTTTAAACGACTGTTGCATCGTATCAAATTATCCGATAACCAATTATAAGTTGAATTTCCCGACAATGGCAGAAAAAGTCCCTGTAACAGATATTCCGAAGATAAAGAAGGAAGACCAGCAATAGATGGAGTGTGACGACATAGCTCCAAAATAATAAAGAAGTTTTAATACAGATAAAAAAATTTAATACCAAAAATAATTTAATAATACAAAATGACTTGTTAATATGTTTGGCTACACGGTGGGATTTTGTGCACAAAATACCTGACTTCATTTTAGGTTTAAATTCTACATCATTTATTGCAAATGACGAACTTTGTATTATTGCCGGCGGACGGTATTGTCACATCCAACAGACGTTTTTCGCTGAAGATGATGATGACGGTTCTAAATTTACCGTCTTAACCAATTATAAGTTGAATTTCCCGACAATGGCAGAAAAAGTCCCTGTAACAGATATTCCGAAGATAAAGAAGGAAGACGAGCAAAATATGGAGTGTGACGACATAGCTCCAAGATTCACGAAAGCATATATTAGTAGTATGAAATTCGGGATTAACCAACACACGAACCAGATGCGGAGCGTGGAGCAAGGGGGCGTGGCCTCTTGAACAAACAAGTTTGTAGTTCGCGTCTGACCACTTAATGAAAAGACTTTACCAGGTAACTTTCCTATTCCAAATTTACAAGAAATGTTAGACCTCTGAAGTGGGGCTAGCCTATTTTCCACTCTCGAATTAACTTCAGGGTTTCACCAAATGTCTATGGATCCCAGTCATGCACATTTCATTGGGATAACTACGGAAATAGGTCTTTTTGAATTTAAACGCATGCTCTTTTGTTTAAAGAATGCCAGTTCCAGTTTCCAAAGATTAATGTCTATAGTATTATCAGGATTCTCAGAATTTGCAATAGGTGTGTCATCGATGATATAGCAATTGCATCCAAAACTTTTGATGAGCATTTGCATACATTAGAATTAGTTTTCCAGCGTTAAAATTTGCGACTTTAATTTTAAGTCGCAAATTTAAAATTAAAGTCTAAGAAATGTAAACTTGCTAAGGAGGAGATATCTTATTTAGGACATACGAGTGTGAAATGGAACGTTAATGCCTGACCCTAAAAATTTAGAATCGATTAAAACAGCTGTTCCGCCAAAAACTAAGAGGCAGGTCAGATCATTTCTGGTGCTAACTGGGTTTTATAGAAAATTCATACAAAATTATTCTGAAGTTTATCGTCCCCTAACTGATTTAACTAAAGAATCAAATGCTTTAAAATGGACGGATACTCATGAAACGGCTTTTAAAACTCTTAAGGATGCTCTGAACCATGTCTAATGTTACCAAACTTTGATATTCCCTTCACCTTGTTTACTCATGCATGCAAATATGCTGTTGGTGCTGTGTTGTGAAGTGGTTAAATCTATTCTAATAATTCTCTCTGTGGTTAAATCTATGCCCTCCTGACTAAATATTAGCAATAGTTAATGGAAAGTGTATTTACATCTCATGCACCTCGGACATCTGGTTTCTAGCCGCTAAAGTGTTTTTCTTTTCTCCCACGTGGTCGGTTGTTGTGTCTCGAAATATACGTTTTAGCCATTTGCAAATTTAAAAGCTTTAAAAATCCCTTTTTAGTATGTTCAAAACTAAATTTCTTCTTTCAAGTTAATTCGGTGAGTTCGCAGTAAGTTTCTCTCTCTAACTTTAGAATTTAAAGTAATTTCAGTAACTCTAAGTTATGTTTGCAATTTATTTAGTGCTTCGCATAGTGATTCTAAAATGGCGGATACTGCTAAAAATAGCTATCTTGTTTCAATTTTCGCGGAATCCCAAAATTGGGCAGTTCGAGAAGAAAGGCGGAGCTTCAGCTGATCATGTGAGGTCGCGTACGTGGTCAGAGCCAATGAAAAAAGTTTTTGTGACTTCAGACGCAACGTTCGGTCACTTTTGGGGAGGTTTTTTTTTTTTCGAGAGGAGATCGGCAGACGCTGGCTAGCGGGAGTAAAAGTAAGACAGGTGATCTGAGACTGCACGGCAAAAAAAAAAAAGGAAGAAATCGGCGAGTGTCGGAAAGCAACTAGCGCGGGATACACCCAGAAAAAATATTTCGTATGGGTCGGAGACCCTTCAAATATTTTAAACAAGAAGTTCCACGGGAGTGTTAAAGAAGACGAAACGCCCCCTTCAAAGTGCACCAACATCTCCGCATAGTTGTCTTAAAGTCATTAGAGAGGCAATGGGTCGTCGCACCCTACATAAATCCATATGATGCTCAGGGCTCATAAAATACATTAACGATAATAAACTATACAAACTTATGGAGAGGAACTAAGACCACAGTTCCTCCTATCAAGCAGAACTAAGAGCTATAGAAACTGTAATTGAAGAAGCAGTAAGGACACGAACCACAGAGTTCGATGTCTACACGAACTCCATGAGTGCATGAGAAGCACTCAAAGCGAAAAGCTTAAAGAGCGACTTGGTAGATATCATAAAATAGAAAATAAAAACCGATAATCTAGACGTTACTTGTCATTGGGTGAAAGCCCATGCTGGCAATTGCAGAAATGAAGAGGTGGACGAAGTCGCCAAGAAAGCTACTCAACTACCCACCATTAATTATTATAAAAGGACGAAAAACCAACTTAAGAGCATTCTGTGGAAGGATGCAATTCAAAATTGGCAAAATAGGTGGAATGAATCCACCAAAGGCAGACGAACATTCGAGATCGTCTAGACAGTTCGTTTGGACAGAGTCCAAGGGGACTTCCTAAAGAATCAACGATAACTGGACACGGTTGCTTTGGACAGTACCAAGAAAGATTCTTCGGGAAGATGGGCAGCTGCAATTGTGGGAGTGAACAGACAGTCGAGCACTGTCTGTTTGACTGCAGTATCTTTGATGAATATCGTACTAACCTGCCAAGGGATGCCCGAAACTGGGCTAAAAGCAAATTTTATAATGATCACTACTGCAACCGAGTAGTGACCAAAATCGTTAAGGGACTGATGGACATGCAGGTCCACTAATGCCCCGATGCTTGTCAATTTCTCAAACATGATCTATGTTTATTGTTATGTTTTTACTCATTATTATTTAAAATGCTCTGTTTTAACAATGATTCTAGGTAAATTATGTGATATTTATCTCGATGTAATGGTCTGTATTTAAGTGCAATGTAATCTGATTATTAATAAAGGAATCACGTCAAGGGCGAGTCGATATAGTTGCTTTAGTGTGGTAGCTTAGATACTGCGCGAGAGAGGCACAATTTGTTAATTCTGTTAGAAATTTAACCAAGTGTCGGAGCTGGGGATGTGCTCCACAGCGGCGACCAGTTTACATGAAATCAGTTAGATGCCTTCATGGTGGGCCGATGTAAAGTTTAGACTTGTATTTTGCAACAATAAGGCCAATATTTTATATCCTTAACAAATATATTATCAATATTCCTTCATTTATGTCGTACTTTCATGCCAAAAACAGTAAAACAACATTTGTCGCAAAAATACGACGCGCGCGCGCTCATGTAAAATTGCTGAGCGCGCGTGCTGGAAGGTTAAAAACTACCTTTTGATACAGTTAACAGAGAGGAAATTTTTCCGTGGTGAATCTAACGGGAGCACATAACTATGAAAATATTGAAGCCTTTTAAAATGTGTTCGTTAATGAATGCCCCAAGAGTGCAGATAATTTGAGGGCTAAGACCACTAAAAAACACTTAAGTCGATGTCAAGTGAGAGTGTACGGCCAAGTCAATCTTATTCGAGTTATTCTGTGTGATTCACTTCATCTAAAAATCATTCTCTTGCAGACAACCGCATTTCAAAACGGCAGAAAACTTCCTTTGCTTCAAAAGAACGAGAATTTTGTTCTGTTTTCAGAAAAGAAAAGATATCTTTTTCCGAAATATGTCTCACTTTACACATGAACGCTTTTGCGGACTATATCCTCTGAATTATTCTAATGGTACGAATGTTTTTGATGAATTAAAGAACGAGAGATGTACCATAAGAATAATCAACAACAGGATTAAAATTTGGATTGAATATCGTTAAGGGGGTGATACACGAGAAGAAATTAATTTATTACAAACACCCGGAAGAATGGCTATGACGCCATTTGTTCACAGTAAAGGGCGAGACTGCTGGCCATTCATTTAAGGGGCCACCGTATAGATGACCAGCATTACTCCCTACAAGTCGGTTCCGTAATTTTAAACCGAGTCAAGGGACATGACCGGAACACTAGACCACGCACCTCCAGATGTAAATTTGAGAACTTGGAGGACATTGCAGCTACGACAGATTTTGCGAGGACCAGCCACCACTAGTGTACACGGCAGTGGATTTGTCAGCGACGAGCATCAAACCAGTGACTTCCAGATCACTAGCTCGCTGCCCTTGCCAACTGGACCACTGCACCCAGTATATTTGTTTTTCTATGTATTTCAACTATATGGAAGTTCTCGAAGTTAGAACGTTCAACATGTAAACGAAACCTCAGTATTTTCTCCAGATATTTTCAAACATGCAATATTCACATGAAAATGTAATAAAGAGTTATGCAAAAGAAATAAAATGTACTTCCTGCGACAACTCATAGTTACACAGGAGCAAAAGCAGATCCAAGCATTCTCTCCGGGTATGATTTCACGGCCTTCGGTTAGTCCAATGTGAATAAAAGGTTGGTTCAAACGAAAAATATTTTGCTGATGTTTAGTTCACTGCAGAAATCTGCAGCTATCCAGGGGCACGAACGTGGACGGATCAGCATCACCCCCATAAAATTTTAAGCATTTAAACCAAATAGACATGGACATTCAGGAGTAGTGATGGAAATCAGGTAATTGTTGACAATAAATGGCTAAGATTCGTGCATGTTACAAGCTCGCCAAGATGATTTTCCATCAAGTCTTACAAAGCGGCTCGTTCTATTCCCCTCGGGAGAGCCACCTCAGTCTGATTTTCTTTAATTTATATATATTATTTTAGCCTAATATATTTATACATAAAAAACGAAACATGCATATTTATAGATCACAAACAAAAACGGCGTCAAGGTTGGCGTGAAAAATTGGCTTGGTTAGCTTGGAACACAGATAAGGAAGCTATTCACAATAAATGAAATTCTGTCTTAGGAGATCAACGTGTTATATTTTCAATTGAAGTAGTAATGAGTAGAGGATTAGTAATTGGCATAGCATAACAATAAAACTGTATGCACAGGTTAAAAGAATTAATTGAAAAATGGAAATTATTCGTATGTGAATAATTTCTGTATGTTTTTGCGCTTAACAGCATAAAATAATATTAATTATTATAACTATAAAAAAAATATGACAGTTGGCGAGAAACTTCTTCACAGGTTACTGAGCTGAGAGAATTAAATACAAGCCTACCCATTACACTTAATACTCGAAAACACGTCAACACTTAATAACACTTAATTTGTGTCAAACACTTAATAAAAGTTACATTCCTTACATTAGTTAAGGTATATCAGTAATGGTACATCGGTAAATACTGAGTAGAGCATATACCTGTGCATAGAAGAACTTATTATACAAAAGGATTCAAATGGATCAAATAAGAAGGAAATAAAAATGGCTAACTTAGAATACTTATTAACTAAACATATCATAACAGAAATAGCATGTGAAACAAAACTAATATATGTGTGCATAGAACTTATTATACAAAAGGATTCAAATGGATCAAATAAAAAGGAAAGAAAAATAGCTAACCTAGAATATTTAATAACTAAATATATCATATAAAATGCATGTCAAATAAAACTAAGGAGAACTTATCGGATAAACCTCACATGCGCCAAAACACGTGCACAAAAATAATTTAAACAAGAAATTTCAGGGATAGGAGTAAGTCGAGTTATAGAAATAAAAACTTTTTGGCCTCTTTGAAAGCAAAAATTATAAATTCGAAATAATTTTTAGTAGATGTATCCCGATGCATACACATCGAAAAATAGGTAGATGGTAAAAAGCAGGTGCGTTTTCTTAGCCAATATATTTATGGTATATTAATGTACAAATCTTTCAATATCACTCAAGAGCAATATAACAATAGCATCAAGATAATAAATGATAAAAAGAAAACATTTTATGTGCCTAGCATCATACTATAATTTTTTTACCAATGCATGCATGTATACAAATTTAGAGTTATCACGCCATCATGTTTTTATTTCTCAATCAAGACAGTGGATTTCGAGTCCCAAAGACCAAAATGGCGGATGCATATACACATCGATAATTTGTAAATCGTAAATAGCACGTAGCGTATTTTTAACCACAAAGATTTTTGGTACAATAATTTCTGAAATTTTCTAAATATAATACAAGAACAGCATAACAATAGCACCAAATTCATAAGGGATAAAAAGTGTTTTTTTTTTTTTTTTTTTTTTTACATAAATTTTTACGCTAAGCCATCTGCTAAGAATTCTATACAAATACATGAATACGAGTGCAATTATAAATTAAAGTTTAACGTTATCTGAGATGCCAAATAATTTCACAGTTTAATATGCCACACAACAAGTGGTTTAAAATTAATAAAGGAAATACATGTATTCAGAATAGAAAAGACACAATTTACCGGATCACGAATAAAATTCTCTCTCTTGAACCATCATTTATCCCTGAAATAGAAAAACACAAATCTTCAGCAACTCCATCGTATCGTCATTTCTCGTCTAAAGCTGCCATGCTATGCGTTTACTTGCTGTGTAGGGAATCATATCCAAATCCACGTAAAGAACAAATCGCCACGTGGGAAAACATCGTGAAAGAATCTGTGCGTCCTTCACTTATGAAGTAATGGGGCGATCTGACTACCTATTGACCAGCGGACCACGTGACTGAGAGCCAGCGTTCAGCGTGCCTGCCCTAGAACCGGTATCTTACAGGTTTGGGACAGAAGTGGAAAAAGTGGCTGTCTGTTTTGTTATCATCACCTCCTTTCCTACGCTATCAATCCCTTGATTTTACTGTCTTTCTAATCTCTATCAACGCCACCTTCCTACTTACTGCAGTGTAAGTACGAGAAAAAATGAACGTATTTTTCCCTAACAATGGGCATATGAAAGAAGGCATTTCAGCGATCGCATAATAGAATCTACCTGTGGGGCAACACGAAACTTATCTTAATAAAATGGTTCATACACATGCATAGATATATACAAACATTTATCATTATCTTAAACAATATATATATATATATATATATATATATATATATATATATATATATATATATATATATATATATATATAATATATATATATATATAAATGATGAATGTATGATTATTGCTTAATTAACATCATTTATATATAAATAATCGTTGTTTTTAAATTTCTTATGCGACGCAAGAACAACTTTTGTTCTATTGAGCAACCATTTCTTCAAAACGTTTGAAATAATTTTGATGTTAGTAATTATAACTCAATAGTTCAATATTACAAATCTTATGAGAAAAACAATGTTTAAGGAAATATAAGGGGACAACGAAATGTATATAAACTATTGAAATAAATATAAACTATTGAAATGAAATATAAGAAATTTAAGTATTGAATTGAAAATGAAATATAAGAATTAATAACTCTTGCAAAAAAAATGAAAAATTGGACGATATAAGTACTTGTATATTAAGTTGCAGATTGCATAACTCTCATTCCAGAAAAGAAAAATTTAAAATAGTTAAAACTGAACACCAATCAATATATATATATATATATATATATATATATATATATATATATATATATATATATATATATATACACACACACACACACAGGACTAGATTTGAGGCGGAACGCGCCGATCCGGCTAATTGGGGTATAAACTGGAGCTCCCTGGTCCGATTGGACTTTATCTCCGGTCAGCACGGTAGACATTTCAAGGTAACAATCGCAGTGATACTCGAAATCGAGTTGTAATTCAGTGCTCGTGAAAAAAGAATAAGTTAAAGCTTACGTAAATGTAGATAGGGGTTAGGAGAAAAATTAAAATTAAGTTAAACTTAATAAACAGTAAGGAAAAATAAGAGACTTAAAATTAATTAAATTAATTAAGTAAAGTAATTAATACCAGTGAAAAACGTAATTAAAGTTAAAACGAGGAGGTAAGCAAAAGAGGCACGGCCTAGCGTGCCAGAAAAACATTAAGTAAGAGCTAGCCAGAAGTTCCCTGAGCTGGGATCGAACCCGGGTCAGGGCAGAAGTGCTCGCAAAGTATGGTAAAGGCGTTTAACAGTTTGGCTACGTTGTCGCCGGGCTTTCTGAGAACCGCGGCGACTTTACTGAGGAGCTGCAAAACGTCAGGGATGGCGGAACGCGCCGATACGGCGTTCCGGTAGCATATAACTACCTATACTCGAGTTCAAACAATAGGGAAATTTCAAGCCCGCTGATTCGCTGGTTTCTTCCCGTCATCTATGACATCACTTAGAGCAACTTTCAAAGACTTGATATGGTGGCGCCATCTTTTCCTCTGAAACTGAATCGTTCCATTACAATATACTATTTTGATTAAAACTTTTTAGAGCGTATATGAACCAATCGTGAAATAACTCGAATATGGTATTCTAAGTCGAGTTAAAAAAGTATATTTTTATTATGAAAAATACACTTAATTATTTAAAAGAAAACTTCTAACACTGAACTTTTTGAACAGAGCAAGAAAGTTGAACAGATTGAACAGATTTATTATTTTTAAATATTTTCGTACCACTCTCATTGATGTTCGAACAGAAGCATATCAACATGAAAATTTAATTTTACAGCGCAGGAGGCAGAAAAGAAATGGAAGGTCCAGAGGGACCGCTATAACAAAGAAAAGAAAAAGAGGAAAGAGAGCCAAACAAGCAGTGCTGCGAGTGCAGAAGTTTACATTTCAAAGTGGGGATTGTTTCCCATTTTGGACTCACTGCTAAGCAAATGTAGTGAAAATTCAAGGTATGTTTGTTTACATGAATTTCTCAGAATTGTTAATAACAGCTAATAGCTGTAAGATGATAATGTATATGAGTAATTAAAGGTTTTCTTAAAAGTAACCTTAATTTTTAACACCAAGAATTACTGTATCATAAAAATGAAGAACTTGGTAAACATAGTTGTGTGTGATTACTTTTATTTCCTATGTGCTGTAAAAATTATTATTTTTTCTTGTCAAATTTCATCATTTTTTAATCTACTTTTATTTAAATTAATAGTGATAAAAGTTAAAGGATTTGTACTATGCAAACGTGCATTAATAATGTACAGTTGGTATCTTTTTTTTTTTGTTTTTTTAATAAACTTTATGTTAATGAATAGTAAATTGAAACCCGAATATTTTCTTGAAATGTTTATCTCTGATCTTTTAGTAAGAAATAGCCACAAGTAATTCAAAGGAATCAAAATTAAAAGTTTTAATGCATTTAAACAAAGCTCATTGTCATCTGTGTATACACTATCTTATAAGTATGTATTATGTTATAAAATTTTGCACAACCATAAAGTCTTCGTTTATATGAATAATATGTTGTTTATTATTTTTTAAACATATTTTTAGCTCAATATGCAGCATTGGGGAAACTCCTCAGCTGACTGCCTCGCAGCCAGTATTTGATGATCCTCAAACCATGTAAGTGCTGTATTAAGTTATTTTTTTTATACTCTCATGTAAAAAACAAACTTTAAAAATTATTTATTAATAGACTGGGAAATAATTAAATATTCAATAGTAAATCAAGCATAAATTGACATTAAAAAAACAACAACTTTTTAAGTGTATTTGGATCTATCTTATATTACATCTGAAGATTTCGCTTGAAAAATTCACCATGCACAGGAGAATCTTAAATCCTCTACCTAGCGATTTTCCTTATCTTTCATTTAGAAATGTTGTTGGAAATTGAAATGAATAAATCACAATGTATTTCTGAATTTTATGCAAAAACAATGTTCATTTTTAGGGATGATAAAGAAAATGGCAGTTCTGAAACTGGTGATACGTTGGATGGCGCCAATTCAACTGCATTTGCATGTGCAAGTTTTTCTACACCTACACCTGGGTATTATACTTTTTTTATGTAATATATTTGAACTGAATCATGAGTGTAGTTAAAATGTAGTTTTGTGGGGGAGGTTCTGAGAAAAATAAGTACATAATCCATTTTAAAAAATTTAAAGCATGGTACTCATTCAAATTGAATTATTATAACTTTTACTCCCCCTTGTCTACATTCATGAACTGAATAATTTTTTATTCTGTTAATATTTAAACTTAATTATTTTACTGCTGATAAAGTGCTCTTAATGCTAGAATGCAAAACTCCATCATCAAACAAAACTGTCCATCAAGTTATGTAAATAAAGACCTTTTATCTATTTTCAACAGCTACAACAGTGTTGTCTCCCCCCCCCCCCCCCCATTTAAATGCCAAAAGCAAAAATATATTTTGCTGAACTCACAATGATGTATTTAAAAGTATAATCTAATAGTGTGTTAGTGTATTTCTAAGTAACTTATAAAGTGAAATGGTACGCACACTTATTCACAGTTCACAAAAAAGTAAACAAACAAACAAAAAAAAAATCAGCATGTGCATTTAATTAGTTCATCTCTTTATTCACAATTAAGAAATGAGAAATTACAAATATGTTTAGCAGTGATACATCTGAATTTATATACAGGGTGTCTATAATTAGAAAAGTAATGTATTTAGAATATGTAAGAAATAAATAAAAGAAAAAAATTAGATCGAGAAATGTCAAACACCAATTAAAGAATTTAAACTTATTATTATAGGCAAAGAAACAACTCAATAAGTACTTTAAAATAATTAACATTTTTGATTTATATTTATATGTAATATTTATTTAACATTTCTTTTTCTAGTAGCTTAAAGTTATTTTTTATAGTATAGAACTTTTACTAACAAATGTTTTTTGATTTTTAGATCCAGTAAAGATATTAGAAAAAGGACACAAAACTGGATACTTTGATGCCCGACATGCAAGAAACCACCAAATATATAGCCGAATATTTCTGTAAACAAAATGATAGCGAAGAGGATACTGTGTCAAAATTTTGCCAGTATCTTAGATGTAGACTAAAAAATCTATTTTACTGATTACAGGCGACTAAAGCATGAAAACTTGGGTGAATTTGAAAATATACTTAGGACGCACTCAGTATCAGTATATCTGATACTGACTTTTCCAGTTTAGGACATTTGCTGATATTCTTATACAACGGGTAGGTGCTGTTCGACAATCTAACTGTAGATGGTGCTGTGCAACTGTAGAGGTGCATACGCAATCATTAATTAGAGATGCTTTTATGAGTTACGTGACGCCTCTGCAGGTTGAATACCTGTTCATGGGCTTTGATCCTCAAAAGTTTCTACTGTGATAACGGCAAAGAACATTCCCCTTGCGATGAACGGAAATGCCTTTCGCTGCAACACATGCCTTCGGAGAATATCTCCAAGGAGTTACTTTGTCCGAGGATATGATAAGCGGGCGACATCCTCGGGATAGTCTGCACTTTAAAGGAAAGATTTTTTTTTTATGATTCCTTTTTGTTTCCCCAGAAACCATTTATTTCCAGGTTGACACAAGGCAGGGCTCCGTAATTTCCTGTCGCTCGAGACGAAAAGAGGCTGTAGGAGGAAAAGGTCTTTAGTTCAGTGATCAGTCGGTGCGCGGGAATTCAAAATGATCCAAAGAATGCGCGATTCAACGTTATTACTGACTGACGCCTACATCAAGCCGCCGACAGGGGGAGAAAGCCCTCCCCCCTCCCTGCAGAAGAGCGGGGTGAAAGTGACGTCAGCGAGTGGACTGGTGACATCAGAACAGCGGAGCCATAAAATGCTTCCACTCCCGCCGCGGAGCATCACCCTCTCTGATAGCGCATACAGATTGGTACAGAGTTCTCTGCATCTGCCAGTGATTAATGTTCTTTCTGTACTCTGTATATGCGCTGATCTCCTCCTCTGGCGGTCCGTATGCATAGCATCAAAGGAGAACCCGAGGTCCCGGGGGTCAAATTGTGACAGTGGGGGCGGGGGACACTGGATCAAGAAACACGAGACACTTTGGGGGCTTGAATGGGGGGGGGGGGTTCTAAATGGGGGAATATCTGGAAGACACGTGTTCATTCACATCGCTTTGGACTAGCAGCACGTTGTCTTTCTTTCAGCACGTTGTCTTGCAAAATCGAGTGGAGTAATGATTTCACGTTGAAATTTTTAGAGATCTATCAGAATGAATGTATTATTTGGGATCCTAAGCATCCATTTCATAAAAATAAACTGAAAGTGCACGATTCATGGATGAAAATATTGGCCACTTTAAACAGGCATATTCCTGAATTGAAGGCCAAAAGAAATTCATTAATGTGCACCTTTCGTGGCTATCGTCGCAAGAAACAAGCCTCAATTCAATCGGGTGCAGGACAAGCCGATATTTACCAGCCAATATGGCTTGCCTATCAAATGATGGAGAATTTCCTGGGGCCTGAGTACAACTGCGGATCGACCCTAAATACCGTGGACAATATTAAAGTAAGTAGCCTTTACCTTTGTGAATGCCTAAAATGTTTTATTGAAAAAATATTTCAAAATAAACATATAATATTAATATAAATATTTGAAGATAAATTAAGGGGGTAGGGTCACGATCCAGATTCCCTGTGAAAATAACTCATTTTTAAGAAAAATTTTTAAAAAAATTCTATTGAATATAAGTTTCTAATTTTTTAACTATATATTGACTGACGAATATTACATATTTTAACCAGAGCTTTTATAATTTAAATACCTTGTTAATTTTTTAAAAATATATAACTTCTACTATATGTATTTTTTTTCAGAAACACCAAAATTACGTCGTTTTATGTTACTAAATTACTATAAATTAATGTTTCTATAAATCCCCTTAAGAATATATATATATATATATATGTGTGTGTGTGTGCACGCGAGTAATTAGTATGATTTTTAATCTGATTTTCTTTAGTTTATATATTTTATTTTTGCTTAATATATTTATACTTAGCATATTTATATATATATAAATATATATATATATATATATATATATATATATATATATATATATATATATATATATATATATATAGCATAATATATAATATATGTACAATAAATTGAAATACACGTGCAAAAGTTTTTGCACGTGAGTAATTAGTATGATTTTTTAATCTGATTTTCTTTAGTTTATATATTTTATTTTTACTTAATATATTGATACATAGCATATTTATAGCATATTAGTTACATTTTGCAAGTAGGATTGAAAAATCAGCGATAAGCATGCTTTTACCACCACCGTATAGATGACCAGCATTACTCCCTACAAGTCGGTTCCGTAATTTTAAACCGAGTCAAGGGACATGACCAGAACACTAGACCACGCACCTCCAAATGTAAATTTGAGAACTTGGAGGACATTGCAGCTACGACAGATTTTGCGAGGACCAGCCACCACTAGTGTACACGGCAGTGGATTTGTCAGCGACGAGCATCAAACCAGTGACTTCCAGATCACTAGCTCTCTGCCCTTGCCAACTGGACCACTGCGCCCAGTATATTTGTATTTCTATGTATTTCAACTATATGGAAGTTCTCGCAGACAGACCGTTCAACAAGTAGACCACAGTATTTTCTCCAGATATTTTCAAACATGCTATATTCACATCAAAATGTACTAGAGTTATGCAAGAGAAACAAAATGTACTTCCTGCGACAACTCACAGTTACACAGGAGCAAAAGCAGATCCAAGCATTCTCTCCGGGTATTATTTCACGGGCTTCGGTTAGTGCAATGTAAATAAAAGGTTAGTTCAAACGAAAAATATTTTGCTGATGTTTAGTTCACTGCAAAAATCTGCAGCTATCCAGGGGCACGAACGTGGACGAATCAGCATCACCCCCATAAAATTTTAAGCATTTAAACCAAATAGACATGCACATTCAAGAGTAGTGATGGAAATCAGGTAATTGTTGACAATAAATGGATAAGATTCGTGCACGTTACAAGCTCGCCAAGGTGATTTTCCGTCAACTCTTGCAGAGCGGCTCGTTCTATTCCCCTCGGGAGAGCCACCTCAGTCTGATTTTCTTTAATTTATATATATTATTTTAGCCTAATATATTTATACATAGAGAATTTATACATAAAAAAAACGAAACATGCATATTTATAGATCACACACAAAAACGGCGTCAAGGTTGGCGTGAAAAATTGGCTTGGCGAGCTTGGAACACCGATAAGGAAGCTATTCACAATAAATGAAATTCTGTCGTAGGAGATCGTCTTATTTTTTCAATTGAAGTAGTAATGAGTAAAGGATTAGTAATTGGCATAGCATAACAATAAAACTGTATGAACAGGTTAAAAGAATTAATTGAAAAATGGAAATTATTCGTATGTGAATAATTTCTGAATGTTTTGCGCTTAACAGCATAAAATAATAATAATTATAACTATAAGCAAAGTATGACAGTTGGCGAGAAACTTCTTCACAGGTTACTGAGCTGAGAGAATTAAATAAAAGCCTACCCATTACACTTAATACTCGAAAACACGTCAACACTTAATAACACTTAATTTGTGTCAAACACTTAATAAAAGTTACATTGCTGACATTAGTTAAGGTAAATCAGCAATGGTACATTGGTAAATACTAAGTAGAGGATATACCTGTGCATAGAAGAACTTATTATACAAAAGGATTCAAATGGATCAAATAAAAAGGAAACAAAAATAGCTGACCTAGAATTCTTAATAACTAAATACATCATATAAAATGCATGTCAAACAAAACTAAGAGAACTTATCGTATAAACCTCACATGCGCCAAAACACGTGCACAAAAATAATTTAAACAAGAAATTTCAGGGATAGGAGTAAGTCGAGTTATAGAAATAAAAACTTTTTGGCCTCTTTGAAAGTAAAAATTATAAATTCGAAATAATTTTTAGTAGTTGGATCCGGATGCATACACATCGAAAAATAGGTAGATGGTAAAAAGCACACGGCGTTTTCTTTTCCAATATATTTATGTACAAATTTTTCAATATCTCTCAAGAGCAATATAACAATAGCATCAAGATAATAAATGATAAAAAGAAAACATTTTATGTGCCTAGCATCATACTATAATTTTTTTACTAATGCATGCATGTATACAAATTTAGAGTTATCACGCCATCATGTTTTTATTTCTCAATCAAGACAGTGGATTTCGAGTCCCAAAGACCAAAATGGCGGATGCATATACACATCGATAATTTGTAAATCGTAAATAGCACGTAGCGTATTTTTAACCACAAAGATTTTTGGTACAATAATTTCTGAAATTTTCTAAATATAATACAAGAACAGCATAACAATAGCACCAAATTCATAAGGGATAAAAAGTGTTTTTTTTTTTTTTTTTTTTTTTTACATAAATTTTTACGCTAAGCCATCTGCTAAGAATTTTATACAAATACATGAATACGAGTGCAATTATAAATTAAAGTTTAACGTTATCTGAGATGCCAAATAATTTCACAGTTTAATATGCTACACAACAAGTGGTTTAAAATTAATAAAGGAAATACATGTATTCAGAATAGAAAAGACACAATTTACCGGATCACGAATAAAATTCTCTCTCTTGAACCATCATTTATCCCTGAAATAGAAAAACACAAATCTTCAGCAACTCCATCGTATCGTCATTTCTCGTCTAAAGCTGCCATGCTATGCGTTTACTTGCTGTGTAGGGAATCATATCCAAATCCACGTAAAGAACAAATCGCCACGTGGGAAAACATCGTGAAAGAATCAATCAGCAATCAGCAACAGTCTGGATAGAAGTTCCTGGGAACTGGTTCCCTCTACTTCTAAAAATATCTTTTATTTTATAGGAGCTTGCCTTAATTAAATTTGGCTGTGGAGTTGTTAGTGTGTAAAAATAATAAATTGTGGTGTGTTGGGTTCTTCGAATTTCTGCGACCAGAGAAAGTTTAGGGATAGGAAAAAATAAAATAAAAAATAAAATGAAAGCAAAAAGGTGTTAGTGATAAAAAATATTTTTTACCTTGAGTAATGGTTCCATTACCCAAGTATTAATTTTATAAGGTTTTATAAGTGTTTTTTACCGTAAACAGGTTTACGTATTATTTTCAAGATTTTTTCATTTTTTTTTTTTTATTATTTCATTTTTAGTAAAAATTAAATTAGAAGCAAATAATAATAGAAAGCAGACCAGAGCCTAGCAAACTGTGCAAGAAACGGAAGGGGGGAGAGAGGAAGAGAAAAAGTTGATCGGCTGGGGATTCGATCCCACAACCTACAGATTCGGAGCCGCGCGCGCTAGCGCTGTGCTACAGTGGACACGAAGGGAAAGGGGAAATTACCAGTCAAGAGCAAGAGACGCTCTAGGTCTCTTCCTATTGAAAGGTTTCTTGTAATCATAGTTGGAGAGTTCAGTTAAAAGAGTGATAGTATTAGATTCAATGCTATTATGAAATTTAATATTAAGAGAATTAATAAAGCTTGTTAGGGGGGGAAATTAAGTTCTTCGTAGATTTTACGATTCCTGAAGTAGTAGGGGGCTTCTACAATATCTCTTATGGTTTTATTTTGAGCAGCACAGATTTTAGTAATGTGATATTTAGCACAGTAAGACCAGGTCTGGCAAGCATAAGTAAGAATAGGTCTGAGGAAAGCACTGTAGATGAGCAACTTTAGTTTTAAGTTCAAATAGCGAATCTCGAGCAATTAAGGGGAGAAGTTTTCTTTTAGCAGCTCGAAATTTATCAGTAATTTGTTTAATGTGGGGGCGCCAAGTGAGTTTTTTATCAAGGATAATGCCTAGATATTTACAGGAGGTGGACCAGGGCAGAGCAGTGTTGTCAATTATGATTTTGTAGTCATTGTAAGAGTCAAGTCTTTTATTTGTAAACATGACAGCAACACATTTATCAGTATTGAGTTTAATTTTCCATTTAAGTGTCCAGGAGTTGATGTGCTGAAGGTGAATGTTTAACTGATTCACAGCAAAGTTAATTTTGTTGGATGATGTGTATATAGCTGTGTCATCAGCGTAGACTGCTGTGTTGGTTCTAAAGTGTGTGGGAAAGTCATTTACATAGATACAGTACAACGCTGGACCCAACAGGCTGCCCTGCGGAAGACCGCATTGAACTCTATGCTTGACAGAGAGTGTGTTTTTAAGTTTAACTTGGAAAGTTCTGTTAGTAAGATAGCTATGAATTAAGTGTATGATGTTGGGAGTGAACTTGTAATTAATTAATTTGTGTATGAGACCTTGTATCCAGACAGAATCAAATGCTCTGCTAATATCCAGGAATACAGCAGCAGTGGATTTACTATAGGTTTTAGCTTTAGTGAGCTCATCAACCACTCTATATAGCTGATGTGGTGCTGATAGAGAACGCCTAAAGCCAAATTGGTAGGGGGAGAGGATATTATTCTCATCAAGGTGAGTGTTAATATTATTGAGGATGAATTTTTCAGCTATCTTACTGATAGTTGATAACAGACTGATGGGTCTATAGCTAGAGGGATCTTTGGGGGATTTACCAGGTTTATGAATAGGTATTATAAGAGAGTTTTTCCAGGGAGAGGGGAAGTAACTGGTGCGTATGATAGCATTAATGAGGGTAGCATAGGTTTTAAGGTGGAGATTTTTAAGCATTATGGCAGTGATATTATCTGCACCAGGAGCTTTGTTGTTTTTAAGTTTCCTAATATGGTTAATTACTTCAGAGGGGGGAATTTGAGGGTTAGGGGGGGGGGTAATAGGGTTATCAAGGAGGTTATTAACATTGATATTAACTTCTCTCTCAGTGGGGGGGTGGGAAAGATTATGGGGGGTGAATTGATTAGCAAGATTTTTAGCAAAGAGTGCTGCTTTATCCTCTAGAGTAAGAGCATATGCATTGGTAGTGTTGTCAACAAGGGGTGGAATGTTGTAAGTGGAAGATTTAAGTTGTTTAGTAGCTTTCCAAATGGAATTATTATCAGTAGTGAGATTTGAAACATGATGGTTCCATCTGGTGTTTGATTTGTATTTAATGTAGGTTTTAAGATTGTCTTGTGCTTGGTTCATAAGTGTTTTGTGTTGTGGTTGCCTAGTTTGCTGCCATGTTTTTCTAGTTTTGTTCCTGAGGTGTTTGAGATGGTTAAGGGTTTTGTCAGTGTAGTATTTAGAGTGATTACTATGGATAGTTTGAGTAGCAGTGTTGTAGGCATTGGTAATAGTGTTGGTGATGTAGTCAGTGTAGCTATCAATCTCGTCCTTCACTTATGAAGTAATGGGGCGATCTGACTACCTATTGACCAGCGGACCACGTGACTGAGAGCCAGCGTTCAGCGTGCCTGCCCTAGAACCGGTATCTTACAGGTTTGGGACAGTAGTGGAAACAGTGGCTGTCTGTTTTGTTTTCATAACCTACTTTCCTACGCTATCAATCCCTTGATTTTACTGTCTTTCTAATCTCTATCAACGCCACCTTCCTACTTACTGCAGTTTAAGTACGAGAAAAAATGAACGTATTTTTCCCTAACAATGGGCATATGAAAGAAGGCATTTCAGCGATCGCATAATAGAATCTACCTGTGGGGCAACACGAAACTTATCTTAATAAAATGGTTCATACACATGCATAGATATATACAAACATTTATCATTATCTCAAACAATATATATATATATATATATATATATATATATATATATATATATATATATATATGTATAATATATATAATATATATATTGTATATATATATAATATATATATATATATATATATATATATATATAAATGATGAATGTATGATTATTGCTTAATTAACATCATTTATAGATAAATAATCGTTGTTTTTAAATTTCTTATGCGACGCAAGAACAACTTTTGTTCTATTGAGCAACCATTTCTTCAAAACGTTTGAAATAATTTTGATGTTAGTAATTATAACTCAATATTTCAATGTTATAAATCTTATGAGAAAAACAATGTTTAAGGAAATACAAGGGGACAACGAAATGTCTTTACAAAAAGAAAATGAAATATAAAGTATTGAAATGAAATATAAGAAATATAAACTATTGAAATGAAATATAAGAAATATAAGTATTGAATTGAAAATGAAATATAAGAATTAATAACCCTTGCAAAAAAAATGAAAAATTGGACGATATAAGTACTTGTATATTAAGTTGCAGATTGCATAACTCTCATTCCAGAAAAAAAAAATTTAAAATAGTTAAAACCGAACAATGCAATCTGCAACTGAAAACTGAATATACAAGTATTTATATGTCCAATTTTTAATTTTTTTCAAGAGTTATTATTTCTTAAAAAACTTTATATTTCATTTTCTTTTTGTATATACATTTCGTTGTCCCCTTACATTTCCTTAAACATCGTTTTTCTCATAAGACTTATAATATTAAAATATTGAGTTATAATTATTAACACCAAAATTATTTCAAGCGTTTTGAAAAAATGGTTGCTCAATAGAGCAAAAGTCGTTCATGCCTGGTAGAAAATTTTTTTAAATAGCGATTATTTATTTATAAGTGATGCTAATTAAACAATAACCATATATTCGTCAATTTTAACAAAATTTTTAGAAATCCTTCGTTTGCTTTTTCACTGAATTTTTCTTGAATAGGATGCAAGACACATCTGAATTGAGTGTTTGATCTATTCTTCGCTAGTCTGCCTGTACTTAGACGCTTAATTATCTGCATAACTTAATGTTTGATATTATTTAATGTTCAATAATTATGGCCAATGTCTTATATGAGTGTTCTTTAGAAAGAACATTCACCATTTTTTACATTGAGTGTTTTAATCGAAATCTTAGACAGAGAAATTAAATATTTGATGAATATTCATTCAAGTTATATGTGAAAAGAAGCTTTAAAAATGTATGTTAAATGTTTGTATTATTTTCTTAGGTAGGTTACATGGGAACATGAATTATTTTCTATGTGGACGTTTTTAACGCTTTATAGATTTCAAAATTAGGACAAATTAATTATAAATAATTATATACTTTCTCCATTACAGACACATTAAACTTTAAGCGTTCATAATTATCACCTTTTCTTAGCTTGGTTTGATAAGAATATTTAGAATTTTTGGCGAAGCCATTTTGACGCTTCATCTTTAACGAAGAGATAATTATTGAAAATATATTTATTTTATTCATGGAGACACAATTTTTTTTTAAACTGAAAAGAAATTATCACCTTTTTCTTAGTTTAGTAGTATATTCATCACCTTTTCTTAGCTTTGTTTGATAAGAGAATTTAGAATTTTTGATGGAATCATTTTGACGCTTCATCTTTAAGGGATGAGAGAAATATTGAAAAAGTATTTATTTTATTCATTAAGACACACACATTTTTCTTTCAACTGATAAACAATTATCGCCTTCTACTTAGGTTAGTAATATAATAATTACAAAATAAAAACAACTTTTTATATACTGTAGAGCTCCCTTCAGAAGAGACTTGAGACGGGTTTTAAGGTTGCTGCCTCGGGGAGGTCGGTTCTCAAAATGAGGGTTCGGGAATAATCAACACCCCAGTACTATTTCCCGCGGAAAGTATTTATCGCTCTTTAGGCATTAAGAAAATTATGAGGGTTTTAACAATTTAGGCTTTAAGAAAACCATAGCATGTTTTGATTTCCATTTTCATGTAATCAACGTATTTTGGAACTTTTTACCCTGCACAGTATTACTTACTATTTCCAAAGTAATGTAAGGGAGTTTCAGAAAACCTGAATAAAATTTAGAGTCATGTTTATTTTTATAAATACTGGATCATACAAAAATTTATTATTATAGATACAGATTTCAGGGTATTTGGGTTTTGCAACTGTTATTTTTTCTTTCGCCAAAGGAGACGCGATCTTTTTCGGTAATTTTGTTTTCATTTAAGGGGTCTCAGGAGTCTTACTTTTTTACTGAAGGTGCACTTTAGCATCATGTCACATTGAGTTTTATTTCTCATTCCCTATAAAACATAAATACATGAAGTTTTTGCCACTGGAAGCTTAATATATGTTCTATGTAGAATAATTATTTCAATTTTCTACAACTGGTACTTTAATTAATTTTTAAATTTTTATTTTGAGGAAAATTTTAAAATTGTGTTTTGGCTTGCATTTATCGCGCGCAAGACTGTAGCAAAACTAGTGGTTCTAGAGTCCTAAAAAATCCAAGATTCACGAAAGCATATATTAGTAGTATGAAATTAGGGATTAACCAACACACGAACCAGATGCGGATCGTGGAGCAAGGGGGCGGGGCCTCTTGAACAAAGAAGTTTGTAGTTCGTGTCTGACCACTTAATGAAAAGACTTTACCAGATAACTTTCATATTCCAAATTTACAAGAAATGTTATACCTTTTAAGTGGTGCTAGCCTATTTTCCACTCTCGACTTAACTTCAGGGTTTCACCAAATGTCTATGGATCCCAGTCATGCACATTTCATTGGGATAACTACGGAAATAGGTCTTTTAGATTTTAAACGTATGCTCTTTTGTTTAAAGAATGCCAGTTCCAGTTTCCAAAGATTAATGTCTTTAGTATTATCAGGATTGTCAGAATTTGCAATAGGTGTGTACATCGATGATATAGTAATTGCATCCAAAACTTTTGATGAGCATTTACATAAATTAGAATTAGTTTTCCAGTGTTTAAAAGTCGCAAATTTAAAATTAAAGTCTAAGAAATGTAAAATTGCTAAGGAGGAGATATCTTATTTAGGACATAGAGTGTGTAAAGGAAAGTTAATGCCTGACCCTAAAAATTTGGAATCGATTAAAACAGCTGTTCCGCCAAAAACTAAGAGGCAGGTCAGAGCATTTCTGGGGCTAACTGGGTTTTATAGAAAATTCATACAAAATTATTCTGAAGTTGCTCTTCCCCTAACTGATTTAACTAAAGAATCAAATGCTTTAATGGACGGATACTCATGAAACTGCTTTTAAAACTCTTAAGGATGCTGTGAACCATGTCTAATGTTACCAAACTTTGATATCCCCTTCACCTTGTTTACTAATGCATGTAAATATGCTGTTGGTGCTGTGTTGTGAAGTTTCTCTCTGTGGTTAAATCTATGCCCTCCTGACTAAATATTAGCAATAGTTAATGAAAAGTGTATTTTCATCTCATGCACCTCGGACATCTGGTTTCTAGCCGCTAAAGTGTTTTTTTTTCCTCCCACGTGGTCGGTTGTTGTTTCTCGAAATATACGTTTTAGCCATTTGCAAGTTTAAAAATCCCTTTTTAGTATGTTCAAAACTAAATTTCTTCATTCAAGTTAATTCGGTGAGTTCGCAGTAAGTTTCTCTTTCTCCCTTTAGAATTTAAAGTAATTTCAGTAACTCTAAGTTATGTTTGCAAATTATTTAGTGCTTCGTATAGTAATTCTAAAATGGCGGATGCTGCTAAAAATAGCCATCTTGTTTCAACTTTCCCCAAATTTTCCTCAAATTGGGCAGTTCGAGAAGAAAGGCAGAGCTTCAGCTGATCATGTGAGGTCGCGTACGTGGTCAGAGCAATGAAAAAAGTTTTTGTGACGTCAGACGCAACGTTCGGTCACTTTTGGGCAGGTTTTTTTTTCGAAAGGAGATCGGCAGAACTAGCACTTCTTTCCCAACTCAAATCCCTACGTGTGGAACAGTCCATTTCAAACAAGAGGTGAAATAGGTTTAAGGGTGGCGCCAGCTATTCACTATTCTACGCTTCACTTCCCAGTTACAAGTTGATCTGCATAACATTCGTAGGGATTTTAATATTGAGCAAAAAGTTGTCCTGCACCCAGATGATGCAACGTCAGTAGATATCATTGTGCAAAAGATGAAAAATTCCTCTTATAATCCTGTGTTATTGTACTAACCTGTAGGAGTTCCTTTGGCTGATTTTCCTACGATCGATGAAAATGAATTCCTATTAGGATTAATGAACGACGCCCAGATAAAGTTATTTGAGATGTATGGCAGCATATGTGTAATGGTTGACTCTACACATGGTACGAATCATTATAACATTCAGTCGACAACTCTCGTGGTACATGATGAGAACCATGAGGGTTTGCCTGTTTGTACATTGTTTTCCTCCAGAACAGCTGCTGAAACCATCATACCCTTTTTTAATGAGATAAAAAAATGTCTCCCAAATATTGAAACAAATGTCTTCATGAGTGATGACACAAACTCATATTATAATGCCTGGCATGCTGTATTCCATGATCAGCCAAAGCATTTATTATGTTCTTGGCATGTCAATAAAAATTGGAATACAAATATTAATAGCAAAGTTAAAGATATAGGTAATAAAGAAACAATAAAGAAAGAGCTGCAAATACTATTAACTGAATTGGATAGAACCACATTTGAGGGAAGATTGGAAAATTTTATGAATGTATATGAAGGTAATGAAAAAGATTTCATTACGTATTTCAAACAACATTATGCCGAAAGATGCGAGAAATGGGCATACTAGTGCCGTTTACATGTGCCAAAAACCCGGGTAAAAGCAGGGTCGTTTCTTACTTTTTCCCTACGATAGGGAAAAATGCAGGGTTGATTTTCGACCCTGCTTCGACCCAGGATAAAACCCGCTAATTACCCATGATGCATTTCGAAGCTGGGAGTAAATAACATGGCGGGTTTGAACTTGTGTGAATCCATGAAAATGCAGCTAAATGATCGATGGAAGGATCTGAAACCCCTTAACGATCGCATAATTTTCAAGAAAACAGTAGAAAAGTGCCTATTTTTTTCCCGGAGGATTTCATTTATTTCTTGATTTGACCATCTAGTTTAAAAAAAAGGCTAAGATTCCTTATTAACCCGATTTCTCGCCAAGGCGATTTCGCGCCAAATGTGTTCGTTCCCTGTGCTCGGGAAATCCGCCTTGACGAACTACGTCACAAGGGTTGCTGTAATATTAAGCTAGCCGGTTCAGGAGGTCAAAAGTCAGTTCAAATTTTTTTCTGCTCTGGTTAGCTGCTTGACCGACGGATTTCTGCATTGGATTAACACGTGCTTGGTGACTATTAACACGTGCTTGGTGACTATATCATTTTCTAACTTCATTTTTAGAGTTTTTATACTTTATTTCTTCCGTCCTATAATCGTCAGAGCAATTTTGAGTTCTATCTTGCAGAATACCTTTTTACGAAGTCTTGCGCGATCAGGGGTGTGTGTAATTTTAATGCATTTTTAGAAATTGTTAGGGAAATAAATTGGGATGAGTGGAGGGTACGTCCAAACAGTGCTGATTCCTAAAAAAAATTAACAAAAAAATAAAAAAAATTTTAAAAAACCAAAAAAATTACTATTTTTTGATAGATACTATTTTTAGAGGTAACTATTTAACTTAAGAGGGCACCATTTTAAGCTGTAGTTCTTTATAAATAACTTAAATACTATAGTTGTTTTAAATTTTAATTAACAAGGCAGCCTTTTTTATTTTTAAGTGTAGTTGTAGTGCGGTCAATGATGAACAAAAATATGGAAACAACGTTTCCGAGATGTATCTGAGACCATAACTACTTAAAAAATATTTTTCCAGCTTTTATTTCAAGAAGAACGACGTTTTTTAATAATAAACTTCAATATTTTAAAAATCATCACCGGATATTTGCAAGTAAGTTTTATTTATTAATAAATCTCTTTATACTCTCATTTTATAGTAAAAGTTTAATAAATAAGCTGTGTTGCATGCTATCCGACGAGTAGCGCGAAGGGGGCGGGATTTAAGAACCAGTCTTAGGCCCGTATGCAGAACAAACGCTGGAGCTTTGTGTGTCTCGCTTCGCAAACGGGGGGTTGTTGCGAGAGTAGGGGGTGAGCACTCTTTTTAGCTATGCTGATCAAACAATTTGCGCTTCCGCAAATGATGACGTCAAGATGTGTAAGGAAACCTTATATGGTCAAGCCACGCCCTTTTTCTCCTCCCTTTTGCGGGAGCTGGGGTCCCTCGCGAACCCTAAACTGCGGGGGGGATTCGACGGTCAATTTAGCGAAACCGTCCGACTGAACTGCCTCAAACACGGCATTTTAATTGCTTCCTTGCGTTGGGGTTCAAGAAAAAGTATACAGTATTGGAAAAAACCCGCGCTTTGACTTCGATCAACGTGGCTGTTTCTTTTACATTTTGTAGATAAAATTGTCACATCAAATTTTTCATTAGAGGAGATCGAGAAAAAAGTGCAGTGAAGGCATCACTGATGAGTCATTCTATTCATCTGCATTGGTAAGTAATTTCAGTTGTATTTGAAAAGAAAAAAATGTAATTTGACTTTAGCAATATCCTAATATTTTATTATTATTTTTTTACTTGTAGGCTGTTTTAAAACAGAAAAAAATGGATGGTAAGTAAACTATTAATTTTGTATTTAATTACCTGTTTTTTAGAATTTCTTTTAATCATTTTCAATGCTATTTATAATATATCATATTTTTACATTGCAAGATATTTATCATAAATAAATTTAATTAAAGCAAAATTTTAAAATGTCCTAATGCTTATTTAAGGGACAATTAAGTACTAAAAATGTTCTGTTAGACTTTTCTGGCATTTGTGTACAAGAATATCATATTTCTATTTTTGTTTATAAATCTTATTATAAATTTTTAAAAATGCTGTTAGTTAATCATTAAACAAAGATCAAAATATTTTGTTGCAGGAGGCTTTGTTACCAGGTAAAGATCACCGCATTATTAATATTTGAGGGTGGGGATTGAGACCATGACATTGTACACTGAAATAGCAAATATAAATTTAATAATTGTGCTTCAAAAGATTACTGCCAATGCTCAGTCATATATCAGAATTATGTTTAGCTTTATGATTGTTAAATGCAACTATGTATTTAATAATCATAAAGCTAAGAAAAATCCCAGAGAAAAAAATAGCTATTGTAACTAACAAAATGAATGTTTGTTTCATAATGCTTTTGGAAAATTTGAATTTTTTAAATAAATTTAAAGTAAAATTATTTGCTATTTATACTAATTAATTCCCCCCCCCCAGAAAGTTGTTGTTATTCAAAGTGAATTACAATACATGAGATTGTAACTACCACTAAAACAGCAGAAACAAAGTCTTGGCATATTGCTCAATCATCAAGCAAGTTATTTGGATTTTGATAAATTTAAATCAAATTTTTGTAACAAGTTTTAAAATATAAATTTCAGACTGAAATTGTTGGAGATAATTAAAATTTTTTTAGTACCATACTTTATAGAAATTAAACAATTGTATGTTTTACGTAACATACATAGTTTTATGTAAATGCCTGCATAGAACTCTTCTTCATAATTATTTGCAGTTTTACTATATAATCTGTGACAATAACTTCTATGAAATAACATATGTTGATTTTTATGTATGACATAATAGCTCTGTTCCATGTGCTATCTCATTTACTATGTATTTTTTATTATTTTCTAGACAGTTCAACAGTACGTGGCAGGAAGCATCTAGCATTAAAAAGAAAAAGAGAAGCAGCAAATTTGAAGCTGAGGCTCTTCAAACCCAAAAAACTATGGTGCAAGAAATCGAAACAACATCCCGGCAAGGAATTCTGCTAAAAATTAATCAAAATTTAGAAACATTAATTAAAATAATGGAAGACAAAAATAGTTGTTAGTCAGAAATAAAAAGCTTTTAGAGCTCATAAATGCTGAAGATGTTGTAGAAAAAATGTAATAAACACATAAATTCATGTTTGCACAGTCTAAATTTTTGTAATAAAAACTTCATCTTCCATCTCAAGTGGATTATCCGTATCTTGTAATATCCATTCCCTGCTTAAAGAAAGGGATAACATCCTTCTCCTTCGCAAAGCGAATGACTATTCCGGCTTTGCGAGAGAAAAGACGAGTCTTACGAGAGCTCCCTACTAGCCGCAAGTTTTGATCACGTGACGTTCGTATTTACGAGAGAAAAAGGTCTCGCTGTTTGATCTGCATCGCGATTGCGACCCCTCTGCGGAAGGGAGGGGCTTTGCGAGAGCTTTGCTCTCGTAAGTGTTTGATCGGCATACGGGCCTTACTCACTAGCCGTGCGGAGGGCTGGGGTAAACAACAATGGCGCCAAGGTTGGCGCGAAAAAATTGACTTGGCGAGAAAATGGGTCAATTGGGAAGCTGTTCCAAAAAAAAAAAAAAAAAAAAAAAAAAAAAAAACCATCTCCAATTGCATTATAAATAGAATGGTACTGCCATCTGGTATGTAAAATAAGAAATAAAATTTCAGTAACATTTTCATTTAAAGTGTTATGGTAAAATTAATAAATTTAATAAGTATTATCAATAATTAAAAGTAACATTAAAATTTATTTATAAATTAATTATTTTAGAATTCACAGATAAAAATTTATTTATATCTATTTATGATTTTTTTATTTATGCATGACTAAAAATTACTGAAACAAAATTGAAATCAAAATTACATTTTGATTTTATAAAAGGATTTATTAAAACAATAAGTATCTTACAATTAATCTTATAATTTAAAAAAATGCACATATCGATTGGAAAATTTTCTTTCCAGTCTTTATTACTTCAGGAATTTAAAACAATTTCTTCCCACCAAACAGAGCTTCGTAATTTTGCCCACATTCTTTGTTGTGGAAAAACTAAATTTAGCGATGAAGCCATAGATCGTACGATTATATCTAACTAGCTGAAAACCCGCGCTTCGCTACGGAGTACATTCAAATTAAATACAACGGTCAACGTATGCAATTTATGCCAAAAAATAAATATATATATTTATAATAAATGCGATGATCAATGTATACAATTGATGTAAAATATCTATCTATATATATATATATATTTATAAAAAAATCGTACGGGATATGCATTTTTTTTGGATAATATCCAATCGTCTGCTGCATTAGAAAGAGAAAAAAATATTTTTTTTGTCTATTTAGTTGTTACGCACGTGACGATAAATTTATTGAAAGTACCAGAAAAAGAAATCACGTGATCAGCATTTAATAAATTAAATTCTAAAAATTAATCTTTAAAAATTCACGAAAAATCAGGAAATGGAGGTAAAAATTCGAAAAAAATTTCATTTTGAAGGATTTTTTATGATCTTTCTCGTGATATAAATTTTATAACCCTCAAAGTATTATTTTAAATGCAAACGTAAAAAAAGTTTAAAAAATAGCTTAAAAATTTAATTTAAAAAATCTAAGAAGAATTTTTGAAAAATCTTTCTTAATGCACCCCTACACTATTAGAAGAATCGCCATGCAAAATTTCAGCCCTTTAGGTCCAGCGGTTTGGTCTGTGCGTTTTATGTCAGTCAGTCAGTCAGTGAATGAATGAGTCAGTTACGGAACTGTTTTATATATATAGATAGATATAGATTAAACGTTTGTCACTTGGAGAAACGTTTAATTGACAAAACGTTTACAATATAGACGTTTACAATATAAACGTTTACAATTGACAAACGTTTATAGATACACATTGGTATCTCAAAATTAGAGTAAGAGATGAAATAAAAATACAAAAATAAAAAAAGGATTTTAAGTAAAGAATGTTTTTTTAATTATTTTAAGCACCTAAAATAATATTCAAATTAATATTACGTTACTTAATAATTGTGTGCACGTCCGCCATCTTGGATTTTTTTGCACCAACTTGGCGATTTTACCGTGTTTTGAGGAGTGGAAAAATTCTCGCCAATGTGTTTTAAGCGATGTTTTCAAAACGCTGGACTTTTTTTTTACCTTTTTTAATAAAAACCACCTGTTTAAATTATGAAACTTAGAAAAATTTTTGAAAAATCATTTAAACGTTTGACTTAGATTTATTTTTGGGTTTTTGATAAAAACCACTTTTTTCTGAAAAAATCATTCTCAAATATTGGAAATTTTGGGTTTTTCTTTTAGCTTTTTTAATAAAAACGACCTTTTTAAATTGTGAAACTTAGAAATATTTTTGAAAAATCATTTAATCGTTGGACTGAGATTTTTTTTTGTCATTTTTAATTAAAAACTACCTTTTCAAATTATGATCCATATGAAAAATTTGGTCAAATGAATTTTACTTACAGATAAAATTTCAATGTCATCTATTCAGTTTGCCCTAACTCTTTGACTAATAGCAATGAATGACCAAAATATTATGCCAATATATTGTTAATTAGAAAAAAATACAGCATTTTCGTACCACCTAAATAACTTGCAATTTAAAAATTATCTAAAATTCAGCTTTGAAAAATGTAAAATAATTATGAACCCATAAATTTATGGTGAGTAACCAGATCCTCTTTTTTTTTTTTTGGTTAGGGCATTGTGGTAATGAAATTTTACTTCAGATTTGACCTTAACCAAATATTTGGTGCATACAATAAAATTGGGACAAGGATTATTTGACTATTTATCCTGCTGTGTTGGAAATAAGAAAAAAAAAACCCTTTTCCTAAACCAATAACTTAACCTTAACTAACTTTTTAACTTAGGTTCCTGGGGAGAGAGAAGTTGAACTTCAGTTATTTAAATTTATTTGTAATCCACTACAACTTGGAATTATAAAATATTTTAAAATATATTGTATTTAAAATGTAAACTGTATTTTACATTTTACGAAAAAATGATGGCAGATAATTTTTACTTCAAATAAATGAAATGGTGTATCATTATAGTATACTAATTGACAATCGATAAACAAAATTAAAAGCAACTTAAATTTAATAAGTTAACGAAAAACTGATAATGGATTCAAAAATTTTCAACAAAAAGACTCTTAGTTTTAAAAATAATTTACTCTTTTGAGTATAGTCAATTTGACTCAGATTTCCAGGTCAAGGCCAAGGTCTGACCTAAAATTATTATACTCTAATTAAAAGATCACATCAGAAATAACTGTTTGATCTTAAAATTAGAGAATTTGACATTGGGTTATTTTTACCAGAACGCAATAATTATCGCCACGCGAAATGCGCCAAACCCTGGCGGGAAAATCCAAGATGGCGGCCGTGCACACAAATCTAGAGTATCCCCCCTAACTTTATTTCTACTGATCAGATATACATAATATATAGCCTATGTCCATCTGGAATAATGTACCTTTCAAACAGTGAAAGAATTTTTCAAATAGGTGCAGTGGTTCCGGAGATTACCCTCCACGTACAAAATCTGCTCTCTCTTTATATATTAGTATAGATATCCGCATCAATCTTCTAGTTCTTATATTCCTTTTTTCCTATCTATTTTCTAAATTTATTTTTAAAAACAACAGAAAACAATCGTAAACGTTCTATAATTATCAACAGCGACTGACATGTGCTGCATTTAAATAACAAATAGACGCAGACGTAATTGTGTTTTAGAAGAGGAGTGCATTGGTCGTGTCGACTTTATCTCCTGTAAGCAAGATATATGTAATCAAGGTGGGAGTGCACAGTAATTAAAATTTTAAGTAATGAATTAAAATATTAAAGTAAGAATAACGCGTGTAAAAGAAAAAAAATTATTAGTAAAGTTAAATTAAAACAAAAAAGTTAATGTTAACAGAAAAAATATAGAGTTACAAGTTAAGAAAATTTAGAAGAAAAATTAGATAAGACTAATGATCCACGGAAAGCAAAAAAGTAATAATATTAAGAGGCCCAGGAAAGCAGATATCATAAGAATACAAAAAATATTTTTGTAAGTTTTTCAATCTTTTTGGATTTTTAAAGTTTTATGATTTTTTTGTTGTTGTTATTTTTAAAATTTAAGAATACGAGGTCAAAAGAACAGCAATTGGAAAAAAAAAAAGGCCTTCCCCAGGACCATGCACTTCGTAACGAGATAAATGCGGAGTTCGAAGTTGGAAAGCTAAAAATAGCAATACAGTGAATTTGGAAAAGTATGACACTGGCTGGGATCGAACCCATAACGTAATTTACAAGGAATGATGGTGTATGAGGATCATTTCCGCCGAATCATGTGACGGCCTTTACTTCCGGTAAGACGGGTAAAAGCAGGAGTGGATCGGGAGCAAACGTTTGCTCATCTGAACTTCCTTTCAGAATACTGTTTTGGCGCCATCTATCGGGAAATAATATAAACATTTTTTCTCTTGATGTTTTAAAAAGGTTTTTTTGTGTTACTCTTCAAACATACATTCAGCTTCAGCGAGATGGAGGAGAACACTTGTGCATTTCAATGTTTACTTTGTGAAAAGTCTTTTCGACGAAATTTTAACTTAAAAAGACATTTAAAAACTGTACATACTCCTGCTCAAGAACATGAGCCATTAAAAGGAGGAGAAATTTTCAAAGAATTTATTAATTTCAGTGGTTAGTAATCCCTTTTATTACAGGTCTTTTAGATAGTAATATTGTTTATTTTAATTAATGCATAAAGTATTAAATATCAGTATTAAATTTCTTTAATTCTTGCAGAGTTTTTGATTTGGAAAGAGCAACAAGAGAAAGAAAGCATATGTATGTTAACAGAGGAAAATCTACTAGAAAAAATGGAGATAAAATCTTTTATTATTACTGCAGTAGGAGTGGTGTTTATATACCAAGAGGAAAAGGTGTGAAAAGGTTGAAATCTCAAGGATCTTCAAAATTGGTTGCGTTTGTCCTGCCAGAATGATAGTGAAAGTAACTGGTGAAAAAGTAATTGTTCACTTTCTCCAAAAACATGAAAACCATGAAATGGATGTGGCACACCTAAGATTACAACAGTCTGAAAGATCAGCTATTGCTGGTATAGTATCTAAATTTCATATCTGATTGATATCAAAATTTTATGTAACTTCAGGAATGAAGATGGGAATGATTGGAAAGAAATAAAAAGTTAATTCGAAGTAGCTTTTCTATTTCTTTCCCCCAGGATTTCTTTTTCATTAAAAAAGTTAAAAAATTATTTATGAAATGAAATATTTAGGATTTCATTAAAGCTTCATTCTGATACTTTTTTCTTCCTATTTTTCCTCCCTATTATACTAGTTACCAGAAATATTTATGCAGGAGTGGTATTATAGTAGTACTTTAGTAACTTAAGTAATACAGTATCACTTCAAAATTTCTGTTAATAGAGTATAGAATAATCCAGTGACGATAATTGAGTATAGAATAATCCAGTAATTCCCGATAGATGGCGCCAAAACAGTATTCTGAAAGGAAGTTCAGATGAGCAAACGTTTGCTCCCGATCCACTCCTGTAAAAGCAGGGTGAAAATGTGGTCCCATGTAAACGGGCTTCGAAGGTTTTCCCTATTAGCGGGTAAATCCCGGGTATTATTGTTGTCCATGTAAACGCAGCTGCTGTTACAGAGCAGGTATATTCTCGAAGGGGATTTGCATTACCCCAAGGAACTTCATGATTTGCATAACGACTATCCGTTAGCTCCAGAAAAAAATGAAATTACAGAGGATATGCTCTCTCCAACAGCCAAACAAATCTTCCAATCGCTACATAACACTAAATTTCATGAATGCGAAAAACTTGTTCCTAATTTAAAAGATAAATTCCATTACACAACATATCAGAAATTTACAATTATACATTAGATTAGGTTTAAAATTAGTTACAATACATAAAGTTTTAAAATTTAAACAAAAACCTTGGTTAAAATTCTATATTGATTTAAACACAGAAAAACGTAAAAACGCCACATCTACATTTGAAAAAGACTTTTTTAAATTAATCAATAATTCTGTATACGGGAAAACTATGGAGAATATTAGAAAACGTAAAGATATCCAATTAGTTAATAATGAAAGTAAGGCCCAAAAGTTAATTGCAGCTCCTAGTTTTAACTTATTTAAAATTTTCCCTGCAAATTACCGCGGTTGCAGTGCCCACCCCGAGCAGCTTAAACTCCAAAGCTCTAATGAAGAATTAAACTCCCCCCCCCCCTCACTAAATTCATTCACTCCCTTAATATTAAGTTTTATGACAGCATCGAAGCTAACGAACTTACTGTCCTAACAGATCTATCAGACTATGATCATAGGAAACCCTTCAATAGAAAGAGGCCAAGAGAATCTTTGGCTCTTGACTGGTAATTCCCCTCCTTTAGGTATGTCCCAGTAGGACAGACGGTAGAGCGCGGATCTCGCAACCTGTAGGATGTGAGTTCGAATCCCCATGATTTCACTTTTTTCAAAATTACCCCCTCCCCTCCAGTTGGCTGGGTTCTGGCTTGCAATTTCCTTTCTAGTGTCTGTCCTTAATTTACTTTAAAAAAAAAATTATAAAATTTATACGTAGACCCCGGTTTACGGCAAAAAACATTTAAAAAATTCTAAAAATGATACTTGAGTTTGAATTCAAGCTCAAGGTAAAAAATTCTTCTTTTTATTAACATTTATTCTCCTTCTTAGTTATTTTCCTTTTCTCTATCCACTAAACTTTGTCAGGTCGCAGAAATTCGAGGAAACAAACACACTTCTCTCCTATCTCTTTTTTACTAACATCTACCGACATTTATATTCCGGTAAACTCCAGTAAAAGCCAAGTTATTTTTTAGAAGTTCGGGGTAAAACTTTACCCAGGCACTTCAACTCAATCTTGTTGCCGATTGCCGATCGGAAAACATTTCAGTTCTTGCAGTCATGCAGAAACGGAGCGATTTATCTGACGTCCAAAAGGGCATGATCATTGGCTTTCGGGACAAAGGTGGAAGCATTTCCGAAACGGCTAATTTTGTAAACAAAACTGTTCGCGGGCCGCCGTGGTAAAAGTATACGTATATCCGGCGTTGCCCGGATATTTATTTATCTCAATTTTTTTTTATTGCACAGGAAAAGGAATGGATTCTACAAATAGTATAAAATTTAAGTAATTTAATTTACAGGTATTTAAAAGTAAATACAGTATACAAATGATAAAGTAAAATTACAAATTCACTCTATTATTAATTTAACTCAAAACTTGACTATAAACAACATTTTTAATTTCCTATATTCCCCTCAGTGACTCCGAAATTATGGATTCGACACTACTCTCGGTCATTTAGGACATTTTATATTCACCATTTCTGCCCCCGCTTCCCCCTCCCCCAATACTGAGGAGGGCTGAACTCTCACTTAAACGGCATCGGAAGTGTCCCTATTCATCTCAGCGACCCCGAAAACTATGGATTCGACACTATTCTCGGTTATTTTGGACATTTTATATTCACCCTTTCTTATCCCCCCCCTCCCCCCCCCAATGCTGAGGGGGGCTGAACTCTCACTTAAATGGCATCGGGAGTGTCCGTATTCATCTCAGCGACCCCGAAAACTACGGATTCGACACTACTCTCGATCATTTTGAACATTTTATACTCACCCTTTCTTCTCCGCCTCCCCCACCAATGCTGGGGGGGGGGCTGATCTTGCACTTAAGCGGTGTCGGAAGTATCACTATTAATCTCAGCGTCCCCGAAAACTACGGATTCGACACTACTCTCGATCATTTTGAACAATTTATACTCACCCTATCTTCCCCCCCGCCTCCCCCACCAATGCTGAGGGGGCTGAACTCTCACTTAAATGGCATCGGGAGTGTCCGTATTCATCTCAGCGACCCCGAAAACTACGGATTCGACACTACTCTCGATCATTTTGAACATTTTATACTCACCCTTTCTTCCCAGCCTCCCCCACCAATGCTGAGGGGGGCTGATCTTGCACTTAAGCGGTGTCGGAACTATCACTATTAATCTCAGCGACCCCGAAAACTCTGGATTCGACACTAATATTAGTCGTTTTCGATTATTTTTATATGTGCCCCCCTTCACCACTAGGGGTACTAGGAGTGTCTTCCCCCAGTGTTTTTTGCGGGAGTGAGAACAACATCTGTACAAAATTTCATCTCAATCGGATGGACCATTCGGGAACGTATAAAGGATACACACACAAACATTCTCTTTTATATATATAGACTAGTTGTTTACCCGGCGTTGCCCAGGTATTTATTAATCTCAATTTTTTACTACACAGGAAAAGGAATGAATTCTACCTATAGTGTAAAATCTAAGTAATTTTATTTACGGGTATTTAAAAGTATATGTACAGTATACAAATAATAAAATAAAATTTCAAATTCACTCTATTATTTAACTCAAAACTTCATTATAGACAACACTTTTAGTTTCCTATTTTCATCTCAGTGACTCCGAAAACAATGGATTTGATACTACTCTCGGACATTTTGGACATTTCATTTTTCCCCTTTCTCCCTCCTCCCCAATGCTGATAGGGGGGGAGGGGGCTGAACTTACACTAAACGACATCAGTTGTGTCACTATTCGTCTCAGTGACCCCGAAAACTATGGATTCGACACTATTCTCGTTCATTTTGGACATTTTTTCTTCTCCCCCGCCCCCCCCCCCCCTCCAACGTTGATGAGGGGGGGGGGTGCTAAACTCTCACTTAAACAGCATTGGGATTACCACTGTTCATCTCAGCGACCCCGAAAACTATGGATTCGACACTACTCTCGGTTATTTTGGAGATTTTATATTCCCCCTTCTTCCCCCCTCACACCCCTATGGTAATGGGGGAGGGGCTGAACTTGCACTTAAAAGACATCAGGAGTGTCACTATTAATCTCAGCGACCCCGAAAACTATGGATTCGACAGTGATATCAGCCGTTTTCAATTATTTTTACATGTGCCCCCCTTCACCACTAGGGGTACTAGGAGTGTCTTCCCCCAGTGTTTTTTGCGGGAGTGAGAACAACATCGCTGATAGGATTCTTCTACTTTTTGTTTTAATTTTGTACGATGCTTGGTTCATTCAGAATTTTATAATTTACGCAAACTGCTTTAACATGGGGAGAATAAGAGCAAGCGGTGCAGAGTATATAAGCAGTAAGTGGTCTGACGAATTTTTGTACTTGGCGCGTATATTCATTTGGCGTCTATTTTGTTTTTTTTAGCTTGGCGTTGCAGGTCGACCGCCCTGCTTGATATATATATATATATATATATATATATATATATATATATATATATATATATATATATATATATGTATATATGTATATATATATATATGTATATATGTATATATATATGTATATATATATATATATATCTATATATATATATATATATATATATATACATATATATACATATATATATATATACATATATATACATATATATATACATATATATATATATATATATATATATATATATATATATATGTATATATATGTATATATATATATATATATATATATATATATATATATATATATATATATATATATATATATATATATATATATATATATATATAAATGATGAATGTATGATTATTGCTTAATTAACATCATTTATAGATAAATAATCGTTGTTTTTAAATTTTTTCTGCGACGCAAGAACAACTTTTGTTCTATTGAGCAACCATTTCTTCAAAACGTTTGAAATAATTTTGATGTTAGTAATTATAACTCATTATTTCAATATTATAAATCTTATGAGAAAAACAATGTTTAAGGAAATACAAGGGGACAACGAAATGTCTTTACAAAAAGAAAATGAAATATAAAGTGTGGATAGGAAATATAAGAAATATAAGTATTGAATTGAAAATGAAATATTAGAAATAATAATTCTTGCAAAAAAATGAAAAATTGGACAGTATAAGTACTTGTATATTAAGTTGCAGATTGCATAACTTTCATTTTAGAAAAGAAAAATTTAAAATTGTTAAAACTGAACACCAATCAATATATATATATATATATATATATATATATATATATATATATATATATATATATATATATATACAGGGCTGGATTTGAGGCGGAACGCGCCGGGACGACGTTCTAGCACTGTATATCTATATATATATATATAGATTGGTGTTTAGTATTAACTATTTTAGACTTTTCTTTTCTGAAAGGAAATTTATGCAATCTGCAACTGAAAACTGAATATACAAGTATTTATATGTCCAATTTTTTTTTTCAAGAGTTATTATTTCGTAAAAAACTTTATATTTAATTTTCTTTTTGTATATACATTTCGCTGTCCACTTAAATTTCCTTAAACATTATTTTTCTCATAAGACTTATAATATTAAAATACTGAGTTATAATTACTAACACCAAAATTATTTCAAGTGTTTTAAAGAAATGGTTGCTCAATAGAACAAAAGTTGTTCATGCCTGGCAGAAAAAATTTTAAAATAACGATTATTTATTTATAAATGATACTAATTAAACAATAATCATATATTCGTCAATTTTAACAAAATTTTTAGAAATCCTTCGTTTGCTTTTCACTGAATTTTTCTTGAATAGGATGCAAGGCACATCTGAATTGAGTGCTTGATCTATTCTTCGCTAGTGTGCCGATACTTAGACGCTTAATTATCTGCATAACTTAATGTTTGATATTATTTAAAGTTCAATAATTATCGCCCATGTCTTATATGAGTGTTGTTTACAAAAAACAGTCACCATTTTGACATTGAGTGTTTTAATCGAAATATTAAACAGAGAAATTAAATATTTGATGAATATTCATTCAAGTTATATGTGAAAAGAAGCTTTAAAAATGTATGTTAAATGTTTGTATTTTTTTCTTAGGGAGGTTACATGGGAACATGAATTATTTTCTATGTGGACGTTTTTAACGCTTTATAGATTTCAAAATTAGGACAAATTAATTATAAATAATTATTTACTTTCCCCATTACAGACGCATTAAAATTTTAAGCTTTCATAATTATAACCTTTTCTTAGCTTGGTTTGATAAGAATATTTAGAATTTTTGGCGAAGCCATTTTGACGCTTCATCTTTAACGAAGAGATAATTATTGAAAATATATTTATTTTATTCATGGAGACACAATTTTTTTTTTAAACTGACAAGAAATTATGACGTTCTTCTTAGTTTAGTAGTATATTCATCACCTTTTCTTAGCTTTGTTTGATAAGAGAATCTAGAATTTTTGATGCAATCATTTTGACGCTTCATCTTTAAGGGACGAGAGAAATATTGAAAAAGCATTTATTTTATTCATTAAGACACACAAATTTTTCTTTCAACTGATAAACAATTATCGCCTTCTACTTAGGTTAGTAATATAATAATTACAAAATAAAAAGAAATTTTTATATACCATGTTTATAAATTTTCTGTATATCAAACCACTATATATTTCAAAGCAAAAAGCCATCGACATGCAAATTTTGAAAATGATTGTGAAGGAATACATGCCCTTCAGTATCGTGGAAAATGGAGAATTCAAAGAACTGCTACGATTGCTTTGTCCCAGTTATAAGCCGACTAGCAGAAAAACACTATCCACGACTCATTTGGATATGCTATATAATGATACTGTGGACATTGTCCGGTACAAGCTGAATAAAGCGACTGCTGTTTGTTTGACCACAGATGGGGGGACATCGATTAATAATGACAGTTTTATAGCTGTCACAGCCCATTACATAAACGATGATACAAAGTTGGAGTGTTATTTGTTGGGCTGCGTGGAATTCAATGAAACCCACACGTCGAAACATATAGCTAAATTCCTCAGAAATTTAACTGAAAAATGGCAACTTTGCCATAAAGTTACTTGTGTAGTCACGGATAATTCCGCTAATATGATAGCAGCAATAAGAGAAAACGGTTGGAGACACATTCCGTGCTTTGCTCATTCTCTAAACTTAGTGGTACAGAGTGGTCTGCGAGAGATAAAAAGCATCACTGACAAAGTAAAAATAATCGCAGAACATTTTAAATTGAGCGCAATGGCTCAAAGAAAATTAAAAAATTTACCAACTCAGATGGGTCTACCTGTGCTGAAACTCAAACAAGACGTGACAACACGATGGAATTCAACTTTCGAAATGTTTACAAGATTCTTGAAAAACAAAGAACCCGTGTTGTCAGCATTAGGAATTCTACAACTAAATTTTCAGCTGACACCAACCGAATGGGAGATTCACGAGCAGGCTGTTCAGTTGTTAATTGTGTTCAATTTGGTCACAACTGAGATATGTGCAGAAAAAACTGTTTCTGTTTCAAAAACTTCTGTGCCGTGCAGAGTGATTTTTAAACATATAAACTTAAACTTAGCTCAGCCTGTTCACGAAGAAGTAAAAGGAATGGGCGAAAAATTCCTTGACGAGATGAATAGGAGGTTTAAAGACTACGAAAATTTAGAGATCTTATATTTCTTGCTACAAGCACAATCTCTAAATTTCGTTTCGGTATATTGCTGGCTTTCTCCCCTTCCCTTTTTATTGCCCGTCATTTGCCATGTTTCTTTCTTATATTTAGCAATTATTTTACTTCGACCTGTAATTTCCAATTCTCCTGCCCCTGGCCGTGACACTACTGACGTGTCCCTACGACATGTTCCAGTCTTTTTGTCCACTGGATAGTGGACATGTCAGACACCAGCTTGAATGATTTTTTATTAATGTCACAATTAGTGTTGTAAATTTCGTGCTGTTGATTTGCACTTCACCATCGTCCGAATAGATTGTAAGGATAGTTTTTTTTCCATCTGCGCTTTAATGTCTAATGGTAAACACCCAGTGAGAACATAACACAAATCACCGTATGTACAAAACAATAGTTCGAATCACAATTAAAATTTTGCAAACTTCAATTCATTAAACTGACAAAGTAAAACAAAGAAAGAAGACATAGCGTTTTGGAATGAATTTTAACGTGAATGAGCAATTTAAAAATGCAATTTAATCGAATGTTGCGCACATACATATTCCGAATGTAATTAAAATAAATAAAATTCAAACTTAGATTATCAAATTTCTCTATCATTAAAATATTATAACACATATAAACTAAAATTATCCTCTGTACAAGTTCTAAAATTTTTCTTAATTTATTTAATTAAAGGGAAAAAAAATAAATTGAAAAGATCTTTTAAGCTTTATTTTTACAAACTTCAAGATTTTCTTGAATTTTTTTTATATTTCTTTTGTTGTGCAGCCAAAATATAAGAAGGACTGCGTATTGGCACTGATCGCAGTAATCGTGGATCTATGAGCTCTGGAAGCAAGCAATCGAAATAAAATAATTTAACTTTTCACTCTATAAAATTTTTCCAAAAATCATCATCCTTTTCAATTTTCTCAACTTTTGCACCCTGTTTGGTACACAGCACCAGTAGGCAATAGTTTATTTTTGTGATGTGCAGCTGCCTGCCCTTGTGGATTTGATAATAATAAATGAGTTTTTTATTAATTGGACCAGTTACATTCGTTTTTTTTTATTATATTTCCAAAAGGTGAATTATCAGAAAGCAATAGGTTCCTCTGGTAGGATTGTTTGGAACGAAAAGGGACATTTGATATCTATGACAACGTTATCTTATCAGCCAATCTGGTGTAGCACCAAGATACGGAATTCGGATTCCGCTGAAAGCTGTTTAAAAAAGTTGGATATTTTACATCCGATATACCATTTCTTTTTAACCGAGGGTAAAAAACACTGATTGCAGCAGGATCTCTAAATTTTCGTAGTCTTTAAACCTCCTATTCATCTCCTCAAGGAATTTTTCGCCCATTCTTTTTACTTCTTCGTGAACAGGCTGAGCTAAGTTTAAGTTTATGTGTTTAAAAATTACTCTGCACGACACAGAAGTTTTTAAAACAGAAACAGTTTTTTCTGCACATATCTGTGTTGTGACCAAATTGAACACATTTAACAACTGAACAGCCTGCTCGAGAATCTGCCATTCGATTGGTGTCAGGAAAAAATTTAGTGATAGAATTCCGAATGCTGACAACACGGGTTCTTTGTTTTTCAAGAATCTTGTAAACATTTCGAATGTTGAATTCCATCGTGTTGTCACGTCTTGTTTGAGTTTCAGCACAGGTAGACCCATCTGAGTTGGTAAATTTTTTTATTTTGATTGAGCCACTGCGCTCATTTTAAAATGTTCTACGATTGCTTTTACTTTATCAGTGATACTTTTTATCTCTCGCAGACCACTCCTTACCACTAAGTTTAGAGAATGAGCAAAGCACGGAATGCGTCTCCACCCTCTTTCTCTTATTGCTGCTATCATATTAGCGGAATTATCCGTGACAACACAAGTCACTTTATGGCAAAGTTGCCATTTTACAGTTAAATTTCTGAGGAATTTAGCTATATGTTTCGACGTGTGGGTTTCATTGAATTCCACGCAGCCCAACAAATAACACTCCAACTTTGTATCATCGTTTATGTAATGGGCTGTGACAGCTATAAAACTGTCATTATTAATCGATGTCCACCCATCTGTGGTCAAACGAACAGCAGTCGCTTTATTCAGCTTGTCACGGACAATGTCCACAGTATCATTATATAGCATATGCAAATGTGTCGTGGATTGTGTTTTTCTGCTAGTCGGCTTATAACTGGGACAAAGCAATCGTAGCAGTTCTTTGAATTCTCCATTTTCCACGATACTGAAGGGGATGTATTCCTTCACAATCATTTTCAAAATTTTCATGTCGATGGCTTTTTGCTTTGAAATAGATAGTGGTTTGATATACTAATCCATCGTAGCTTGCAAACCTTATTTTGTTATAAATGGAGATGCAGAAGAGGATGAATTAAATGGATTTTCATCACCTTCTACTTGCACCTTCCACTTGCATTTGCAGATCCGCATTCAGGGTGGTAACTAAAGATACATTATCTTTCGAAACATTTGTCTCGGTGTTTGATGCTGTGACATTTTTCCTCCTTAAGACCCAGAAAAATTATTAACCGCGGCTGGAAACAGAGTAAGCCCACCGGCGAACTTCGAGGATGCAATATTTTCCCTCAAGCGAAGGGTGGCGTACAAAAGAATCAGCCGTTGGTTGGTTTGTTTCGGTTTAAAGGCGCAAGGTCCAGGAAGGACAAGCTGCGCCAAAGGCATTTTAAGATCAGACCTCCACACATATAAAAGTATTTAAACATAACGAACAACAATGGTATAAAAATGATAAGAACAGTAATGGTAAAAGCAGTCGTATGAAAGGGTGACAAGGGTGAAAATAGCAGGCTTGAAAATGACGAAAACAATTTAGATTTAGAAGTTGAAGATTTGAATGACAGTGCAATAAGTGATCAACTTGAGGATAATAAAATTGAAAACATCGGTTGGGTTAATTGTGTAGAAAATACAAAAATGGATTTTCCAGAATTTTTCTGTCATTCTGGTCCAGTTCATAATTTACCTGTAGGATCAAGCCCTCTCCAATTTCTTAGGCTGTTTATGACTGATCAAATAATGGATAAAATACGCATAAACACAAATAAATATGCAGAATTTTGTGCAAGAAAGCGTAGATTTGAAGATGCTGCCTGGTCTTCTATAGACAATATCAAGGAATTATGGACATATTTTGCTGTGTTATTAATTATGAGCATCAATCACCTTCCTAGAATTTCCGATTACTGGTCATCGAATCCTATTTTAGGAAATGAAATGATAAAAAAAATGATGAGCCGGAACAGATTTAAGAAAATAAAACCCTAACAAACACAGAGGCATCGGGGCGGGGTCGGAAGGTTCCGGCCAGCCGATTTCACCACTGCCGGGCCGGCGCATTAAGTCAGTATCGTTTCCGTCACGGCTGTGTCCTCTCGCCCGCGACTACCCCGTCGACTGCTGGGCCACTTCCGGTAGGAATTGAGCCATCGTTCATCCGACTGCGAACCGTTAGGCAGCCGCAATTAAGCCATCGATGCGGACAGATAGCCGGAGCGTAACCGGAGGTTGACGGGCCGGTTACGGGAGCAATAATTGGTGTCGACATACCGTCATCTACCCATCTCGTAAACAGCAATGTGCCGTAGGTCCGGGCATCATGCCAGCATTCTACCAGAATCGGACCGCCGGCAGTTTTTCAAAGTTTTGCGTAGGACCCTTTCGTTTATATGCTTATTTTTATTTATTTCATTGACGAATAACCTCTGATATCAACCCTTTCACTTTTATTATTATTTTTTTGCCTTCATATTTCTATTATTCTTTCCAGTTTTGCCTTATGTATTTTTAGGTATTACCAAATACTGATCTTTGTTATTACCTAAAAATTTGCATATGAATCACAAGTTTACTTGTTAGAACAAAACCTCATTTTGTATTAAGATACATTTACCCAAATTTGAAAGTTAAGATAACATTAATACCAACCATTAAAGCTAAATCATCTTTCCATTCGATCTAAGGTTCCAGTTTGTTTTTTTTTAAATTTAGAATGAGATTATAGTATGTAAAACAGTACTACTTTAATAATTAACCCAAAAAATTTGTACTTCCCCAGTATAAAATTTATTAACATAATTTGATAAATTTATAAACATAAATTTGATACATTAATTTTTCAAACCTGAGTAATGTGTAGTGTGTATGATGAAACCCATCATTGTGAGCTTATGAAAACTTGCTCAGAAGAATTTATTTAAATTATTTTTTGGTGTAGAGTTAATAAATGCTCTACAGATAAGAAAATTATTTTTTGCATAGTTTTGTGAATTAAAGAGTAATTCATTAAATTCTTATAAGTCATTTTTAAAAAATATTTTCTTTTATATTATATTGGACATTCAATATCCAACACTTGATAGTACTATTTTTGAGAAATAGTACTATGATAGTAATATTTCTCAAAAATAGTACTATGATAGTAATATCTTCTATTGTAATTTTGAGAAATAATTATAGACACACATGTTTTTAAATACAGAAAAGAGCTGGTTTAAAGTAAAAATAGTTTATTTAGAAAGTACATAGCACATTTACACAATTTATTTCTATAAAACAGGATCCTTTCGCTGTAGCTCTGTTCCATCTGTACAGCATCTAGGGGAAAAAAAAGAAAGAAAATCAGTTCATAAATTTATGTGAAAGGAAATGACTCCCATCCCCTGATATAATTTATGAATCAAAAGAATTTATTTAAATTATTTTTTGATGTAGAGTTAGTAAATGCTCAGCAGATAAGAAAATTATTTTTTGCATAGTTTTGTACATTAAAGGGTAATTTATTGTTGTAAAAATAGTTGATTGTTGAAAGTAGTTGAAAAAATTCATTGTTGATAAAGTAGAATTAAATAAATCCAATTATGAAATATAAATTCTGAGACAGGGGTTTAAAAAAACTTGATATAAAACAGCACCCAACACACGAGTGCAGTTTTAAATCTGTTGTCATTTTATTGATAACTACTTCCAAAAAGTAAATTCCTACCACATTTTTTTGTAAAACCAATTACATACTGTGAAAACTACATCATGTAATAAATAATTACTTGATTAAATAAATATACTAATAAAAAATAGTTATAAAATATTTGTTAAAGAGTATTCCCCTTTTCACTAAATTTCTCTCTGTACAGTAGAAAATCCAACCATGTCGATTAATTTGTTATTATAGATATAAATAAAATAGGGTAGATTGCCTTGATAAGAGTACAATAATAAGTTTTTAATATTGAGCATAATTTCAGCTCAACATTGAAAGCTGAATCAGAGACTTGTCTAGAATGACACCAAAATTTCCTCTTCACTATTGACAATAATGCTGTTGAAAGTAGAGAAACACAAGAATAAAGATTGAATGCTAAGTAAAACATTTGCATACAAAATCTTAAATTTCTAAATTTAATTACAACATGCCATAGAGAGCATTAATACAGATGCTGGGTCAGATTTAGAAATTTAAGATTTTATATGCTAACATATTATTTAGTATTCAATCTTCATTCTTGTGTTTCTTTACTTTCAATGTGAGAGTGATTCTCGATAGTGAAGAGAAAATTTTGTTGTCATTCTAAACAAGTCTCTCAGGCAGCTTTCAATTATTGTATTCTATAAAGGCATTCTAATCTATTTTATTTATATCTGTAATAACTAATCATTTAATTGACAGGATTGAATGTCTTACTGTACTCAGAAATTTAGTGAAAAGGGTGAATACTCTTTAACAACTAATCTATTACTATAATAATGAATAAAGTAAACATTTATTATATGATGTAGCTTTCACAGTAATTGGTTTTACCAAAAATGTGGTAGAAAGTACTTTGGGATACAACTTCTGCATAGTATTTTAATAGACCATATCTTTTGTTACTTAATTGTCAAATTATGGTGGAGATCTGTGTATAAAATATTTTTTATTTGCGAGCAGCTGTTATTAGGGATAACCACAGTAAGAAATTATTCAAAATATACTATTTAGATTCAGTAATTACTAAACAATTGTTATGATATATTGTTTGATTAGTCTAGGTTAATTTGAAAAATGAGGTGGGTAATATTGACTAGCTGTCAATGTTGAGTGAAATGGTATAGATTATATTATAAAGCGTGAAGAAACACTTAGACTTTTTGAACCAAGCTTCTAACCCAGATTTAAATTTTTTAAAAAATATTTTGCTAATGAGAGTATTTTCACAGATCTTAACAATGGAATAGAAAACCCGTATAGTCAACAAATTCATGGATAGACGATTCAGTTCTAAAAGCAAAAAGCCTGGTTTCTGTATACTGTTGTAACATGATTATTATAAAAGTATACAGAAACCAGGCCTTTTGCTTTTAGGGCTGCATCTTTTATCCATGAATTAGTTGACCATACAGGTGTTCTGTTAAATTCTTTAGATCCATAAAAATATTTTCAATTTTAAAAGTTTTATTAAATTTTTTTTAAAATTCTGGTTAGAAGTTCGGTTTGAAAAGTTAAAAGTATTTTATTGCACTTTGTAAAATAATCTATGCCACTGCACTCAACATTGACAGCCAGTCAATCTTTGTATGCTTGCATCCTTTTTCAACTTAACTTAGATAAACCAAATAATAGACCATAAAAAAGCATACACACTTGCAAACATAACCTTATTATAGTCAACAATTGTTTAATAATTAACTGAACCTAAATAATATATTTTGGAATATTTTTTTACTGCCCTTATCCTTACACTTTATAATAACAGCTGCTCACAAAAATATATTTTATGTGACAGATCTCCACCAAAATAATAAAAAAATTAAATACTAGGCAGAAGTTGGTATTCCAAATGACATTAAACTACCTATTAGCTCATCAACGAATGATCTAATACATCTATAAGCAATATTATTATTATTATTACTTCTGTAAGGAATTATGAATGAACCTCTAACTACTTCGCATGAAATTCTGATAATTAAATTTAAAAATTTTTTAACATTAACTATCAAGAGTAAAATAACCCTTGGCATTTTATATCTTTATAATATAAAAATATAAAAATTTTTTTGGTAAGCAGTTATGATAAAAGACTTTCACAAGAGCCAGGGTTAACTGAAGTCCCTGAACTGCACTTTCGGACATACCTAATACTTTAATAACAGGCTTGCCAGTTAAAAATATAATGAATAAAGGAAATCAATATCAATCTACAAATTACTGCAACCAAAGTTTATGAGAATGTTCGGATTAGCATATAAAATATACTAAGAGAAATTTGAAAATTTGAGTTGTTTATTAATTAAGAATTATGTAATAAAAATATTTTTTATGGTTTTTCATAGAAAAATTCAAATTTAAGTGCAAAAAATAAATTTAAAAAAAATATATTCACAACTTTGTGATTTTGCCCACAAGTTCACTGCTGAAAAAAAAAAGGATATCTAGAGAATAATAAAAAAAAAAATGGGTTCAGTGAGGTTCAAATCAACTTACACAGATTATGAATCGAACACACTGCCAAGTGAGAAATTGAATCTATCGAAGCAAATCGCAATGAGGTGAAGATGGATTCCAGTTTCAGAATTCTGTAAAGAAACCAATATTTTCTTATAATGCCATAATAAAAATTAGAGTGATTTGTGATACCAAGAAGCATTGAAAAGCAGAGTTCATTACAAATTTGCTTATCAGTGAAATAAAAAAGGTCGATCCTTAAAATTTGAAATATTATGATTTTTTGAAATTGAGTAACAATAGAATTGATGTTTGAGTAGTATTCAAAAAGTTATACAATGAGAAAAATAAATGTAATATAAATAAATGAAGAAAAAAAATGTAGCATCGAATTTTTGCTATGGATCATGTTGTTAAAAACTATGTTAGGGCTAAAGACATAATCGGTATTTTCAGTTTCACAGTTTGAAAAAAACGGGGAAAAAAAACCAACTTTCTTAAAAGTTTTCTACAATTTTCTGATTTAACCGAACTTCTATTAACGTTTTAATTTATTTCAAGTTAAGTTTGGGGGGGGGGGGGCACGTCTATGCTTTGGACCAGTAAATTCTTATTTATTTTGCACAACATGACAACTAAATACTCTCTAAAAGTCTTGAAAACAAATAGCTTATAAATCAGTTATTGAGGACATTCTCAAATTTTTAATGACACACACAGAATGCAAAAGTTTACCTAAAGTTTTAATAAAAATCTAGCACACATGATGTTATCTAAATAAAGGTTCTCATCCATGTCAGGTTAAACAAGATTTTAAAGTTGAAACTGACAAATTAAATTATATAAATGCATGATGACCAGCAATTTAATAACTTAGGAATGAAAAATAGAATAACTTTCTGCATATATTTATATACATATGATTATGCAATACTAAAAAATAAAAACAACTATAAATATTAATATTCAGATGTATGCTGATAAGTGCATGACTTTTTCCAGTTGCTTCTTTTATGCACTCATAGAGACTGCATGATTGAGCATAAATCAGAATTATATAGTATGTTGTGTTAAAAATATGCATATCTGATATCTGATCTATAAGTATAAAATCAATAAACTTCTGAAGTCAATAAAATTTTGAAGAAAAATAGTAACTTTCTTTTTTTATAATTTTCTGCTCTGGTTGACTGGAGGTTGGGAATGGAACAAAGTCTGTATGTTTAAAGAGAATACTTTGATAGACATAATTATTCTAAGCATTCAAATAGTTACTATATAATATACTACAAAATATCATCGATTCAGAACTATAATGAAAGGCTTTTTTTTTGGTTAATAATAAAGTCAGTTGTTCTGTCAAGAAGTCAATTATTGTATTTGGATGATCAGAAATTTTATGTCGTAGAACATCAAGCAATTCAATTACCACATTTAATACATTTTCACCATCACTCATTACTGTTTTCATTTAATCCAAATTCTTTTAAAATGCTTAACATATTATTTATCTTATTTGTTTTGCAAGGAAATTTATAATTATTAAATTTTCAAATCTTACAATTCTTAACAAATGCCACAATATTAAGTTTTAGAATAGCACGTTACCTTTTGATGCTTTCCACAATCCTTTAAGCCAGGCTGATGTTTTGTTGATCTTATCTACGAAGTTAAATACAAACAAAAAGATATTTACTTTACTACAAAATAAAATTACATATTTCATTTAAATACAAAAGAATTTGCATAAATGTATATCTAAATTAAACAGTGTTAGAATGAAGTTTCTGGAATTTGTATAACATTCAATTACATTAATTTAACTTTTATATCCTTTACTAACTGTAGGCAAGACATTTAAGATCAACTCAGTTAATCCTACCCATTCTTTTACATCAATATATGCATTAAATTTGAAACGTTGAAAATTAAAAACAATAATTTATTTTAAATAACTTCAATTAGTTTAATCACAAATCTCTAAACAATAAACAATGTTACTTACTCTTAAGCTGGAGGTAACTTCTTTTAAGAGGCACCCACTATGAGTGAAGCTACCCTAACTACGTCACGCTTTAAAGTGGCAACCCGTGCAAAAGCGTTGTTCTCTACGTCGTTCATTGGTCTACGTAGCTGCCATTCATCCGAAGTCCTGCCTTTCTTCCCCGATCTTTCAAAAATGGCGGCGAATTTAAACCAAATATCAAATTCGATAGCTGAAGCATTTTTTTCTGTTTTCATAAGCTTCTGGGAAGCTAAAAACACAGACGACGACCCCCCTTTTTTTATATCAAACCACTGAGCTACTCTTACAATGTCAAAATTTTTGTTAGTTTGTCATTATAAGAAATCTTAGTCATATCAACAGTATTTACAGTTTAAAGAATTCAAATCATAATGAAATACATCTCAATTTCATCATATTAATTTTAAAGTAGCATATTCTTATACACATTGGAATGAAAGAAAAACAATTTTTAATTAACGGACCATAGTTAAAACAAACAAATCACACCTATTTAGTTCTTGTATATTTTTCAAGTTTATTCTGTTGCTAGTTTATATTGTCGTTTTCAAGTTTATATTGTTGTTTTGTTTTGTTTTGGTTCCTTATCCTTTGTAGTACACAAAAACATTCATGTTTTTCAAAAGTCCATAGTAATCACACATGGTTTCCATCACTTGTTTCACTGACACATTGAATTTTTTTTCTTTTTGTTTCAAATTTTGGTATTAATGTAATTTTGTTTTTATCAATGCATGTCTCGCAGAAGTGCCCCGAACGGACAACGATGACTCGCTAACTAATTTAACAATCCCTTCTACTGCTTCAGTGTGACATGGAAAATTATTGAAGTCAATACGTTGACTCTCGTGATAGGTTCCTTTATAAACTGCTTTAGTTTTTCATCAGAAATGCCTCTTCATAGGAGATCCTGTTACTTTAACATCATTCCATTCAATCATATCAATATAATCCTTGGCATCAAAGTTGAATTAAAAACTTTCCTTCATTTGCAGTCCTTGCTTTTAGAATCCTACGTAATCCAAGCTCTCTTACATAACTGCGATCATCTGATATCATACAAAGGAGGAATTTTCTGAAGCAGATTTTTGTCACTGGATAAGGTATAAAAGATGGCATAATAGCACTTTCAACGGCAACAACCAACACTTAAACATTACTGAAATTGGATGTGATGGAACTGGCTTGAACACTGGATTGAATAATGGTGCGATTCCTTTATTGGAAAAGGAATTAAGAAGGCCACTGCAGTGGTTGATTTGTCTATTTCAAGTAAATGAACTGCCCCTACATCCTAATTAAAGGTCCAAATGAATTTGGAGGAGAAATAGGTAAACTACTAGAAAACTGCTATGAACTACCAGTCATCGAATTTGCACCTATTGAAAATGACATTCCGTTACTAGAAATTAAGGAAGATTTACGCGTGGACCTAAAATATTTGTTAGAAATGAGTAATGCAATCTCTCTTGGGAGGTGTTCTTCTGATTTGTCCATGAGAAAACCAGGAAAACTTTGTCATTCAAGATGGATTAGATTAGCAAACAGAATACTTCCCTTGTATGCGGGAACAGAATATCCTGCATAAAATCTCCGAATACTGACTGAGTACATTTTGAAAGTTTATGCAGCTGTTTGGTTTAACCTAAAGCTGAAAGCATCTTGTATCCATGGATCAAAGCACCTGTGGAAACTTGTAAGCTATTCACGTTACCTCCATCAGACTCTTAAAAATTTAATTCACCCAGTTATTCAAAGAAATGCATACTTTGATGCTTCTGAAAATCTCCTCCTTTGTATGATATCAGATGATCGCAGACACATAAGAGAGCTTGGATTAAGTCTGATTCTAAACGCAAAGGCTAAAAATGAAGGGGACATCAGAAAGTTTCTAAACCAACGTATAAATTTGGATACCAAGTATTATATTGACATGATTGAATGGAATGATGTTAAAGTAACAGGACTTCCTATGAAGAGCCATATTTCTGATGACAAACTAAAGCCGTTTATAAAGGAAGCAAAAGAATCTGATCACGAGAGTCAACGTATTGACTTCAATAATTTTCCATGTCACACACAAACAGAAAGAAAGGATTGTTAAATTCTATACCGAGTTGTCCGTTCGTGACACTTCTGCAAGAGATGCATTGATAAAAACAAAAATACAATCTCAAAAGAAAATGCCAAAATTTCAAACAAAAAAACAATTCAATGTGTCAGTGAAATAAGCAATGGAAACCATGTGTGATTACTATGGACTTTTGAAAAACATAAATGTTTTTTTCAAAATAACGTTTTGCTTTTAAAGACATTAATCACTATTAATACTTTTCTAAATAAGTGTGATTTGTTTATTTTAACTAATGCCCGTTAATTAAAAATTGTTTTTCTTTCATTCAATTGTGTATTATTAAGATATGCTACTGTAAAATTAATATGATGAAAATCGCGAAATTCTACAAAATCAGTTGTTCTGTAATGGCATTTAACAGTTAGAAATACTTAGAATTGTAAGTTTCCTGTAAAAATATCGTATTTTGAATATTTTATTTACAACATATATATGTATATGTATATATATTATTTTAATATACTATAAAAGAAATAAAAAAATACAAATTTTATCACTTTTTCATAAAAATATCCATTTTGAAGCACTTTGCGGTACTTGAAAAGATTTTAGTAGAACAATAAAATTTTATTTTATATTCTTTATTCTAATCCCAAGAGGCAACTTTTGAAAACTATAGCATATTTAAATTTTAAAAAAAAGTTTTTTCGTTCCACCCTAGCGAACATGCACGAAGATTATCTTGAAATCGCCAACATGCTCTGGTTTGTTATCGGTAATTCACACATTTAGCTTGAGTGGTTCGTAGCATGGGTGGTAGCGCTCTGGGTTTGTAACCTAGCGGTGGCGGGATCGAATCCCGCGGCTGGCATTTTTTCCCCATTTTATTCCCTCTCTTTCCCCTGCTTCAAGGCTGGCAAGCTGAAGTTCTTAGATTATTTCCTTCATGTTAATTAAAAAAATATATGTAATTAACATGTAGATGTTAGTCGACGGCAAAAAAAATTTTAAATGTCGTAAAAAAATATTAATACATAGGCTATTTATGGCAATATAACCTATAAGAAAAAATATTTTGTTTACAAATGTTAACATTTTTAAACTCTCTCTGACTGCAGAAATTCCAGGAACATGCTATCTCTTTTCTATATCTTTTACTAACAATTCTTGCTACCAATGGTGTTAGGCAAGCTCCACAAAATAAGAACTATTTTCAGAAGTAGAGGGCATAAATATGGAACCTCTCCCCACATTGGAGATCTACGTCTATATCCGTTTCAAAATCAAAATCATACCCGTCTGAAATATGTGCTTGAAAATTAACAACTGCAAATATATTTTGGTAGCTGAGGCACTTTCTTATACATTTTAGGTATAATTATAATTTGGTTACATGCACTAAATAGCATTTTATTTTTGCAGTGCAGGTAAAAACAAAAAGAGAAGAGTTTGATTAAGAAAAAATATCTTTAATATTTACTAGGAAATTCATTGTGGAAGTTGCTACGTAAATGTGTGACATCCACCGCTAAAAATAAATGAGTAGTAAAATAAGATAGATACCACTAATTCCTCTCTTTTAAATAAAGAGTGGTGCAACAAGGCTCCATTTTTAAGTAGATATTTTAAAAATTTCTCCAGTAATAGATAAAAAATTAACAATGAAACTACTTTTTGATTACCTTACACTTCTCACATAATATAATCTTTACATACCAAGAATGTTATGTGAATTTTCCTCGTAAAAGAGGTTACACAGAAATAAGACCCATTTTTCTGAAAAGTATCTTTTGTTTAATCATCACCTTCCCTTTCAAATCCATAATTCTGATACAGATTTCTGCTACTTATGACTACGAATCGGACGGCCGATTAAGGTACGATGGAGCCATGTCGGTATCGGCGCGGTTCATATCAACCCATCACAGGCCCTGAAACACGTAAACAGCAAAGCGTTCCAATTCGAAGGTTCGTAAACAACCCGCGAACGGCCCAGAAAATTTCTCCCGTACTTGTCGTTCTACCGGCGCTTCCAGCACTGGCCCGATAAGCTGCCGTCAGTCCTGTGTTTGTTGGGACATTATTTCCACTTGTCTGACAGGGAGTCCGAAAAAAACAGAGATGATGAAAATTTCACATACACTCAAAAATTGGAGCCTCTTATGTCTGAATTGAAGGAAAAAAGTCTCGAGCACTTTGACCCATATAAAGAAATTTCAGTTGATTAAGCTTTGGTGAAATTTAAAGGCAGGTTGGTAATAGTTCAGTACATGCCTCTAAAACCCGATAAAAGACGTTTAAAATTATGGATGTGTACGTCACTCCGCCTCCGGACTCCGAGGAGAACGGTCGCACACCACTTAGCTCCCTCTAAGCCTCTCACGTGCCTCTACTTCTGAGCTTGTGACCTCACGGGGATTTTTTAATCCTGCGTGTGTGTGACGGGCCAGTTTTAGTGGCAGCTTTTCGCTTGCTTTTGCTTTTACTGGATGCGTTTTTTGGATTTTTGAATGGAGTGTGCGGATTCGGAAAGCACGGTAGTGACTCCAGGGAATGTCCCGGATAACTCCACAGACCCAACATTGGATACCCCCTTGCCTAACACTGACGAACAAGCCATTTATTACGATCATAACTTCCCAAGAGACTGGCCTTACTTCGAGCTGATTTCCAAGTTCCTGGCTTTTTCGAAAACTGTCATCAGTGCTACTGGAGAAAAAGATGCTCATTCCGTATGTTTTTGCAATCTTTGTATAATGTGCTCCGAAAACATAGTACCCAAATTAACAAATACCTGGCCCTCAATTTATTCCGTCAGTTGTATGATGTTTACAGTAATGATATTAACGATCTTATAGCTCAATATCATGTTAGAATCACCTTGATTGATCAAAAACCTGTCTTAATGTACTACCAAAGAAAAAGGAAACTTTCAAAGGAAAGTGTCGAAATCAATGTTACCACTCACAATAAATTCGCCGGATTAACCGACGAAAGTGAGATTCCAAATACCCAACCCTTTGAAACTGTGGAATCCGTTATGGATACCCACAATCCCGAAGGAAATGACAATAGTAAAGCCAAACCACCCTCGAAAAGATGTCAAGTCTTTTTCGTCTTCTCAGGTCAGTGAAAACTGGCGTACCATTATTAAAACAATAAATGATATGTCGAAGGATGTCGAAGCATCGCTCACCGGCTCCCTAATCAAAATCAATATCAATTCTGTAGAATCTTACAGAGCTATACAAAACTTCCTGGACAGCCAGAAGATACCTTTTCGAACACTGGATCCTAGATAAGAGCGTCCAAAGAAATATGTTCTGCGCGGACTCCCTGTATGTACCCCCCCTCCCCCCAGCGATATTGAGGATGCGCTACGTGCAATCGGCATTGAGCCGATTAAAGTAGCATACCTTACAAATCGCAAAACTAAGCGTCCCATGCCGTTATTTTTGGTGGCTGTCAGGCCCTCCCCAAATCTTGATAACCTAAGCTCACTAACTAAAATTAATTATCTAAGAGTGACATTCGAACACTACACCCAAACTGGCGTCAGCCAATGTTACAGGTGTCAGATGTTCGGCCAATTCCGCCGCCGGACTCCGTGGAGTACGGTCGCATTATACCGAGCTCTCGTATTGCTTTGCACGTGCTTGCACGTGTATTCCTTCCGTCTTGCCTCTACTTCTGTCTTGTGACCGCACGGGGATTTATCCTGCGTGTGAGTGACGAGCCAGTTTTAGTGGCTTTATTTTCTTTTTCGCTTGCTCTCGGTATTTATCGAACTGTTTAATTTGGAAATGGCTGCCTCTCAGAGTGATGCTGCTGCGACTAACCCTACCCAGATGACGAACCCTACTCCCTTGCCAACTATCGAAGAGATGATCAACTTCTACGAGACCAACTTTCCTCACGACTGGGAATACTTCAACCTGGTCGGCGAATTCCTGAGATTTGCAAGGGTGACAATCAACTCTAACACCAATGAAGATGATGCTCCTAACGTGAGTATATTTTTGAAGTCAATGATTAATTTGCTCAGTAATAGGATTAATGATATTCATGCTTACCTGGCCCTTAACATGTTTATGCTATATTACGATACCTGTAAAACCCAAATAGATGAAATAACTGCTCACAACAATGTGAGAATAACTTATGTAGACAAGAAACTAGACCTAGTGGCAGTACAGCCAAGAAAACGTAAACTCTCTCTAGAAATTTCTAGTAGTAATGATAAAGTTTTAGCCACTGCTAACAGATTTGACATCCTAAATGACGAATCTGATAATGCCAATGACTCCATAGCTCAAACTATCGAGAATGTAGTGTCCAATATGGACACTACAGGCCCGGTAGAGAGCGACAAAAAAAGTGATACTCCGACTTCGAAAAGATGCCAAGTCTTCTTCGAGGTCAGGGATAACTGGCGCGACACGATTAAAATTATCAATGAAATTGCAGAGGACGTCGATGCAACGCTAACCGGCTCCCTTATTAAAATCACCATTAGATCGGTAGATTCTTACCGCAAAATTCAAAACTTTCTCGATCACGAGAAAATTCCTTTCAGGACGCTGGATCCTAGATCTGAGCGGCCGAGGAAGTACGTACTACGAGGCTTACCTGTATGCACTCCCGTGAGTGACATAGAGGAAGCACTCCGTAATTTCGGTCTAGAACCTGTTAAAACTGCCTTTCTCACTAATAGAAAGACTAAAAAACCCATGCCGCTGTTCTTGGTCTCTGTCAGACCCTCACCCACCCTAGAAAACTTGCATTTACTAAATAAAATTAATTACTTGAGAGTGTCCTTCGAACACTACACCCAAACTGGCGTAAGCCAGTGCTATAGGTGTCAGATGTTCGGGCACTCATCAATGACTTGTAAATTGTCTCCACGATGCGTAAAGTGTGGTGGTTCTCATGTCCCAGGGGAATGCCTTCTGAAGGACACTGATGATAAGACTTGCTGTGCAAACTGCAAGGGCAATCATACAGCGAACTACAGAGGGTGTCCCCTTAACCCCAAAAATAAAAACAAGCTTAAAGTTAAGGGCCCTAAGCCCACTAGTAATAATCACAGCTCTTATAGTAAACCAGCTGTATTCATTCCCGCTCCCCTGCCAAAAACATCGGCATGGAATATTCCCTTAGCGAAACAAGTTGTTAGCGATAAGAGCGTTGCACCGACTCCCAGCGATATGCAGAGAAATGCCGAAGTCACCCCCTTAAATAAGCAAGGAGCGGATCAAAATTCACCCAATGAGAGCGCGCCTAGGAGATCCAATCCTAAAGCGCGCACTGAAACCATCCCCAGTGCTGCCCCGGTCGCTACTGCTGCACTTAATAGCGGAGAAACTACTCACGACGAGCGGCCAACAACAAGCTTTGCAGAATTTGCTTCTATTTTTCGCGCTATTAAGGACTTCATGTCCGAATATAACGTTGCGGATATCATGATGCTTTTTAGAAAAATCTCCGCACACATGAAAACAAATACCGATATATTTTCCAAAATGGTGGCCGTCTTTCATGAAATTGCATTGTACTTAGACCCACCAACCGGTCATGAGTAGTTCTTCCTCTAAAAATTCACTGAGAGTTCTATTCTGGAATGCAAACAGTCTTTCTTGCAAAATGAGTGAATTCAGGGAGTTTATGGAAAATTCCAATATAGACGTTGCCCTGATCCAGGAAACTAAATTCTCTGCACCTTGGCGTTTTAACATTAGTAACTACACGCTCCATAGAACCGACCGCCCTCGCCCCCCTAACTCTTATCAGCACCCTGGTGGTGGCACTGCTATCTATGTCCGAAGGGGTCTGGAACACTATAAATTTAATGATATTAACACGACTAACGTGGAGAGCACTTCCATAATGTTTCTTCCAGACAGAACCACTAAAATCTTAATCTCTTCCATCTACATCCCCCCCAGTAAAAATTTTCGGTGCTCTGAATTTCAAAGTATTTTTAATCATAGTAACTACTGTATTGTGGCAGGTGACTTTAACGCACACAATACAGGTTGGAACTGCCATAGGACTGACCGTTCTGGCCGAGCCCTTCAAAAATTTGTCACCGACAACGCTAATATTAAATTAATCGCCCCCCCCACCCCTACTCACTTCCACAGATCGGGCTCAAGCACAATCGACCTTGCCCTCACCAAAAATATTCCCTACCCCTACACCATTGAAACTCTTAACCTTTTCGACTCTGACCACCTCCCTGTGTTAATAAATTTCGATAGGCAGGTCGATATTCAAAATCCCAATCCCCCCACCCGCACTAACTGGGAGCAGTTCCAACAAATTCTCCAGTACTCCACCCTCTATTACCCCATCATTCGTAGCCCTGATGACATAGAGCATGCTACCAACTGCTTAACGATCGCCATCGAACACGCCAAGGCTAATTCCACCCATGCTTTGAAAAAGCCACGTTATCATAATCTCCCCCCCAACATAGTTAAATTAATTAAAGAGCGTAACGTGGCTCGTAAATTATATCAGTTCACCCGTCTCCCCCAGCATAGGAGTAATTATCATCTCCTACGAGCGCGCGTTCGTCGCGATATTAGAATTTTCCGAAACTCCACGTGGGCTGAATTCATACAAGGGCTTGATCCTGATGACAACTCCGTCTGGCAGTTTGTCAGACGCCTCCGCAAACAGCATACACAATTTCCGCCCATTCAAGGCCGTCACGGAGTTGCCATGAATGATTTGGACAAAGCTAACGCCATTGCAGACTCTTACAGAGAGCAATTCTCTCCTAACAACGACCTGGTCGATGAGGAAAACGATAGACTTGTCCTCACGACCGTTCAAAATTTTCTTTCCACCCCCCCCTCCGATTCTACTTCCCCTGTTACCTTCTACGAAATCATTGATATTATTCAAAAACTTAATAATAAGAAAGCGCCTGGCATAGATAACATCAATAACTTAATCCTCAAAAATCTTCCAACTAATATAATACTTTACTTTACTGTAATTGTCAACTCCATATTTAAATTTAACTATTTCCCCACATGTTGGAAGACTTCAATAATCTGCCCTATCCCCAAGCCAGGGGGGGATCGTAACCTTCCCCAGAGTTATCGTCCAATCAGCTTGCTGTGCTCCCTTAGTAAGGTGGCGGAGCGCGTTATTCTTCACAGAATCAATGAGCACCTCGACCAGCACGACATAATTATACCAGAGCAGTTTGGCTTTAGGTCTGAACACAACACGACGCAGCAGCTACTAAGGGTAGTGGAATTTGCCCGCGATGGGTTACAGGGTAAACAACCTACCGCTGCTCTGTTTCTAGACATTAAGTGCGCGTTCGACAAGGTCTGGCACCCGGGACTTATTTTTAAACTTATCCAAATTAACTTGCCAGCCTGTCTCATCCATTTGATCCACAACTACCTACGTAATCGAAATTTTGCCGTCCGCATTAACAATAACCTGTCCCGGTATAGGTACATCACGTCGGGAATTTTACAAGGATCGATCTTAGGACCGACCTTGTTTAATTTGTACGCCAACGATGTACCACGTGGAACTAATACTCTTCTCGCTATGTATGCGGACGACACAGCTATCCTATCTTCTTCCAATAACGACCACTACCTGACTTTCCAAATTCAGCGTCACATCGACACTCTTGAGTCTTGGTTTTTACGCTGGAAAATTAAAATCAACCCCTCAAAGTGTCACGCGATCTATTTCAGTAATCGCTATAGCAATCCTCCGCGACTCTATATCCAACAATCCCCACTTGAATGGGAGAACACAGTAAAGTATCTCGGCGTAACTCTGGACCGCAGACTTACTTGGAAACCCCATGTTACGAATACTATTAGCAAGTGCAATGCCGTCACCATGCAACTCCGAACTCTATTTTTCAGTCCGCATTTCTCAATGAGAAATAAAGTACTACTTTACAAGCAATGCATTTTACCCGTTGCTCTGTATGCTGCCCCGGTGTGGTTTTCCGCCGCACAAACGCATATTAATAACATCGAAAAACTCCAGAATAAAACTCTCAGAAGAATTCGCCGAGCTTACCGCTATATGTCGAACGAGACAATTAGAAGAGACTTCGGCATCTCTACTGTTACTAAGCAGGCTTATAAGATTTCTAAGAAATTTTATAATAACCTGCCTAATATTAATAATATGGTAATCGCAGAACTCCCCGACTACGACTTCAGTCTCCCTGCCAATTGTAAGCGCCCACGGGCGTGTCTCCTTAGGAGATAACATTAATTTCCGCACCGCGATACTCTTCACTTATTTCCCACCTACTTACGTCGCTGCCGTAGCGCAGTGCATTCGCGCTGGCCTAGTAAGCCCTACGTTATGGGTTCGGGCCCAGGTGGTGTCGCGTAGTCCAAATTATATTATCTTGATATTTTCACTTTTCCCCCAGCGGAATTCTGCGATTATCACATTATTATTGTATGACCCTGAACGGGGCCTTTTTTTTTTTCTATTATAAACTTAACATCTAGTTTATTGTGGGCCAGTAACCTCCCTTTCCGGATTAAAATCCATCTTAATTAACTACTTACTTAACTATCATAATTAATTCTTCTCTTACCAGTACTTAAATAGTACCAGCTTCTTTATTTTTTAGCATTCCTTCCTCTTATGAAGGACTTTAATTTTTTCACCTTAAAAGACCTTTATTCTTAATACCTTCTTAACTTAATCACTGTTAAATCCTACTGAGCATTTTTACATTGACCACGAAATATCTTGCTGACAGGAGTTAAAACCAGCAGGTCCAGGAACTCCACTATCAAAATAAAATAGCAGTTGAGATGTTCGGGCACTCTTCGATGACCTGCAAACTTTCCCCACGCTGTGTAAAGTGTGGGGGATCTCACGTCCCAGGGGAATGCCTTCTGAAGGACACTGACGATAAAACTTGCTGTGCCAACTGCAAGGGCAATCACACAGCCAACTACAGAGGGTGTCCCCTTAACCCCAAGAATAAGAATAAACTTAAAGTTAAGGACCCTAAGTCCGCACAAATTAGCTCTAATCCTCCCAATAGCACTAAGAAACCTGTTGTCTTTATCCCTGCTCCCCCACCTAAAACATCGGCATGGAAAAACCCCCCAACTATATCTGTTGACAGTGAAACGAGTACTGCTTCGACATCCAGGGAAACTCCGAAAAATGCCGAAGTCACCCCCCTTTATAACCTCGGATCGGATCGAAATTCCCCCAATCAGAGCGCGCCTAGGTGATCCAATCCAAAAGCGCGTAATGACACCATCCCTAGTGCTGCCCCAGTAGCAGCTGCTTCAATTCAGAGTGGAGAAACTACTCACGACGAGCGGCCAACTTCAAGTTTCGCTGAATTTGCATCCATAATTCGTGCCATTAAGGACTTTATGTCCGAGTATAATATTGCTGACACCATGCTTCTCTTCAAGAGAATCTCGGCACACATGCGTACACAAACGGATGTCTTTTCTAAAATGGTGGCTGTCTTCAACGAAATTGCTTTATACTTAGACCCACCAACCGGTCATGAGTAGTCCCTTCACTGAACGTTCACTGCGGGTTTTATCCTCGAATGCTAACAGCCTTACCAACAAAATGAATGAATTCAGGGAGTTCATGGAAACTTCTAATATAGACGTTTCCCTGATACAGGAAACCAGATTTCAAGCACCTTGGCGCTTTAACATCAGTAATTACTCGCTCTACAGGACTGACCGCCCTCGCCCCCCTAATACTCATCAACCTGGCGGTGGCACTGCAATTTATGTCCGTAGGGGCCTCGAACATTTTAAAATTAATAATAGACAGAGTCAATAAAATTTTAATTTCTTCAATCTATATCCCCCCAGTAAAACCTTCCTGTGCTCCGACTTTAACAATATTCTTAATACCAATAAGTACTGTATTGTAGCGGGTGATTTCAATGCGCACAATACAGCTTGGAACTGCTGAAACTCAAACCGTTCTGGCTGTGCCCTTCAAAAATTTATCAGTGACAATCCTAATGTTATTTTAATTACCCCCCCCCCTACGCCCACCCATTTTCACTTTTCGGGCTCCAGTACTATCGACCTTGCTCTCACCAAAAATATCCCCATCCCTTACACTGTTGAAACTTTAGACCTTTTTGACTCTGATCACCTTCCTGTTTTAATTAATTTTGATCGTCAGGTCGATATTCAAAACCCTAACCCCCCACTCGCACTAACTGGAAGCAGTTCCAAGAAATCCTGCAATATTCTACCCTTTACTTCCCCATCATTTGTAGTCCTGAGGACATAGAGCACGCCACCAACAGTTTAAAAGAAACTATCGATTACGCCAAGGCTAACTCAACGCATGCTTTGATGAAGCCGCGTTACCATAATCTCCCCCCTAATATTGTTAAATTAATTAAGGATCGTAACGCGGCTCGTAAATTATTTCAATTTACCCGCCTCCCCCAACACAGGAGTAATTTTCATCTCCTGCGCGCTCGCGTTCGTCGCGATATTCGAACTTTCCGTAACTCATCTTGGGCTGAATTCATTCAAGGCCTTAGTCCTGAAGATAACTCCGTTTGGCAATTTGTCAGACGAATGCATAAACAGCATACCAATTTTCCGCCCATTCATGGCCCCCACAGAGTTGCTATGACTGACTTAGACAAAGCAAACACCATTGCTGACACTTACAGAGAACAGTTCTCTTCGAACTACGACTTGGTCGATGAGGAGAATGATAGACTCGTCCTCTCGACTGTTCAAAATTTTCTTTCCACCCCCCCCTCTGACCCTACCTCCCCCACTAACTTCTTCGAAATAACTGACATTATTCAAAAACTTAAAAATAAAAAAGCCCCTGGCATCGACAACATTAACAACCTAATTCTTAAAAACCTCCCTACCAACATAATTCTATATTTCACTGTAATTGTTAACGCTATCCTCAAATATAATTACTTCCCCAAGTGTTGGAAGACCGCGATTATCTGCCCTATCCCCAAGCCAGGGGGGGACCGCAATCTTCCCCAGAGTTACCGTCCAATCAGCTTGCTGTGCTCCCTCAGTAAGGTGGCGGAGCGCTTCATTCTTCACAGAATCAATGAGCACCTCGACCAGCACGATATTATCATCCCTGAGCAGTTTGCCTTTAGGTCTGAGCACAACACGACGCAGCAGCTCCTTAGGGTAGTGGAATTTGCCCGTGCTGGGTTACAGGGTAAACAACCTACCGCTGCTTTGTTACTCGACATTAAATGCGCGTTCGACAAGGTCTGGCACCCGGGACTAATCTTTATACTTATTCAAATTAATCTGCCTGACAGTCTTATCCACTTAATTTATAACTACCTTCATAATCGAAATTTCGCCGTGCGCATACACAACAATCTGTCCCGGAACAGGTACATTACGTCCGGAATTTTACAAGGTTCGATCTTAGGACCGAGCCTGTTAAACATATTTGTGAACGATGTGCCGCGTAGAGATAATACTCTACTCGCTATGTATGCGGATGACACTGCTATTCTATCCTCTTCTCATAATGAACACTACCTGGCTATTCAAATTCAGCGTCATATCGACACCCTAGAAGCTTGGTTCACGCGCTGGAAAATTCGAATCAATCCTTCAAAGTGTCACGCGAGTCAGTAATCGCTATAGCAATCCTCCGCGTCTCTATATTCATCACTCCCCACTCGAATGGGAAAACACAGTGAAGTATCTCGGCGTAACTCTGGACCGTAGACTCATATGGAAACCCCATATCACTAACATTGTTAGCAAATGCGATGCTGTCACCATGTAACTCCGCACTCTATTTTTTAGTCCCCATATGTCAATGAGAAACAAGGTTCTACTACATAAATAGTGTGTACTTCCCGTTGCCCTTTATGCTGCCCCGGTGTGGTTTTCAGCCGCACATACTCACATTAAAAAGCTTGAAATTTTCCAGAATAAAACTCTCAGGCGTATCCGCCGAGCTTTCCGTTACCTGTCGAATTCGACGATCAGGCGTGACTTCGACATTTCCACCTTCACGAAACAGGCTCATAAAATTTGTAAAAAATTTTATGAAACCCTTCCAAACATTCGTAATGAAGTATTTGCAGAATTACCAGATTATGACCATTCTCTCCCTGCTAATCGCAAACGCCCTAGGGCGTGCCTCCTTAGGAGCTAACATTAACTTTCGCATCGCGATACTCTTTCTATCTTGCACACCTGCTTATGTCCTGCCGTAGCGCAGAGGCATCGCGCTGATCTATGAAACCCTAAGTTGTGGGTTCGGTCCCAGGTGGTATCGCTTCTTCCAAAATTCCATCTTGATATTTCTTTTTTCCCCCGTGGAATTCTGCAGCTAACTCGTTACGAATTGTATGAACCTGAAGAGGGCCTTTTTTTTCTTTTGCTGAGGGCCACTTTACTTATTCCTGTCATCTTGCCTCGTATCTTAAAATTAACCTTATTAATTTCTTTATCTAAGTACCTGTTAACTTTTTAAGCTTAAATTTCCCCCACCCTTCAATTTTGAAGGTGTTAACTTTATTTTTTTATCTTCGACTGTAATCTCACACTTAATTATGTTGTTAGCCTTTAAACTTTAACTATTGAGCACATTATCATTGATTACTTAACATCTTGCGTACTGGAGATAAAACCTCATGGTCAAGGTACTCCAATCATCTCACTATTCTGCTCAGATGTGTACGTCCCATTTAGGATACACGCTGAACTTTGAACTGTACAGTGGAAAGAATGGAAAAATGGAAAGATCAAATAAAGGACTTGGATATGATGTCTTTCATCATCTCACGAATTCATTAAAAAATAAAGGTCATGATATTTATTTTGACCGATTTTTTACAAGTGTTGATCGATTTGCACGAAAAAGGATTGGGGCATGTGGTACAGTTATGACCAACAGAAAGAAAATGCCAAGTGAGATTAAAAATCTTAAATTGAAAAATAGTAGTGAAAGTAAATCTTTTCAATGCGTACAAATTCCTAATTTGCTGTGTACAGTATTGTTAGAGAAAAAACAGATCACCATGCTGTCTACTAATGTAAAAAATAACATCTGCAAGGTATTTAGAAGAAAAGGATCTGAAAAACATCTTATTCCCTGTCCCTCTTCTTTTGCTATGTATAATAAAAATATGGGTGGAGTTTATTTAGCTGACCTACGTCGAAAATATTTTACATCAGCTAGAAAATCATGTAAGTGGTGGGTCTATTTGTTTTTATTCCTTTTAGACACAGCTGTGAATAATGCATATATTATTTATCTAACTACCAACTATCCATTGCCAAAGCAAACATTTCAATTGTATGATTTCAAGCTGAAAATCCTTGAAGAATTGGGAAATCATATCAATTCACAGAAAAGGAAACGTGTTGTTCTAAATGAGATAGATTCCACTGTTCATCAGCATAAACGTCAAGAAATAAACGGACGCAAGCGCACGTGCGTTTCCTGTAGAAAAAGTGGAAGGAAAACACTTTCTGGAGGACATGTCGAAAGTTCTTGGGAATGCAGCATCTGCAGATTGTGTCTATGCAAAATTTGTTTTGCATAATTTAAGACCATTTCTGCATACGTATCACCCTATGATGTTGACATTTCTTTCGTTGTAGTAAATTTATGAAACTGAGGGTGGTACTACATATAAAAAAACCTTTTTTATCTGCACTAAAAATTATAAATACACAAAATTCAAATAATAAAAAAAGTTACTATTACGCTGAACATCTAACAATATTATAAAAGAAATAGTTTCAGGCGAAGCTTAGTTACACTTTTTGAAACAGAAAAAACCCCACTAATCTTTTATTGAATAAATGACACTTTTCTCATGAGGAATATGAAAGCAAGATACCAGAATGTTAAGTCAGTTAAAATTATGGATAAGAAAAGATAAAATATGAAGATTAATTTTATATGTTCTATTGAAACGCATGATAGTAGTGCAGTGGCGCACCAAGGATATTTTCTTGGGGGGGGGGCGAGATGAATGGGTAAAAATATTTATAATGCATGAGGGGGGGAGGGCGAGATGAACGAATAAAAATATTTATAATGCAAAATCAATATTTCTACTCCTTTGGGGGAGGCAGGGCCCCCTGGGTGCGCCACTGCAGTAGTGATAGAGACGTTTTTTCAAGAAAATAAAAAAAACTGCTCAAGTGATACCCCCGTTTCAACCCCCCCCCCATCTCCATCAATGTTAGAAAAAATCAACGGTAGGTGGGAAATCCAAGAATTTACGAAGGTAACAAGCATCTACTTTTGATCTCAAATGCTGTGCCACTCTTTCAGCTAGGATTTGGGGGGGGGGGGGGGCATAAAAATCATCTTTTTAAATTTTTTTATAGCATTCTTGTATTTGCAATCTATGAGAATTATCGCTTTTACCACCGTTTAGCTGCACTTATATGAAATTTTTGCCCACATCATTAGAAAAATTAGTAGCCAATCTAAAACTTGATAGCTTCAACCTGCTGAGAGCGAATATGCCTGCAGACAAAATAAATTTACTACTGCGAAAAGGAGTGTACCCATATATGGACTCCATTTCAAAATTTAACGAAACTGAATTACCCCCTATAAAAGCGTTTTATAGTTCCTTGTGTGGTGAAGATATTTCACAACAGGATTATATCCATGCTCATAATATATGGTCTCAGTTTAAACTAAATACATTGGGGGACTATCATGATTTGTTTGAAAATTTGCTAAATTTGTTTGAAAATTTGCTAAATAAAATATTTGACAATTGAAAATTTTATTCTGGAATGAGGTTAACAAAAATCAGTGAAACATGATTGGTTGCCATTATAGTTTTATTTGTGATATAATTACAATGACACATAGAATTATATACATAATTAAGGGCCTATGACCTATTGTAAAAATAATCAGCAAATACATCTCTTATCTCTAAAGCGCTTAATTTGGCCCGTCTACCTTTGTTTGGTAAAGGTTTTAGAGCTGAAATCTCAGATACATTTTGTCTCCAAGAGCCTTTTTGTACTACTAAACCATCAACTACAGTGTCAAACATTCCTGGAGGTGTGTACATATTTCTTGATGTCTCTCTTCGCCGTAAGAAATTGTGAAGTAATATACACGACAATGTGACACGTGTTGCCTTTTCAGGTTGAAGTGGCATAGGTTTTTTAAAGATTCTAAAAACATTAGACAATACACCAAACACGTTTTCCACAATAACACGTGAACTTGATAGTCTATAATTAAAAGTTCGTTGTAAAGTATCCCTACCATAATTCCCTGGATAAGGCTTCATCACGTGTGTACTTAAGGCAAATGCCCCATCGCCAATGAAAACATAAGGCACATTGTTTTGTTTTCCGGGTAGGGGACAGTCAGGCGGTAAATTCATATCTTCTTTAACAATTTTGCTCCAAAGCAGACTATTTTTGAATACTCCTCCGTCACTGATTCGTCCTGGAGCACCAATATCAGCAAATATGAAATTGTATTTGCTATCAACTAAAGCTAATAGTACAATACTGAATGTATTTTTATAATTATAATATTGAGAGGCACTGCCTATTGGACTTTCGAGCATGATGTGTTTGCCATCTATTGCACCTACACAATGTGGAAAGTTTCCTCGAAATCCTTCTTCTATTGCCTTCCATTCTTCTGGTGTCTCCGGCATCTGGAAATAAATTAAAATTAGATAACGTTTGAGAATATTTTGAATTAGGTTAATTGCATTCCTGAACTAAGGTAGCAAAATTCAATTATAATAATTATCACTCTTGTTACAGGCATTAAACCCTCAGCCAAAGACTCTGATGATGACCCTTTGAGCCAAGAAGTGGTATCCTCACAAAACGATTGGAATGAACTGGAAAACACCAATATCATGCCGAAGTCAAGTCAACGACAAAAGCGACGCAAGATAGTGCACGAAATAGATGCAACACAATACAAAATTCACAAAACTTTCGAAGGAATTAAGAATATACTTTCCTCAAAGCAACAAGAAGACGACAAATGCGATCTGTATGGCAAATTGCTAGCAAAAAAACAAAGAGCCTATCCCCCCCAAGAAAGACCGTACATCATGCACCAATTAGATGGGTTGCTGTTAAAAATAGCACAGCGCAGTTCACCTTCTCCACATATCATCCCTATCCCGAATAGGTCATCAACACCGAACAGCCACACCTCATCTGTCAACTATGCTAGAATTGACGATTTATTATAATAGTTAAAATGTACCTTAATATAAAAATAAAATTATCTTATTACGTTAGTGCTTACGTACCTTAGTTTCTTCCTTCAAAACGATGTTAATTGCTTGACTAACCTCGTTGACAATATCCGATATAAGCGAAGTTGAAATCTTGAACAAAAAATGAAGACTTCTGTAGCTATCACCAGTAGCTAAAAATCTTAAAGCTACAGCTAAACGAACTTTCGCTGGTATTGACTTTCTGCAATTGGTTTCTTCTTTTATAATTATTGGTTCGACTTTACTCAATAAATAATTAAAATCAGATGGTGACATTCTACAAAAATTTGAGAATTCTCCAGAGTCTTCACAAAGCAGTTCTTGAAACATGCTTTCCATACTTTGCCTGTAACAAAATAGCAGCAAATAATTTTGTGCAATTATTAATTTGCAGTAGGAACATTTAGTATTTCGAAAAAAATAGTCTTTTTTCAAATTTAATATCTTTTTTCAAATTTAAGGGAACCAAGGAGGGGCAACTCAAGGATCTTCACTGGTTAGACTTCAGAGTCTCTCTAAGGGACAAGTTAAACAGATTCCTGGACGGAGATCTAAATGTAATTTACGACATCAACACAGATATAAGTCAATTGGGCTTCAATCACAAATAGAAACGTAGACAAAGGGAACGCTTACTGGAGGACAGCAGAACTGGCTACACTTAGAAGCAAGGTTAGACAACTCAGAAGGCTCTACCAAAGCGAACCAGATGCGCAAGCCAGGCTGGCAAAGCAAGTTCAGAAGGGAAAGAGCCAGCTACAAGAAAAAACTATTGGCTACTAAAAAGGCAAGCTACGGTATGTTTATATAGTATCGCCACCCGTGATACCCGTAATACTATCACCATTCGTGGGGCTCTATTCAAGAGCACCAACAAAGACAGGAACGCTCAAAAAAATGCCAAATCTAGGATCTGTGATGCGCAAGGCGTCATAAACACGGGCGAAGAAGCCAGAGACAGCATTCTGGCCACGCATAACTTCAAGGGAATGGATGAAGTGGCTAAAACTCGGCTCTTTCTTCGCTAAACTGATTTAGCCTTTGTGGCTTTTCCTAACTCTTAGTTCTTTCGGTGATTCCCCAAAATTGGCTCCTGGACGCTCTGTGAGCATGTGGCGTGAGTGGTATCGGCGTTGCTCTGGGACTCCAGGCTGCGTGGGGTTAGGGCGCTTTTTCATTTACCGATACGACAACGATAAATCGTAGACGATTGTCGTGAGCCGATATCGGTGCAGGCAAAATGCATTAATATACCTACGCGCTTTTTCACCAACCGATTCGATGCCGATTATGTCGTCAGCTATAAGCCGATATCGTTTATCGAGCCATTTCTATCGGAAAACACCTGCTCTTCCCATCGAATCGTCCGACATACGTATACGTGCTGCTGTTGTGCTAACTCAAAGATTGCTGTAGAAAGTTTTGTTATTATTGATATTTTGTTAGTTTTCGTTATTAGTTTTATTAGCATTCAACATGTCTTTCAAATTCGGTATAACAGTGTTGTGTGAACTAATTCAACAGAGGCCCTGTATTTGGTATAAGAAGGATAAAAATTACAAAAATAAAATAATCAGAGAGAAGTCATGGGAAGAAATATTCAACTTTCTAGATGACGGATACGAAGGGAAAACTACTGTTGAAAAGAAAGAAACAGGTAATAACGATTTAGAAATACATTTTTAAAGTAATATTTACATGTGTATTATAGATTAGATTATTTTATATTTGCTTTGATCTGGTTCGCTCACTTGTTTCCAAATCAATTCCATTCTTTAAAATTTTGTAATGTTCTTAAACTGAAATTTTTTTATAATATTCAGTTACAAAATTGCTATGACTGTATTTAGCTATATAATTATCAAGAATTTTATTACCAATTGATGTTAAATTCAAAACTGTTGATTTGTATAACATTTTTTATAGTAACATTTAGATGTATAAGTGTATTATAGATTAGAATTTCATATAAAAAATATTTCTTGGAAATTCATAGTGGTGTTTATCTGGTTTGTTCGCTTGCTTCCAAATAAATTTCTATTCTTAAAAATTTTGTAAACAGGCGTAATATACTTACGAATGCATATATTATAGAGAATAAACTGGAATTTTGGAAATTGGTTTTATAGTATTATACTATTTAAAACAAAAATAAATTAATAACATGTATCAGATATGTTATGGAAGTTTACATCAATATGTTACATGCAAAGTGTATATAACATTTATAACCTTTTTACAGTGTCTTACAAAAGAAATCTAATACAGTACTGGCTGTAAGCAACTTCTTTTCCATTTGTGATACGAGTTTTTCACATGGATTAAATTTTAGTAGATTATACAGTGTATGTGAAGTTTATATTTTTATTACTGAGGCACACAAAATATATCAGAATGTATTACTGCAGATGTGCAGTAATTTCTTGAAGTGTGTTTTTAATTAACTATTTTATCCAGACAAGCCTTATTCATGTATTTGTAACTTTACAATTTTTTTATTTAGATGCAGGGTTTTTTTTTTTTTTTTTTTTAAGCAATGGATTGTAATCACCATAATGACGTTCTTGATTTGTTGATTTAAAATGACAACTGATATAGTTTCTATTTTTTATTATTATTTAGGTGACAAAATAATAAACAAATGGGCGAACATCCGGGATGCCTTTGTAAGAAGTTTGAAGACCAAGAGTGGTCAGGGTGCAAAAAAGGCATATATTTACCATGAGCACCTTCAATTTCTTTTGGCATCTCAGGAAACCAGTGAAACTGAGTCAAGCATGTTGCTTGATTCAGATGATCTAATGCCTGAGAACATTGAGGAAAATGATGAGTGCATTGACATTGCTTCAACCAGCAGCTCTACAGATGCTATTAACAAGGGCGTTAAAAAGAACAAGAGGTCAAGAAAAGAACTGATTGATATAGAAAACGAAATTATGCAAAAATTAAAAAGACCGAAGGTAGAAGAACCAAAATGTAGTTTCTTTACTTCATTTGAGGACTACGTGTCTGATATGTCGGAAACCGAAAAAATTCAACTACATATGGACATTTTAAAGTCCATATCCGAAATAAAGGCTAGGAGGACACAAAATGTGTATGTGTACGAGAACTTTTCCGATGCTAATGTTGAAAAAAATTTTTAAATTACTAACATACTAACAAATAAATTATGAAACACTAACAACTAACATAAATAAATAAATAATTTTACCTTCATTTCTGGTTTACAATTGTTATTGCCAAATTGTTTATTGTGTTTATATGAATTACTATTTACTCTAGTACTCTGGAAATGCATGCAACAAAGATATGATTTTTCTCTCTTTTGTGATAAGGTTATCATTTATATTTTAGTAATTTTATTTCTTACAGAATAATTTATTGCTCCATGTCTGTATGCTCCATGTCAACAAGTATGTATATTCTTGATACTCACAATTTCTATCATCCTCTCCATGCTGTTCCTGGTACTCAGTGTATTTGCCTTTTGAAATTCTGATATGAAAGACTGCTACCTCCTACTTTAAAATTTTCAGTTATTATACACTGTTATTTTTCTATGTTTATATTTGTTATTAAAAACAGTATATAAGAGAATTTTACTTTCTGCAGATAATTCTACAAAACGGGGACAAAAGTATAGTCTTCGAAAAAGAAAAAGGATGTGTGATGAGATAGAAGATATGGAAGAAAAAGCCATTAAGACGCAGTCTGCTATGGCTGCAGATTTAAAACAGATTGCGCAGTCTGCAGAAAAATTGGAAGAGACAGGCAGTGCAATATTACAAACTTTAGTGAATATAAATAATATTGTACATTTGTCACAAAAAATGGATGTAATTGTAAATTTGCTGAGTTCCAGCTCCAGCAATGAATAATTTATTATGTAAATATATATATAAAATAATAAAATGCAATGTATGTAAATCTGGTATATAGTAATTTTCTGTATATGGTGAAAAAATCTTAATCATTTTAGACGCTTATCTGTGGGGCTGGTTGCAAAACATTTCAAAAACAGATTGGTTTTAATATTGTAAAGTACAATAAAAATTTTAAAAAAATTAAGGAACATGGCAAATTTTTCTTCAAAGATTTATATGGGATCTTCCTTATGTTGGAGACAGTTTATCAAGTATTATACTGCCTGTTTGATTGAAAAACTGTAAATTTCCCTTTTGTAGCGCTCATGAAGCTACAGAAGGATTAGTAGCTCAGTGTTAAAAATGTGTCTCACATTTCGTCGCCGCCAATAAATAAGCAATCTTAGTATTCTGTCTTTTTCAACACTTATACGTTAAGAAATTGAAATAAGCATGAATGTTGTATATCATGTTATAAATATGCATAAAAAATCACATCAGAGAACAAAATGGTCAGTGCAGTGAAAAAACACTTCATCGATAATAGTGCCAAAATTCCAAACATATTGGAAAAAATTGAATTTATATATAAATATTTTTTCATAAAAAAAAACAGGCACACAGTAAAAGTATGTACGCAGAAAAAAAGATATTTCTTACAAATATTGAATGAATGTTACTTTTTATTTCCTCAATAAAATTTCACCTTTTTTTAAAACTATCTGATGCGATTACATGCATGAAAGTGCAATATGAGAACATTTTTAAAAAAAAGCTAATCATTTTTTATTAGTTACTTGAAACTTGCCTAAAAATAAGAAATTGCTTTAAACTTATCCTACTTTCACAACTCCAAATATTGTGTTAGTATTTAAAGTCTCTACAATTTAGCTTGTAAATTTATCCGTTGCTATCATACGATTGTGTGAAGTTCGTCACGGTAGAAAAAAAAAAACCTAAAACTCTTAGAAAAGAGGTTTTAAATTAATTGCTGATTTCCACACCACGCTAGGCGTACAGCAAAGGCGCCTTATCCTCCTTTTTACAATAATTGCAAGGCGAGGATTCCCCAGTAGGGATATTTTTCCTTGAATGTTAACCAAAAAATTAAATTTATAAATTGGAACAAATTTCTTCGCGGAATATTTTCCCTTGGTTTCTAAGAATATTCTGATTCTCAGAATGAACCCCAGATGGTAACACTCCAGTATCATCAAAATCATTATCACATGTTTGTACTTCACTTTCAATATTATATTTCAAACACATGTTATGTAGTACAGAACATGTGATAATGATTTCGCATACTTTTTCAAAAGTATACTGAAGTGTACCACCTGTTTCATCAAGACATCTAAATCTTGATTTCAGTACCCCAAAGCAGCGTTCTATTACATTTCGGGCTTTCCCGTGTTTTTCGTTGAATTTCTTCTTGCTTTGTGAGGATTCCTCCAAATATGGCGTCATCAGCCATGGCTCTAGAGGGTAACCACTGCCTCCAAGTAAGAAATTCTTTTCTGGGATTACTTTACGTATAAACAACTCTCGGAGAGCACTGCTCTTCCAAATAGAGGAGTCGTGAGTTCTCCCTGGCGATCTTGCAACGACATCTAATATTTTCATCTTATAATCACATACCCGAAATAAAACAGAAATATAAGCTTCAGTATTTTGAATGCTTTAAAATTGAAAAGAACACAACACCTTTTTCTTTTATTCCTCAATGTATATGTAATAGTATTTTTTGTGACAAACACTTTTGTGGTGTACAAAGATGAGTTTTTGGACACTAGCCAATTCTAAATGATCTTTGAGTCATTTTGGTCTGAAAGTAAACTTTAAAATATGTGTTGTAATAATACAAATATAGAACAGTACACTTTTAAATGAGTAACAAAAAAATGCATTTGCTCCATATCCCTTTATAACTGACAAAATATATGACTTAATGTTGCTTTCTCTTTATTAATAGCATTTATTATGTATTTGTGTTGATAATGTAGAAAAGTTATCGTTAACATTATCAGTATCATTATCATTATGGCATAATTTTCTGACTCTTTTTTGGTTTTTAGGATAGAATATATAAATTTTTCGCTCAAGTTCAAGAACATTTTCGGTACTGCAGTTAACATAGATTTTGGTACTAGAAAGCCACATACCTCCGATATGCATTGAAGTGAGCTCTCGTGTCGTTTCTGGTACTTCAGGGGAGTTGATTTTCTGCATCATGGTCTCAAGGCACTGGACTACCTTGATTGCAGCCTCGGAATGTTCGCGAAAGGATGAAGTTTCCGATTTCCCTCTGATTATGCGGATTTTTTCCTTGAGGGCTTCTTGGCAGTATTCACTTCCATCTAAGAGCGGTGGGAAATTAATTCTCTCCATGCTGGTACCGATGTTATCTGTGTTTAGTTGCTCAGGGTGGCGGATGCGAGTCGCTATAAAAGGCCCGTCACACATACGCAAGAATTAAATTCCCCGTATGGTCACTGGCTCGATCATAGGACGGAAAAGCTTACGAGAAAGTAGCGCGTGCAAAGCACAGGCAAAACGGATCTCAAGAAACACGACCGCTCTCTACGGAGGGTCGATGAGTCCCTTACAGAGAATCTGAGTAGAATAGTGAGATGATTGGAGTCCCTTGACCATGAGACTTTATCTCCAGTACGCAAGATGTTAAGTAATCAATGATAATGTGCTCAATAGTTAAAGTTTAAAGGCAAACAACATAATTAAGATTGAGATTACAGTCGAAAATAAAAAATTAAAGCTTAACACCTTCAAAAATTGAAGGGTGGGGGAAATTTAAGCTTAAGAAGTGAACAGGTAGTTAGAGAAAGAATTTAAAATGGTTAATTTTAAGATACGAGGCAGCAAGAGTAGTTGGCAGGAGTAAGTTAAGTGGCCCTCAGCAAAAGAAAAAAAAAGGCCCTCTTCAGGGTCATACAATTCGTAACGAGTTAACTGCAGAATTCCACGGGGGAAAAAAGAAATATCAAGATGGAACTTTGGAAGAAGCGATACCACCTGGGACCGAACCCACAACTTAGGGTTTCATAGATCAGCGCGATGCCTCTGTGCTACGGCAGGACATAAGCAGGTGTGCAAGATAGAAAGAGTATCGCGATGCGGAAGTTAATGTTAGCTCCTAAGGAGGCACGCTTTAGGGCGTTTGCGATTAGCAGGGAGACAATGGTCATAATCTGGCAATTTCTGCAAGAACTTCATTACGAATGTTTGGAAGGGTTTCATAAAATTTTTTACAAATTTTATGAGCCTGTTTCGTGAAGGTGGAAATGTCGAAGTCACGCCTGATCGTCGAATTCGACAGGTAACGGAAAGCTCGGTGGATACGCCTGAGAGTTTTATTCTGGAAAATTTCAAGTTTTTTAATGTGAGTATGTGCGGCAGAAAACCACACCGGGGCAGCATAAAGGGCAACGGGAAGTACACACTGTTTATAAAGTAGAACCTTGTTTCTCATTGACATATGGGGACTAAAAAATAGAGTGCGGAGTTGCATGGAGACAGCATCGCATTTGCTGACAATGTTAGTAATATGGGGTTTCCATGTGAGTCTACGGTCCAGAGTTACGCCAAGATACTTCACAGTGTTTTCCCATTCGAGTGGGGAGTGATGAATATAGAGACGCGGAGGATTGCTATAGCTATTACTGAAATAGATCGCGAGACACTTTGAAGGATTGATTCGAATTTTCCAGAGCGTGAACCAAGCTTCTAAGGTGTCGATATGACGCTGAATTTGAATAGTCAGGTAGTGTTCATTATGAGAAGAGGATAGTATAGCAGTGTCATCCGCATACATAGCGAGTAGAGTATTATCTCCACGCGGCACATCGTTCACAAATAAATTGAACAGGCTCGGTCCTAAGATCGAACCTTGTAAAATTCCGGACGTAATATACATGTTCCGGGACAGATTGTTGTGTATGCGGACGGCGAAATTTCGGTTATGAAGGTAGTTATAAATTAAGTGGATAAGACTGTCTGGCAGATTAATTTGAGTAAGTTTAAAGATGAGTCCCGGGTGCCAGACCTTGTCGAACGCGCGTTTAATGTCGAGTAACAGAGCAGCGGTAGGTTGTTTACCCTGTAACCCATCACGGGCAAATTCCACTACCCTAAGGAGCTGCTGCGTCGTGTTGTGCTCAGACCTAAAGCCAAACTGCTCTGGGATGATAATATAGTGCTTTTCGAGGTGCTCATTGATTCTGTGAAGACTGACTCGCTCCGCCACCTTACTGAGGGAGCACAGCAAGCTGATTGGACGATAACTCTGGGGAAGATTGCGGTCCCCCCCCTGGCTTGGGGATAGGGCAGATAATCGCGGTCTTCCAACACTTGGGGAAGTAATTATATTTGAGGATAGCGTTAACAATTGCAGTGAAATATAGAATTATGTTGGTAGGGAGGTTTTTAAGAATTAGGTTGTTAATATTGTCGATGCCAGGGGCTTTTTTATTTTTAAGTTTTTGAATAATGTCAGTTATTTCGAAGAAGTTAGTGGGGGAAGTAGAGTCAGAGGGGTTGGGGGGTGGAAAGAAAATTTTGAACAGTCGAGAGGACGAGTCTATCATTCTCCTCATCGACCAAGTCGTAGTTAGGAGAGAACTGTTCTCTGTAAGTGTCAGCAATGGTGTTTGCTTTGTCTAAGTCAGTCATAGCAACTCTGTGAGGGCCATGAATGGGCGGAAAATTGGTATGTTGTTTACGCATTCGTCTGACAAATTGCCAAACGGAGTTATCTTCAGGACTAAGGCCTTGAATGAATTCAGCCCAAGTGGAGTCACGGAAAGGTCGAATATCGCGAAGAACGCGAGCGCGCAGGAGATGAAAATTACTCCTGTGTTGGGGAAGACGGGTAAATTGAAATAATTTACGAGCCGCGTTACGATCCTTAATTAATTTAACAATATTAGGGGGGAGATTATGGTAACGCGGCTTCTTCAAAGCATGCGTTGAGTTAGCCTTGGCGTAATCGATAGTTTCTTTTAAACTGTTGGTGGCGTGCTCTATGTCCTCAGGACAACGAATGATGGGGAAGTAAAGGGAAGAACATTGTAGGATTTCTTGGAACTGCTTCCAGTTAGTGCGGGTAGTGGTGGGGGGGGGGAGGGGGTTAGGGATTTGAATATCGACCTGACGATCAAAATTAATTAAAACAGGAAGGTGAACAGAGTCAAAAAGGTCTAAATTTCAACAGTGCAAGGGTAGAGGATATTTTTGGTGAGAGCAAGGTCGATAGTACTGGAGCCCGAAAAGTGAAAATGGGTGGGGGTAGGGGGGGGGGCAATTAAATTAACATTAGGATTGTCACTGATAAATTTTTGAAGGGCACGGCCAGAACGGTTTAAGTTTCGGCAGTTCCAAGCTCTATTGTGCGCATTGAAATCACAATTGGTATTAAGAATATTGTTAAAGTCAGAGCACAGGAAGTTTTTACTGGGGGGGGGGATATAGATTGAAGAAATTAAAATTTTATTGACTCTGTCAGGGAGTAACATAATAGAAGTGCTCTCTACGTTAGTGGTGTTTATATTAATTTTAAAATGTTCGAGGCCCCTACGGACATAAATTGCAGTGCCACCGCCAGGTTGATGAGTATTAGGGGGCGAGGGCGGTCAGTCCTGTAGAGCGAGTAATTACTGATGTTAAAGCACCAAGGTGCTTGAAATCTGGTTTCCTGTATCAGGGAAACGTCTATATTAGAAGTTTCCATGAACTCCCTGAATTCATTCATTTTGTTGGTAAGGCTATTAGCATTCCAGAATTAAACCCGCAGTGAACGTTTAGTGGAGGGACTACTCATGACCGGTTGGTGGGTCTAAGTATAAAGCAATTTCGTTGAAGACAGCCACCATTTTAGAAAAGACATCCGTTTGTGTACGCATGTGTGCCGAGATTCTCTTGAAGAGAAGCATGATGTCAGCAATGTTATACTCGGACATAAAGTCCTTAATGGCACGAATTATGGATGCAAATTCAGCGAAACTTGAAGTTGGCCGCTCGTCGTGAGTAGTTTCTCCACTCTGAATTGAAGCAGCTGCTACTGGGGCAGCACTAGGGATGGCTGGGAGTGATGTTCGCATAGTGCGAACCCTGACAGGAGAGAGAGGGGGGAACCCTGGCGCCATCTATGGGCGGGGAGGGGAATGAAAAGCTAACTTTTTAGGTATGACAAAAAGTTTAAGTCCTAAGAGTAAAGGGAGTGGCTCAATTAAAAAGCAAAATTAGTTAAATAGGAGAGGAAACTGATATTAAGGAATGGTTAACTAACGCGTGCCCAAATGCACGGGACTTAGTAGGTTAAGAATTAAAATTAGTGTGGAGCGAATGCCGGGAGGCGTGGCCTGGCGGCGAGAATTTAGGAGTCCCTGATTCCATTCCGTGGAGGCGCCCTACGCTTTTTAAACGGAGGGAGCGCCATGTCTGGACGTTGTAACAAGGCTCTGGGCCGTTTGGCCGAGCTTGCAACGCCAGGATCATAAGTTGGAAGATTATGCAGAATGGGATTAGGGATGGCCGAGATACCTTTATAAATCTTATAAGCCAACCTTTTGATGGCTGGGAGAATTGGGCGAATACGGAGTTCCTTATGAATCCGGTCGTTTGTTTCGTAATAAGGAGCATTGAGAATTGAATATTTAAGAACGTCATTCTGAATGACTTGAAGTCTCCGTAGCTGGTGGATAGACATAGTTCCCCACACGACAGAGCCGTAGGTCATAATGGGAACTATGTAGCTCTTGTATAATAACAATTTCATCTGGATGGACAGGCTACTTTTATTTTTAAGAAGGGGTACAAGGGAAGCAATTGCAGCCTTCATTTTCCGAACAGTATGGTCGGTGTGAAGGATCCAATTTAATTTAGAATCTAGGATAACTCCTAGGTATTTATAAGAAGATTCCCAGGGAATGGGTTGATCGTTAAGTTTAAAATTAGTGTTGAGGATGGTGGGTTTCTTTTTAGAGAAAATAACGGCGGCACATTTGGTCGGGTTGACTTTGATACGCCAGCAGGTGAGCCAGTGTTCGTAGAGCTTAAGGTAATTTTGGACAGCACTAAACGCACGCTTAGCACGCCAGTGATGAGCAATAATAGCCGTGTCGTCAGCGTATAAGGCAAGGTTAATATCAGGAGAGGAGGGAAGATCGTTGACGTAGATGGAGAAAATCCTCGGAGCGAGCAGGCTACCCTGAGGGACTCCTCCCATGATGCTCCGGGGGGACGACATGTTAGTGTTAACTCGAACCGAGAAAGTTCGATTCGAGAGATAGGTGTGGAGGATTTTTATGAGTTGAGGAGGAAGGTTAAGATTAATAAGTTTGAAAATCAGACCCTCATGCCAAATTCTGTCAAATGCTTTCGAAATATCTACGAATATAGCGATGGATAACTGCTTTTTGGAAGCAGCTTCATGCAAAAGCTCCGTCACTCTGAGTAACTGATGCTGGGTGGAATGGCGGCTGCGAAATCCGAACTGGTCATGGCGGATGACGTCATGCTCAGAAAGAAAATCGCAGAGACGGTTAGTCAGGACGTATTCGTAGATTTTCGAAAGTCCCGACAGCAGGCTGATGGGTCGGTAATTAGCTGGGTTAGTGAGATCGAGTCCCGATTTGGGAATAGGAACCACAATGGCGGACTTCCAGCTCGAAGGGAAGTGATTAAGTTTGAGAAGGTTGTTAAGGAGAGAGCAGATAAAAATAATGAGGTGGAAAGGAAGGTTTTTAAGCATGCGGGAGGAGATGGCTCAACTATGAAGTGTGGTGAGCGACTTCTTCTGGGCCATGCCCTCGGGAGCCTTTCTTGTTATCGATTGGGCAAGGAATAACAACTAATGGCCATAAGGTGGAAACAGAAAGAGAGAGAAAAGTGATTGGGTGCCTCTAGGATCCATGAGCTTAAATAAAACTAGTATGACAGAAAATTTTCTGCCATACTGCTAGGAGAAAGTTTACGGATAGCATCTAGGGAGAAAGTTTAGGATTTTAAGAGATAGAATATTTTTTACCGTAGCCAAAGCTACGTATTAATTTTATGTAGTTTTTAAATTTTTTTTTACCGTGCAAGCACGTATTTTTTTTTTTTTTTTTAAATTGGGAAAGAGGAAGGACTTTAACGAACAAGAACAGCACGAGGCCGTTTCTTGTTCTCATCGGCGGCTGGGTCATAGTCGAAGTTTTCCAATAGTAGTTCATTGTCGATGCTTAGAAAGAAGTTTGATGCTAGTTTTTTAGATAATTTGGAATAGTGGGCAGATTTAATTCTTTTTGCAGATCAACGTTCCTAAATATACCAGGGTGCATCTTATAGTTGTGTCTTATAGTTGGTCTTATAGTTGTGTTTTGACATACTGTGAGGTGATTTATAGTGGAAACTGCTGCGTATGACCAAGCCGGAGCTGCATAAGTTAAAAGCGGTCTTAGGAAGGATTTGTAGATGAGCAATTTATTATTAATGCTTAATTTGCTATTTCGAGCTATTAAGGGGTAGAGTGAACGTCTGGCTGCTCGAAATTTAATTCTACTCTGAGTGATGTAATGTTGGAAAGTGAGTCTTTTATCAAGATGGACACCGAGGTATTTAACAGTGTCTGACCAGGGGATAGTAGTGTTACCAATTTTAACATTAATATTGCGATACGATGAGATGTATTTATTTGTGAACATGACAGCAACGCATTTATCAATGTTGAGTTTAATTCTCTATTTAGTGAGCCAGGTGGAGATGCGGGTGGCGTGTTTATTGAGTGTGGTGACAGCGTATTTAACCCCTTCGCGCCCATCGTACCCTATACGGTACGGGAAAATTATGCTCTCACCGGCCCATCGATCCGTATTGGGAACTCGTTGCGAACGCTTGTTTCTGCCCATCGTTCCGTATAAGGAACCAAACTTTGGAACGTTTTTTTAGAATTTTTTAATGACACTAGATGGCAATACTATACCGTAATTTTGAATTGTGGAGGTCATATGAGGTCTGAACTTTCAGCCTGTGTTTCTGTTATCGGAATTCCTACAGCTGGGAATGACTCACGAGTTAACATAAATAAACACACGTGATTGCTTTGTGGAGTAGCAGTAAAGTTAAAGAGCTGATCTCAAAGGCGTGTTTTGTGGGGAGATTAATGTTTTTGTTTTTTATTGTGACACTGGATTTTAGGACGAATAGGGGGATAGAGAATGGGTTGGTTTTTTTGTTTATCGGTAGTACAGAGGGTGCATGAGGGTTTATTTTCTATTAGTTTCGTTTATGCACCCATGGCGAAAAGAGTGAAATATCTTACGGAAAGTGAAATTGCGCGTATGATGAATGAGGAGAGTGATTCGAGAAGAACGCGTGTGAAAGAACGCCGGTTTCAGAGAACGTATTATGAATGCAAAATTTGTGGAGTCGGGCTATGCGTAGAAGAGTGCTTTGAGAAGTATCATACTCTGCAAAACTTTTAAAATAACCTGGTTTTTAAGTTTTAAATTTCCTATAGTGTTGAAAGCATTGCATTTAGTATATATTTTTATATTTGTGTATAGTTCTATATTCGTACTTCTATTCTTTTGTAGTTAGAGTATTTGTGTTATTATTTTTATTTAAAAAGTTAAAAGTATTTTATTCATATTTTTTTAATATTTTATAAATGTTATTGATATGTAATTAAGCTACCATCATAATATTCTTATTTTCCACGTTTTGAATTAAAATTTTTAATTTGATTGAATTTTTACGATTTATTTGCTGAATTAGGCTTAACATCAAAAACTCTCCGGGCCGGGGGAAACATCTCGTCTGCGAAGAGCGCGGGCTGGTGGGAGCGCGTCGTTGCAGAACATTCTGGGCTTGAAGGGGTTAATATTTTTATTTGTACAGTAAATGGCGGTGTCATCAGCAAATATCGCTAGATTAGAATTAATGTGTGTTGGAAGATCGTTGACGTACAAATTAAACAGAAGGGTATATAATATCTCACGTTGGGGAACTCCACTAAGAATTGGTTTTTTATCGGAGATTGTATTATTAATTTTTACTTGGAAGGTTCTGTTGCTTAAGTAGGAGATGATTAGTTTGGTGATGTGCGGGGGAAGTTATAGTTAATAATTTTATGAATTAGGCCGGGGATGTAAACTTTATCGAAAGCTCTCTGGATATCCAGGAATAGGGCAGCAGTAGAATCTTTATTAATTTTGGCTTTAGCTAGGTGTTCAGTAATTCTATAAACTTGGTGGGGCGCGGAAAGTGATTTACGGAAACCAAATTGATAGGGTACTATGATATTATTATCGCTGAGGTGGTCATTAATTTCTTTAGCTATAAATTTTTCTGTTAACTTACTAAGGGTGTTTAGGAGACTAATGAGACGATAACTATCAGGTGAGTCAGGAGGTTTACCAGGTTTATGTATGGGTACTATTAAGGAATTTTTCCAGCGGGGGGGGGGATAATTAAATTTAAGTATGTTGTTGATTAGTTGGGCAATTTTGAATATGTATTTAGGTGGGAGGTACCGTCATTAGTATTAAAGTGGGGAAGGGGTTTGAGAGGTTTCCTAATTTTCTTAAGGTACTGCCAAATAGAATTATCATTGGGGGCTAAAGATTCAATAAAATCCTTCCATTTGGTATTCTTGAAACTTACTTTTAACTTGCTTGTCGAGTGATTTATAAAGGCAGAGTAGATTGGGGTCGCGGGTGTTTTTGAAGTTTTTCCTAGCATGGTTCCTGTATTTAATTAAGTCAACTATATAATGGGGAAGTTTGTGATAGTAGTGGGGGGTAGTGTGGACCTTATCTGATTCAAGGGCACTTTTAATTGTATTAGTGATGGAAGCAACAGCATTATCTATATCAGCAGGACTGTCAATGTCGTCAAAAGGTGGGGGAGAGTTAGCAACATGAGCAGTATAGTACTGCCAGTTAATATGGAAAGGAGAAATGATGGGAGGAAGCATTGGGTTACAATTAATGTCAAGCTTGACTGGTAAGTGATCGGAGGAGAGATCAATAATAGTATGAATTTCATAAGAAAAATTAATGTTATTAAGAAGTGCAAAGTCAATAGTGTATTGGGAGCCAGAGAGGCCAAATCTAGTAGGGTAGGAGGGGAAGGCAATATCAATAGAATTATAAAGAGAATAAGAATTAATTTCATTACCATAGTTGTTAACAGAAGGATTGTTATGGGGGTTCCAGCGAGGATGATGGGCATTGAAGTCGCCAAAGAGGATAACTTTGTGGTCAAGATTAAAGAGTTGATTAAGTTCAGTGGTAATGGGTCTACCGTCCATTACCCTAAGGTAAGTAGAAGCAATAGTGAGCGTAGTATTATTATTAATCCAGATTTTAACAATAGTATTTTCTAAGGTGTGAAGGTTAAGACTGGGAAGATGGTTATGTTTAATATTCCTTTTGACATAGATCGCCGTGCCACCAAAACAGAGTGGGGAATTATTAGTGGGGTCAAGACGGGGGGTATAGTAAAGTTTGTAGTTTTGAATATTAAGGTACCGGGGGGTGGTGGACTTAATTTCCTGTACCAGAATAAGATCTACGGGGTTCTTAATGACGAACTCCCGTAAGTCATGAATACGGGTACACAAGCCGTCAGCATTCCAGCTCAGAACAGAAATTGCAGGGGAATAAGACGAGAGCATTACGGCGCAGAGGAGTTGGCTGTCTCATTAGAGGCAGCAGAAAGAACGGTATTTAAAGAGGGGGAGTTAAGAGAGTTAATGAGGCATTCAAAGTCTGGAATATTAAGTTCTTTACAGATACTTTTAATTTCTTTAAGGACATCCCTGATTTTAAGTAACTTAGAGTTATCAAGATTACCTATTTGTGGTTCATTTGAGGGTTGAGATTCAGTTATGTTATTAGGAGAGTTAGAGGCTGAAGCAGTTTTGTTGGGGGGGATAGAAGGTTTGACAATTTGGCTATAGAAAATAGTGGGGTTGATAGGTTTATTGATAAACGTATCACCGGAGGTAGTGGGGATGGTGAGTTGGGGGGAATAATTAACTGCCTTAGCAGCTTCCTTAATAGTTTTGATTTGATTGCGACGTAATTTAACCTGCTCGGAGTGGGCACTGCAACCGCGGTAATTTGCAGGGTGGTCGCCACCGCAATTAGCGCAAGTGGCCGGGGTATCTTGTAATTTGGTGCACTCTGCAGAGGGATGGGTACCTGCACATTTCATGCACACAGCTTGCAAAACGCATACTTCACTACTGTGATGAAACTTTTGGCAGTTAAAGCACTGTTTAGTGCCTTTAAATTTGTAAGCTTCGATCCTGACCAAGTATCCAAGGAATTGCGGGACATTATAAATACTTTTCAAATTTTCAGATTGTCTTAAATGACACAAAAAGATAGGGAGCGGTTCCTTTGTTTTAAATCTTTTCAGTTGCGATACTCTACCAACTTCAAAATTGAGTCTGGTGAGCTCGGATTTAACATCTTCAATAGGGGTGTCGGTTGGAATTCCTTTAATAAGGACTTTAAGGGGTCTTTCGCTCTTCGGATTTTTGCCGAAGAATTCGATTCTGCTAGTTATTAGAAATCTTTGGATAACTCTGAATTGGTCTAGGGTAATAAGGGAGATTTTAATGAAATTACCAGATAGTATTTTAGGAATGTCACACTTGATAAGATCTTTAATTGCTTTCAAGATGTCTTGATAGCCAGGGACAATTTTTATGAAAAAGGTCTCTGGTTTGGGTTCTCTCTTGATTTGTTCATCCTGATCATCGATCTCAACATCCGATTCATCATCGACATGAATTGGATCGAATTTGTTGTTCAGTTCCAAGGAATTCGATTGAGCTATGCCCAAAAGGTCCTCAAGAGCAACTAGCTTAACCTGCGGCTCATTTATATCGCTTGATCTTTTTCCTTTACTGGTATGTTTGACTTTTTTGTTTGTATGGAAACTAACAGCTGATACTAAGTTATTTAGGGTTTCTGGAGTGGACCGCTGAGTATAAGCAACAAAATATTTCCACATACCTTGCAGTTTGTGGAGGGTCAAGTCCTTTTCGATCCCGTCTGAGTGGTGGTAGGTGGAAATCAACTCTTTGGTGGCCGTGATTATAAAATCAAGAGCAGTAACAAAATCTTTATGGTGGCCGATTGCACTACAAGCTTCATTTTCAAGCAGCCATTGATTTAGTTTGTCGAGTCCAAAGGATTCGGGATCAGAAACCGTACAGCAAGTCGTAGGGGAAGGAGGGAGACAATCGAAAGCCATATTATCGTTCTCCGTCAGGAAACAACCTCTCTCAGCCGAAGCCAGTCAAGTGAACAGAGAAATGACGCCAACTATGAAGGGTGGTGCTCGGCGACATCTGGGGCACGCCCTCGGAAGCCTTTCTTGTTAACTATTGATGCACAGAATAATTACAATGGCCATAAGATAGGGACAGAGAGAGAGAGAAAAGTGATTGGAGGCCTTCAGGATCCATGAGCTTATACAAAACTAGTATGACAGAAAATTTTCTGTCATGGAGACGCCGTCTGGACACCGAGGTGTACAGACACGCGTAATGGACGGTGCGCCAATGGAATTATCTGGGGAGAGCTTTGGCTCTACCCCCCCACTGCCTTGCACTCTGGAATGTTTAGAACGAACACCACTCACTATTATGGAGACTTATCTTTTAGAAAAAGTCCTAAACCCTACCACTCATGATGATGTACGGCAGGAAATGCTGGCTACTCACCCCAACGTCGAAGCAGCGTTTACGCTGTTAGGAGGTAAGCCTAATTATTACTTGTCGGTGGAGCTCACTAAAAACAACTCATTTACATCCAACTATAATCCGAACCCTGTTTATAACAATAATGATGCAACCGAAAACCCCTCAAAACGCCCTAAAAGGCTTAACGTTACCATTGATAAACTAACCAATAATCCTGGCACTAGCCAACCTAATGATGGATTCGTTTTTCCGAATCCTAAAAATACCGCTCGCCAGTTTAAGCACCACCTAACCATTCAACAACCTAACTTAACTACTAATAATAAATATGGTAACTTATCTGAAACTGTATTAAATGATCCCTCTATCCCACAAGCAACTGAAACTAAAAACAATGTAAACAAAGTAAAACCAATATGTATCATAAAAGATAGAGAGGATAAACATAAATATAAATTAGTACTCCAACGGATAGGTGAGGCCCTAGGTAACTGCTTCTACGCCAGGCCTGTTAATGATATTGTCAGGATCCAACCGGACAGTACTGAATCCCATAGAAAAATAGAAAACTTTTTAAAAGAACAGAAAATTCAAGGATACATCCTCCCCATGGGTGTAATAAAACCTATAAGAGTAGTCATAAGAGGACTGGATATTGATACCTCAGTAGAGGAAATTAAAACTGAACTTGATAGTCTTAACATCCAAACTACTAAAATTGTGCAAATGGTTTCTCGTAAAACCAAGAACTTACTCCCCCTCTACCAAATTACCCTCCCTAATAACCCAGAAAGCAAAAGAATATATGAACTTAAAGCCATTAATTACATTGGAATAAAAGTAGAAGATTACAACCCCCCACGCAGAATTACGCAATGTTTCAAATGTCAGCTATGGCATCACCACCAACAAAACTGCTTTGTAGAGCCCCGCTGTGTTAAATGCAGCGAAAATCATTTAACCCACCTATGCCCAAAAGGCAAGACCATTGAAACCCCCATCTGTTGCAACTGCAGTGGTAACCACCCTGCAAGTTACAGGGGATGTGAAAAATTCCCCAAACTAAAGCCCAGAAAAGTTGAAGAAACCCATAATAGCCCCAGAACCACCCAAAGCTCTACTATTAGACAAAATCTATCCTATGCCAATGCTCTCTCTAATAACTACATCAATAATAACAGCCCCCAACCCACTACCTTACCCCCACAAGTAAATTACCAACCTAATCAAACCCTCAGTGAAGTATCTAATAATCCCATTAATGAAGCAGTTACCTTGGTTCAGGAAATCAATGCTGAAATAAACTCGTTAAACTACTCAGCCATAATCCCCCAACTCAAATTCATTTTAAGCGAAATCAGAAACCAACAACAACCTGCTAATAAGTTGGAGATTTACCTCCGACACCTTCCAACAATTCTCTCCATCCCCCATCATGGCTAGTTGCCAAGCTTCTTGCCTCACCATCCTGTCTTGGAATGCTAATGGACTCAAAAACAAACTCTTCGAATTTCGGGATCACCTAGATGAGCACTCTCCTGATATCATTGTAATTCAAGAAACCCACCTCAAACCAGGTGACAGAGCAAATGTCAAAAATTTCCACACCTACAGAAACGACACACTACCTAACCCCTTCCCCTACAGAGGCACTGCTATTTACATCAAGAATAAAATTCCTCACCATGTTATCCCCCTCCCCAATCTTAACGTTATCTATGCCACTGCTCTAAAAATCACTCCTAATAATAAAACCCCCTTCCTCATTGTTTCCACTTACATTCCACCACACCAAAACCACACTGACATTGAAAATGACCTTAAACTTTTAGCAAACCTTGATAATAACATCATTATGTTTGGTGATTTTAACGCCTGTCACTCATACTGGAACTGCAATCATAACAATACCCATGGCAACACTATCTACAAACTAATTAATAATTTTGACATTGATATCCTCGCCCCTGACTCCCCCACACACTATAGTTACCAAGGTAATGGTACCATTATTGACTTTGCTCTCCTTAAGGGAGTACCTTTCCCTATGAACATCCAGACTTTAAATGCTCTTAACTCTGACCACCTCCCTGTACAACTAACCATTAATCTTAGCATTAATTTCTCCCAACCTACCCAAAAAACTATCACCAACTGGCCCTACTTTAACCACATTCTTAACAATACCCCTTACAACTTCCATATACCAAACACACCTGCTGAAATTGACAACTACACAAACTATATCACAAATACCATCACCAATGCTTATAACACTGCCACACAAACTATTTATAATGATTCAACCAGGAAATCTACTGATAAAACTCTTACCCACCTCAAACACATAAGAAATAGCACCAGGAAAACATGGCAGCAAACCAGACACCCACAACATAAAACACATATGAACCAGGCCCAGGAAAACCTAAAAAACTACATAAAACACAAAACCAACACTAGCTGGCATTACTACATCAGTAACCTAACTACAGACAATAACTCTATCTGGAAAGCAACCAAAAACTATAAATCTAAGTTCTCTAACATGCCACCACTCTACAACAATAATACTAATACTCATGCACTCACCCAGGAAGACAAAGCAGCACTAATTGCTAATAAATTAGTAAATCAATTCACCCCCCACAATATTTCCCACCCCTCCACTGAGAGAGAAGTTAATAATAATGTTGAAAGCTTTCTGGACACCCCTCTCACCCCTATTGACCCCCAGATTCCCCCCTCTGAAGTAATTGACCATATTCGTAAACTTAAAAACAATAAAGCACCTGGTGCAGATAAAATTACTGGATTCATGCTAAAAAACCTGCCTATGAAAATCTGCATCAATATTTCCACCCTAATAAATGCCATTATTCGCACGAGCTACTTTCCCTCCCCTTGGAAAAACTCTATTATTATCCACATTCATAAACCTGGCAAATCCCCCTCTGACCCCACTAATTATAGACCTATTAGTTTACTCTCCATCATCAGCAAACTTGCTGAAAAGTTCATGCTTCAAACCATTAACTCCCACCTTGAAAGCAATAACATCCTCTCCCCCTATCAATTTGGTTTCAGGAAATCCCTCTCAGCCCCCCACCAACTTTATAGAGTTGTTGAAGATCTCACTAAAGCAAAAACTTATAGTAAATCTACTGCTGCAGTCTTCCTGGATATCAGCAGAGCTTTTGACTCTATCTGGATTCATGGTCTTATTCTTAAACTCATAAATTACAATTTCACCCCCAACACTATCCACCTAATTTACAGTTATCTCTCTAACAGAACCTTCCAAGTTAAACTCCAAAACACCCTCTCTGACAAGCACAACACACTCTGTGGTCTTCCGCAGGGAAGTTTAGTCGGCCCAGTTCTGTACTCAATATATGTTAACGACTTCCCAACACACTTCAGAACACACACTGCTGTCTACGCAGATGATACAGCCATCTACATGTCTTATAACAAAATTAACTTTGCTGTAAACCAACTAAACACCCACCTACAACATATTAACACTTGGACAGTCAAGTGGAAAATGAAGCTCAATACTGACAAATGTGTTGCTGTCATGTTTACCAGAAAAGCACCCAAATCCTATAATGAATTTAAAATCATGATCAACAACACTACTCTGCCCTGGTCCCCCACCTGTAAATACCTTGGAATTTTCCTTGATAAAAATCTCTCATGGTGTCCCCACATTAAACATACTATTAACAAATTTCGAGCTGCTAAAAGAAAACTATACCCCCTAATTGCTCGAAATAGCTCTTTGAACTTAAATATGAAGCTGCTCATCTATAGTGCATTCCTCAGACCCCTTTTAACTTATGCTTGCCAGTCCTGGTCCTACTGTCCCAACTATCAAATTAAAAAACTCTGTTCTGCTCAAAATTCCATAATTAGAGAAATTGTAGATGCCCCCTACTACTTCAGGAACTACAAAATTTATGAAGAATTAAATTTCCCCCCCCCTCACTAAATTCATGCACTCCCTTAACATTAACTTCTATAATAGTATTGAAGCTAATAACATTAATCTTCTCACTGAGCTAGCCAACTATGATTTTACTACTCCCTTTAATAGGAAGAGACCTAGAGCGTCTCTCGCACTTAACTGGTAATTTTCCGCTGTCTAATGTGTCCTCGCTGGCTCAGTGGTAACGCACGGAACTCCAGTTCCGAAGGTTGCGGGATCGAATCCCCAACATTCCATTTTTTTCCTCCCTCCCCCATTTCACTCTCGACTCGGTTCTGGCAAGCTCCCAACTTTCTATTCTTTTCTTAAAAATAAAAAATAAAAATAAAAAATATAAAAAGAGTGTATGTATATTTTATTATACGTAAGCTTTAAAAAAAAAACTAAGACGTAGGCCCCGGCCTACGGTAAAAAACATTAAAAAATTTTTTAAATTGATACTTGAGCTAGGGAAACCTAGTTCAAGGTAAAAAATTTTTTCTTTCACTAACTTTATTTGTTTTTAAACTCCCTCTGGTCGCAGAAATTCGAAGAACTTTTATTTTACACTAGCTTAAATACTGCTCCTTTTTACTAACAACTCCACCGACATAGTAATATGGCAAGCTCCTGAAAAATAAAGATACTTTTTAGAAGTCGGGGGTATTCATATACCCAGGTACTTCTACACAGCCTGATTGATTGATTGATTGATTGAATTTTCTGTCATACTGCTAGAAGAAAGTTTACTGATAGGGTCTAAGTAGGAAGTTTAGGATAGAATATTTTTTACCGTAGCCAAGCTACGTATCATTTTAAGATTTTTAAATTGTTTTTACCGTGCAAGCACGTATCATTTGTTATATATATATATATATATATATATATATATTTTTTTTTTAATTTAATTTTATTTTTTTTTTGGGGGGGAAAAGGAAATTAACGAAAAAGAACAGCACGATGCCGTTTCTTGTTCTCTGCAGCGGCAGGGTCATAATCAAAGTTTTCCAATAATAATTCGTTATCGATACTTGTGAAGAAGTTGGTCGCTAATTTTTTGAGGTAATTTGGAAGAGTGAGCACATTAAGTTCATTCTAAAGATCAACGTTTCTAAAATACCATGGTGCGTCAATAATTTGTCTTATGGTAGTATTTTGGCATACCGTAAGGTGGTTAATGCTGGAAACTGCTGCATATGACCATGCCGGAGCTGCGTAAGTTAAAAGTGGTCGAAGGAAGGATTTGTAGATGAGCAACTTGTTTTTAATGCTTAAATTGCTATTTCGAGCTATTAGGGGGTAAAGTGCGCGTCTGGCTGCTCGAAATTTTAGTCTGCTCTGTATAATGGGATGTTTAAAAGTGAGTTTTTTATCAAGATGGACACCGAGATATTTAACAGTGTTTGACCAGGGGATAATGGTGTTTTCAATTTTCAGGTTTATATTACGATAAGACGAGGTGTATTTGTGAACACGACAGCTACGCATTTGTCTGTGTTGAGTTTTATTTTCCATTTGATGAGCCAGGTGGTGACACGGTCGATGTGTTTGTTGAGAGTAGTGACTGCGTACTTGAGATTATTATTTGTGCAATAAATGGCAGTGTCATCAGCAAAAATAGCTATGTTTGAATTAATTTGTGTGGGCAGATCATTTATGTACAAGTTGAATAATATTGTTGAGATAATAGCACCTTGTGGTACACCACTAAGTATGGGTTTTTTGTCGGAGGTAGTGTTATTAATTTTGACTTGGAAGGTTCTATTGCTAAGATATGAGATAATTAACTTGGTGATGTGCGGAGGGAAGTTATAATTAATGATTTTGTGTATTAGGCCAGGGATATAAACTTTATCAAATGCTTTTTGTATATCAAGGAAAAGGGCCGCGGTGGAGTAATTATTAATTTTAGCTTTGGCAAGATGTTCGGTTATTCTATATACTTGGTGTGGAGCATATAGATTTTTACGAAAGCCAAATTGATACGGGACAAGGATATTATTATCATTGAGGTGGTCATTTATTTCTTTTGCAATAAATTTTTCGGTTAATTTGCTTAGGGTGTTAAGTAGACTAATGGGGCGATAACTTTCAGGGGAGTCGGGTGGTTTGCCAGGTTTATAGATGGGAACTATTAAGGAATTTTTCCAACTGGTGGAGAAGTAATTAAATTTAATAATATTGTTTATCAGTTGGGCAATTTTGAATATGTATTTAGGGGGTAGTTTTTTAATCATAGTATTAGTTATTGCACCATCAGTGGGTGATTTTCGATTTGGAAGAGTTTTAATTATAGTAGCAACATCAGAGGGGAGGATATTTGGTGTGTATGGATCATGGTGTGTGTTGGAGAACAGATTAATATTTGTGTTTACAGTATTCTCAGTATGGGGGTCAGAGATGTTATTTGTTTAACTAGAGTGTTTGCAATAATGTTAGCTTTGTCGCTGTCGGTGTAGTTGTAATTATTAGTGCGGGGGTCTTTTATAGGGGGAATGGTATTGTAAGTATTTTTAAGGCGTTTGGCGGCTCTCCAAATGGAATTGTCTTCGGTTGTTAAGTTAGTAATGTAATTATTCCAGTTATTGTTTGCTTTGTCTTTTAGGTAGTATTTTAAGTCTTGTTGTGTGTTGGTTGGTTGGTTGGTTGGTTGGGGTTTTATGGCGCAAGGTCCAGAGAGGACATGCTGCGCCAAACATATGGTAAAACCTGAAAAACGATAGTTAAAAAAATAGAATCAAACTGGATGGGGTTTCCCCCATCCAGTATACAGCCAGGTATAAGAAAAGAATAGATAAAAAACAATGATACTAGATCATGAACGAGGAAGACAAAAAGCAGTACTGGTAATGACAAAACATCTAGATGGGGGTCCCCATCTAGATTGCAGTCAAATAATACAAAAAGAAAGAAAACAAGGATAAAGCTATTAAATCAGCGGGTAAAAACCGGTACTTTTCAAAAAACTGAAAATAGCAGGGTGAGGTGTTTCATCTAAAAGATCTTTTAAGGTGAGTGAAGCAGAACCAAAATATTTAGAGTAAAAATTGGTTAGTCCTGTACAATCAGTTAAAATATGCAAAATCGTAAGGTCACAGTTGCAATGAAAGCAAATTGGGGTATCTTCCCCCTCCAACAAATGTCTGTGAGTGACTCTAGTATGTCCTATTCTTAGACGGGTGATAATGACGTCAAGTTTTCTTGGATATAGTGGAGGCCAGATAGAGATGACGGGTTTGATGTGATGAAGTTTATTATCTACTTGGAGATTCCATACTGAACGCCAGTTATTGAAAATAAAATTTTTAATGGTGTGTTTGACGTCAGAGAAAGGGATAGGGTGATCTAAAACTGTTCTAGAATCTTTTGCTGCTGTGTCCGCAAGTTCATTGCCTGGGATTCCAACATGAGCTGGGATCCAACAAAGCAGAATACTGAAACCACGACATTTTAACCGATGATGGAAAGTTATGACAGATGAGACTAAAGGATGACTATTGTTTCCAGACTTTAAGCTCTCGAGTACGCTCAAAGAGTCAGAGTATATGATAAAATTTTTATTTTGATGATTGGCGATAAAATCAAGTGCTTGTTTGATGGCTAAAATTTCCGCAGTAAAAACAGTGCATGAGGAATGAAGTTTAAAACTATGAATATCAGAATTAAAAACAAAGGCACAACGGACATGACGTGTTGTCTTCGATCCGTCCGTATAAATATCTTCATACTTAGAGAAACTGTGACGATGAGAGTAAAAAAGTTGTTTAAATATGGATGAATCGGTGTCGGTTTTGTTAAAGTTACGAAAGGGATTAATATATGATATAGATTTTTTCTTCCAAGGAGGAAAGTCAAATAAGGGACGTTCACACACCTTTAAATCATCCAGAGTGGTGTTTTCGATCAAAGAACGCATACGTAACCCAAAGCACGTGATGCAGGATGGCCGATTTTTGTAGAGGGTGTCGTACCGTCTGTCGAGTAAGATGTCACGTAATGGATGCGCACGATGAGTCAGCACCCGAAAAAAGTAGTTCAATGAAAGTTGGTGACGAGTGTGAGATAAAGAAGGTTCGTGACAATCTACATAGAGACTTTGAACGGGTGAAGTACGAAAGGCACCAGAACATAGACGAAGTGCACTGTGGTGCACCGTGTCAAGTTTGCGTAGGACGGATTGGCGAGCAGAGTCATAAGATGCACAGGCGTAGTCAAGCTTTGATCGGATTACTGATCTGTATATGCGGAGCATAGAAGTCCGATCAGCTCCCCAAGATGTATTAGCTAAAATTTTAAGCATATTGAGAGATTTCTCGCATTTTTTACGCAGCTGTACAACATGTGGAAGAAAGGTTAGTTTCCTGTCAAATATGACACCTAAAAAACGTACAGAATCAATAACATTTATCTTCTGGTCTTCAATGAAAATTTCGGGATCCGGATGGATCCCACGTTTACGACAAAAGTGCACACAAGAGGTTTTGTCTGGTGAGAATTTAAAACCGTTTTCATCACTCCAAGTCAAGATTCGTCGAATTGCAGTTTGAAGTTGGCGTTCAATGAAACGCATGTCTTTTCCCTGGCAGCAAATCTGTAAGTCGTCCACATAAAGACTTCCCCGCACGGAAGGTGGAAGCTGTTTTAAAATATTGTTAATTTTTATTGAGAAGAGAGTGACGCTGAGGACACTCCCTTGGGGAACCCCTTCTTCTTGGGTAAAAAGGTTGGACAAGACATTGCCAATACGAACTTGAAAATGTCGGGTAGCTAAAAAATTTTTAATAAAAATAGGGAGATTTCCGCGAAACTCCAAGTCAAAAAGATCTCTGAGAATTCCATAACGCCAAGTACGGTCGTATGCTTTTTCAATGTCAAAAAAAACTGATATAAAATGGTTTTTTAGGAGAAATGATCTCCTAATGTCATATTCGAGAGCAATTACATTGTCTATGGTGGATCTTCCCTTTCTAAACCCACTCTGAAATGGAACAATAAGGTTCTTCGTCTCTAATGTAAAAACTAGGCGATTGTTTATCATTCTTTCTAGCAGTTTGCAGACGCAGCTAGTTAAGGCAATGGGTCGATAATTGTTAGGATTTGTAGCATCTTTCCCGGGCTTCGGGAAAGGGATCACGATAGCTTTGTACCAGGCAGCAGGAAAAACATGCTCATTCCAAATCCTATTATACAAATAAAGCAGATTATTAAGGGAACGACGAGGAAGGTGTTTTAGCATATTATAAGTAATGTCATCTGGTCCTGGAGAAGTATTTCGAGTATTATGAAGGCTGCTAATAAGTTCTGTTTCAGTAAAGGGGCTATTGTAGGAAAATGTGGAGACTGAGTTGAAGTTCAGAGAACGGCTTTCAGATTTTTGTTTGATCTTCAAGAAAGAGTCACGATAAGAAGCAGCAGAAGAGGAAGAAGAGAAGGAGGTGCCTATTGCATTTGCTATTTCTGGTAAGTCTGAGATTATTTGGCCATTGAGATTTAAGCAAGAAAGTGGATGTTGCGTATATAAGCCCATTGCCTTTTTAACCTTTGACCACAATTGTTTAGACGGTGTGTTATACGATATATGGGAGACATATTTAATCCATGATTCCCTCTGGCTGCGTCGCCGTACTTTCCTAGCATTAGCTTTTGCATGTTTAAAAGATATAAGATTTTCTGTTGTTGGGTATCTGCGAAAGATGCCCCATGCCTTTTGCTGCTTTTTCTTAGCAATAAGACATTCCTCTGACCACCACGGTTTCCTGTTTTTACGCTGTCTAGAAGAGGATTTTGGGATGGAAGCGTCAGCTGCGTTAATTATAACAGAAGTAATATTTTCAATAGCACTATTAATGTCGCCCACCACCATTTGCTTGGTGATGATAGCAAGGGATGTAAAAGTTGACCAGTCAGCTCTGTCATAAATGTAGCGGGGTAGAGAAGAAACGGCATCCGAATCAGCGGTCAGCAAGGAGAGAAAAACCGGAAAATGATCGCTATTGTGTAAGTCATTTGAAACCCAAAAATTATAAAAGGGCAGAATTGAAGGGGAACCTATGGCTAGATCTATTGCATGGAAGGTTTTGGTAGGTTGATGAAAATAAGTATTCTCACCATTATTGAAGACACAGAGTGAGAAGTCAGATAAGAATATTTCTATTTCTTGTCCTCTATTGTTAGTGTTCGGGCTACCCCAAAGTGGGCTATGGGCGTTAAAATCTCCAACTATTATAAAAGGGGCCGGAAGTTGTGTTAAAAGATTAGCCAAAGAGTTTCTGTTAATAGGTTCGTTTGGTGGTAGATAGACGGTGCAAATGGTAGTGAGTTGACGGATGTGGACACGCGCTGCAACAGCCTGTAAATTTGTTTTAAGTGGAATGACAGTGGATGGGTAGTCATGAGATATTAGAAGTGCCACTCCTCCTGATTCTCTTCCACCAATATCGCGTTCTTTTCTAACGGTGCTGTACCTTCGAATTTTTATATTGTCGGTGTTTTTCAAATAAGTTTCTTGTAGTGCGAAAATGGCTGGGTTATGGTCAGAAATCAAGGTTTTAATATTGTCTTGTTTGTTGCGGAAGCCGTGGCAGTTCCAGGAGATAATAGATGCCATATTGAAAGTTTTTTTTTTTTTTTTTTTCAAGGAAAGGGAAAAGAAACGGACTATCAGCTAGCGGAATTGGATGCAACTTCATCCGAATCCGACGAGCTGTCCGTTAACATATCCTCCTCTGGGGAGACATACACTTTAAGGGGTTCATCTGTCTCAAGTTCATAAGGCTCATCTGTAATAGGTCTGTTTTTTAGAAAGTCTTTACGAGTCAATTTTGAGGGGATGGGTTCAGATTCCTTTTTGGTTCGTTTAGATCGTGGCAAATTTTGCACATTTGAGATCTGGTCATTAGCAGATTTGGAAGAGTTTCCAGGATTGGCGGTTTGCGTGCTTGTTTTATTTTTATTGTTTCTTTTGGGTTTTGGTTTCTCGTTCGTTCCATTCTGGGAATCTGAGAGTATTACTTTTGGTGTCCTATTGTTCATACTTTTCTGTGGGCTATTAGAAAGCAGACTCGAATCAGTTTGTGTGGAGGCAGTGCACATGATTTTTTGGGAGGCGGCAACAGAAGCATATGAAACTCCGACTCTGGGAGTTCTAGCCTCAACCTGTTTTCGCGCTTCCATATACGAGATATTTTTGTGAGCCTTAAGAGTTTGTATTTCTTTTTCTACTTTCCATTTGGGACACGAGCGTGAATATGACGTATGGTCACCTTTGCAATTGACACATTTTGGTGCCAAGTTGCAAGTGTCTGAGATATGATCAGATTGGCCACAACGAGCACAGACTGGGGAACCACGACAAGATGCTTTCGAGTGTCCAAAGCGTTGGCACTGAAAGCATCTGAGAGGATTCTGTACATATGGTCTAGTAGGGCACTGAAGGTAGCCGGCTATGACAAAAGGTGGTAGCTTCGGCGTGTCGAATGTCAGGATGAGATGTTTAGTAGGGAGGAATTTCCCGTCCCGACGGAATGTTATGCGACGCACAGCAGACACTAGTTGGTCCTGCAGATGTTCCAAAATCTCCTGTTCAGATGTATGGAGGAGATCACCTTCCGATATGACACCTCTGGAAGTATTAAGGTAACCGTGCGGAGTTACGGTTACAGCCATGTTCCCGAACATATTAATTTTAAGTAATTTCTCAGCCTGTGCTGCATTCGAAGCCTCTACTAACAGTTCTCCAGAACGGAGCTTTTTAACCGATTTAACGTGTCCGACAGACGCATTTAAAATTTTATTTATCAGAAATGGTGACACCATACCAAAATTGCCTTCATTGCGCTTTAAAAGAAAAAAACGCGACATATGTTGCTCTCTCGAAGGGAGAGAAAGAGTTTGATTAGATGAGCGATCCGCCCAGGAAGCTGAAACTAAATTACTATTAGTTGCAGCCATGATTACTTTTAAAAAAACACGGATTACTTCCAGTTCGATTCGGGGCCCCCGCCAGACCCCGTCGTTCCACACTTTTCTATCGTGACCAGTGTAACCGCCGGATTCTTCGCAACTAAATGACAGACGCCGGGAGGTAACGTGCACCTGGTGCACGGTCCCCGACAGAATCGAGAAGGATTTCTCGCTACCTCGTGACGTCTGCCATGAAGATAAACGCAACCAAGGGCCTCTCCCTCTGGGATCGTTTAAGGAGAACGTACCTCAACCATTACCAACATGGAAACGCCACTCCTCTCCACCAACACAACCTCAACAGGGTCCGTTCCCGAGCCCAAGCGGTGTCCCTCGCGGGAGAGGCCGAAGAGTGGTACAAGGACCCAGTAGCGTCAAGGCTGGGTGGGTCGAGATCGGTTTTGTAACCATGAAGGCTCCGAAGGGGACAGATAGCACAAAACGTTTTTTTTGTCCATTTTAATATTTTTTACATTTTTTTGGTTTTTATTTTTTTTCTAACTAGGAAAAGACAAACAAAAAACACACATAGGGGTTAAAAAAGAAAACAGCAACTAAAGATATTAGTAGAAGCTCCAGATGGAGAGGAAAAAAAGCCCAGAAAGAAGACAACAAAAAAAAAGCCAGGATAGGAGAAGAGAAAAAGAGACGGATCGCTAAGGGACTCTAGGGACGCGACACCCACATTTACCAAAGAAAGTAAACCCCACGGAGAAAGAAAAAAACACTAGGGTACCTCGGGGTTGTGAAGCCCGTATTTACCTAAAGAAGGTAAACCCCCTGAGGGGTTGTTGTGTGTTGTTCATGATCCTTTTATTATGTGTAGTTCTGTTTCGCTGCCATGCTCTTCTAGCACGGTTTTTGCTGTTCGTTAGGATTTTAAGGTGGTTATCGATTATTTTATTAATTTGTGGGGTTATGTAATGTGTGCTTTGGTTATAGCTATTAGTGATGTCGGTGGTAATGTCATTTACAAGCCTGTCAATGTCAGTAGTGTTATTAATTTCGTAGTAGTTATAGTGGTTGTTATTTAATGTGTTGTAGTACCTTTTCCAGTTAGTGAATTTGAAAGGTTTAATAGCAAGGGGGTTAATTTTGAGGGGAATTTTAATGTGTACTGGGTTGTGATCAGAGCTTAATTCACATAGAGTTTGAATAATTATATCATGGGGGAAGCCTCTAACGAGGGCGAAGTCTATGATGCTAGCAGTATTTTTAGTGAAATGGGTGGGGGAGTCGGGGGCAATAACTTCAAGGTCAGTAGTGTTGGTTAGATTATAGATTAGGATACCGTAGACGTTATTAATATTACATTTCCAGAGGGTGTGTTGGGCATTTAAGTCACCGAATATTAGGGTGTTGTAGTTTAGATTTTTTAGGGTTTCAAGGTCAGTTTTTATATGATTAATATTTTGTTTAGGAGGGATGTAGGTGGAGATGATTGTATAATAGTGGCTATTGTCGATTTTAATATTTATAGCTGTTGCATTAATAGCGTGGAGGGCAGGAATGTTAAGGGGGTGGTGAGGGAGAGTATTTTTAATTTGTATAGCAGTGCCTCTGGAGGGGTGGTTAGTGGGGTTGTTGTAATCGAACCTGTAGGTGTTATAGTTTGCTATGTAGAGTTTATCCCCTGGTGGGAGGTGAGATTCTTGTAATAGGATTAAGTCAGGGTTGTGTTCATCTACGAAATCCCTAAGCTTATGGATTTTGTGTTTTATACCGTTAGCATTCCATGCAACAATAGACAAGACCCGAGGCGTATCCATCACGGGGCCTGGGTGGTGTGGGAGATGGCATTCAAACTCTCAAGGAGCATGAATAGCCTATCTCTAGTGGTAGTGTCTTTTTTCATATTAGTTACTGCTTCTCTGAGCATTGTAACAATTTCAGAGAAGTCGTTTATTTGTAGAAGATTTTTAATTTCTGCTGTCAGTGAATTAATTTCGCCTATCTGCGATATGAAGGAGGAGTCTGTGCTATTTTTATTAGTTGTGGGGGAGGGGGGTTATTGGTGTCGGCTGGCATAACATTATTTAATTGGGGTGATGGTTGGGGGGTATTAGGGGCAGTGATATTTTTAGTAATTTGTGCGAATGATAGATTGGGGGTTACTTTACAGGTAGTTTTAATTTCTCTCTCGCGCTATCTATCTTCAGCTGATTTGTACACGGGGAATCTTGGGCATCCTCTATAATTTGCGGGGTGATTTCCGTTGCAATTGCAACAGATGGGGTTTTCTAATCTTTTAGGTTCGGGACAGTTAGGGTTGATATGGGGGCCAGCGCATTTAACGCACCTGGGGTTAACATGGCAATTTTCCTGATTATGGTGCCAAAATTGGCATTTAAAGCATTGTTGCACTTTATAGGGGGTGTTGTATTTTTCTATGGTTACAAGTAGGAAGAATAGGGTCTTTAAGTTGTAAATCTCTTTGCCTTCGTCGTTATTTTCGAGGTGTAGTTGGTAAAGGGGCATTTTTGATTTATCTGTCCTTTTAAGCATTTGGTTAACTTTAATTATTGGGAATTTTAGCTTTTCTCAAGTTCCTCATGTATCTCCTTCTCCTCCAAATCGGAGGGAAGTCCTCGAATAACAACTTTAATAGGGGATTTGTAGTTTTCAGTTAGGAGGAAGTGCTCTATGTTTTCACTTTTTAAGTATTTAGTTATCTCACGATGTGAGGTTTCGTTGTTTGGATAAATACGCACGAAGTACTTGTCCAGTTTTGCATGGAATTTTCTAGCGGGATTGTTATCAATACTTGAGAGGATAGTTCTATAATTAGGATTTTTATATATATTGATTGGTTTGATTTTAATTTGCTGTGCTTTAGGAGCATCAGTAGTTATTTGGGGGATCGTTTTGTCATTTAGTTCAACTTCTTTGAGTTCGTTAAACATGTTGCTCGTAGACGGCGCCACAACATGAGCGATAGGTTGTACATTTTTTGCAGTTAGTCTGCGTGCTGGTATCTCAAAATTACTCTTTTTGCTAGGTGAATTACGTGGGCTAAGTGGTCTTTTGTGAGTGTTAGTGTTAGTTTCAGAGGTAGGTAGGTTAGTGTTGTTAGGATAGTGGCCAAAGATAGTATTCTTACCACCTTGAAGACGTGCTACTTCGAACACCCTTGGGTATTTTCTTTCATATTCTACTGCAAAGTGGTCGGCCATTCCGCCATTTTAGGGGGATAGGGGAAATTGCGGGTGATCGCGAAGTCGATAACAGACGGGTTAGGTCCAACATAGCAGGTGGGTTCGTTGGGGGTTAAGACTTTAGCAAAGTTAGCGTCGATCCATTTTCTAATCTTAGAGCCACGGAGATTGTAGTTACTACAACCCTAAGAATAGTGGTGAGCGTTAAAGTCACCCGCAATAATAAAATTAGAACTATTATTAGTGAGTGCATTTAATTCATTTGCTAGCAGGCGAATTGGGCCGTTGGGCCGAAGATAGATGGAGATGATGCGTAGCCTGGGGATGTCAGGAAGCTTAAGCTCGATGATAGTAGCTTCGATGGCCGAGAGGGGGGGGGGAATGTTGGCGTGGTCAAGCGTTCGCTTGATGTAGATGGCAGTGCCGCCGCAAGCGTTACGAGAGGAACTATGCGGCCTGTCGTTATGATAAAAAGCATAGTTCGCGATCTGCGGGGGTTTTCCCTGGGAGAAGTGAGTCTCATTGACTAAAAAGAGATCGAAATTGTTATCAGTGACGAATTGCCGGACTTCGGCAATCCGCGAATGGAGTCCGTTGGCGTTCCAAAAACCAACGGTGAGAGAGTTCAAGTTAAGAGCCGTGAACGCGATGGGGGAAGGGGGAAGGCGGGGGGATTAGCCCTGACATGACGAGAGCGTGACAATGC